>CM069607.1:33683195-34025695 GCA_035771175.1 Paratinospora sagittata
AAAATATTTCCTTGGAATGGAAGTAGCCCGGTCAAGCAAGGGAATCTCAGTGTCACAACGGAAGTACGTACTAGATCTACTTAAAGAGACGGGAATGCGTGGGTGCAAACCGGCTGAAACACCCATGGATTCAAGCACTAAAATTGGAGCTACTAAGGACAATATTCCAGTGGACAAAGGAAGATATCAAAGACTTGTTGGAAAGCTGATTTATCTCTCACACACCAGACCTGATATTGGGTTCTCGGTTAGTGTAGTCAGTCAATTCATGAATGATCCAACTGAAGAACATATGGAAGTTGTCTATCAGATACTAAGGTATCTTAAAATGACATCAGGTAAAGGCTTGTACTTCAAGAAAAACACAAGGAAAGATGTTGAAGTGTTTGTTAATGCTGATTGGGCCAGATCAATAACGGACCAAAGGTCAACATCTGGTTATTGTACGTATGTGTGGGGAAACTTAGTAACATGGCGAAGTAAGAAACAACCGATAGTTTCTCGAAGCAGTGCAGAAGCAGAGTTCAGAGCTATGGCATTCGGAATTTGTGAGGGAATATGGCTGGAAAGACTAATGAGGGAACTAGGAATCATCACTTCTGAATCAATGAAGGTATTTTGTGACAATCAGTCAGCTATTAACATTGCAAAGAATCCAGTACATCACGACAGGACCAAGCATGTGGAGATAGATCGCCACTTCATAAAGGAGAAGATAGAAAATGGGACAGTTAGTCTGCTATACACACCGACAAGTCAGCAAATAGCAGATATCCTCACTAAAGCTCTACCAAGGAAGAATTTTGAAGATTTGAGTATCAAGCTTGGCTTGATTAACATCTACGCCTAGCTTGAGGAGGAGTGTTGAAATACCCGATCCCTGATTTTCAGGGATACAGCTGCAGCAATCAGTTTCCTTTATTAGTTGTCTACATTAATTTAGGAATAAAGAGATTCTGAAAATTCCTGATATCTCTATTAGTTTGTTTCCTATTTTATAGTTTCCTATTTTACTAGTTTCCTGATTTTTAGTAATTAGTATCTTGTTACCAAATATAGTGAAAGGAACGTTTCTTCCTTTCAATATATATTCAGACTGTACAGTGATCATGAATAAGATATATGAGAATTATTTTCTTCTCTAAATTCAACATGGGGCCTAAGAAAAGGACAATGTAAGTAGCCTTACCTTTACATTGGAGAGGTTGTTTCTGGATTTAAACAGAATTGAAAACAGGTTCACATACTAAATTGTAAATCATATATTTATATTGCTTTTAGAAACTGCATAATTAGTGGCATGCCAAGTACAATATGCTAACATGCAATTACACTATCGAAAAATAAGAAAATTAAGTGTGGCAGTTGTTGTACCATATAATAGTTCTGAAAGCTCCCTCCACGTTGAAAAAAGCGAGCCACAGCAAATGCAATATCTTCAACAGGCCTGTGAGGTACTCTTCCACCCCAAGATGCGTACCTTTGAGAATTCAACTCAAAAAGGTGAAGGTAGTAGTAGTAATTTCAAAAGATTTTGAAGAAGCTAAAGTACATACAAAACAGATGGATTGAGTGGTGAGGAACATTGGTGAAATTAGTATCTTCCATCTTCAATTACATGGGAAATCATATATTATTTATAGGGAACTCATGTACATCAAAAGTTGTTGTGTAGGAAAGGGTTACCTTTCCAAAAGGGTTACCTTTCCAAAAGTATTATCAACAATGAACTTCATTAACAAAAGATTTGCAAAACTAATGTTGCTCCCTCACTAAACTGGAAAATTGGAAATGGCATTAACTTTTTTGTCTGCATAGTTTTTCCTCACCAAATATGGGAGTTTTTTTAGGATCCATCATGTCACCAGTTGTTGACCTTATATAAACAAGGTTAATGCAACTCTCATAATATTACTAAAGAAGTTACTTAGTATGCAGCACTTGCCTGTGAGGACCTACAAATGCTCTTTCAATGAGTCCAATGACCTTGTTACATCATCCTAAGAGTTTAGGCTTTTACCATTCAATTAAGCAATTGAATTCACTTGTTCACAATCAAGTGTAACCTCAAGATCCCTAGCTAAGAAACTTTGTATCTTTCCCAACTGTTGAGGATGCCAACAATAAAACAAAGTATGGCAGTATCTTGAATTTCAATAAAGATGAGTGGGGAGCTGATCTATGAGAGAAACAACCAAATAGTGAATAAATAAATAGAAGAAGAGGGAGAAGAGGGACAAACAAGAAAGAAACTAAAGGGGAGAGAGAGAAAGAGAGGAAACAACATAAAATATATGAAAGGAAAGGAAAGTATAGGGAGAGGGAAGGACCACCAAGGGTTCACTAGCCCCACCCAACAGAAAACCTGCCCAGCCCAATCACAATAAAATAGGCCAATTCCCAGGTCACTCGAAAAAGGAATAGCAATTAGCAAGCTTGGAAGAAGCAATCTAGTTTATGGCTACTAAATTAGAAGACTCCCAAACTACATGAACATCCTTGGAGATGTTCTCAAGCACTCTTAAATTCCTCCTAACAAATGGACTACATTGTGGCAAAAGAAACAACTTTCCCATTGTCCTTTGATCTTGGATATATGATTGAGAGAGGAAAGTACCACATATTGATGTTAACATTCATATTTCCATTACACTTAGTATGTTGATGTACTGTTTCTTTCTTGCCCAACATTTTGTTCTATAGAGCATGGTTGGTCCAATAGCCTTCAAAGTTGTATCAATAATGAGACTACTAAATTGAATTTCCAACACTCTTCCAACTTCTCTTGATATTCTCTAAATTATTCTGGAATCTTATCTTTTTGGAATCATACAGAGGTGCAACCTTTGCTCTTGGTTTCAACAAGGGCTAAAGTGTGGGAGAATTCCCAACTTTTAGCATCGTTTTGGATTGGTAATAGTGCTTTGTCTAAGGGCTATGCCCTAAGGGATTGGCTAAGAGGGTGGGGCAATTTTGTATCCATGTAGAGAGACGTGTGTATTGACATGTCATTGTATAGATTTTACGATTCTCTTATTAATACATATATACTACTTTTAGTTTATTTTAAACAAAACAAGGGGGAAAAACAAGAAGATTAGCCATCTTTCACTAACAAGGAATAAAAAAATCAAATTAATTTACAATAATTCAAAAAATAATTAAGTAATTTGACAAAATTGAAAATAAGGTTCAAGAAATTTCAAAAAAAGGAAATTCTAAAAATCAAATGAATTGAACACAATGTAAGTTAAATTTTATTTAAAAAATCAAAGAGGCTATATATATATATATATATATATATATATATATATCAACTCATTAATCTCTTACATATGTGAAAAAATGTATGTCAACCTTCAATTCATATGTCCAAATATTAAAAAATAAATAGAAGAACTCATTATATTCAATATGCATTAAGCATTTTTTATGTCAGAAAATATACCCAAACGAAGACAGATTTATGATGCTTCTTTAATAGCAAACGAAGCAGTTGAAGACTATAGAGCAACCAAAAGAGAAGGCATTGTCTTCAAAACAAATTTTGAAAAGGCCTACGACATGGTCCAATGGGATTTTCTCGACTATGTTCTTGGTAGGAAAGGCTTTGGTACTCGATGGCGGAAGTGGATTTATGGATGCTTGTCCTCTGTATCCTATTCTATTTTCATTAATGGAAGACCCAGGGGGAAGGTGATTGGTTCTAGGGGTCTCAGATAGGGCGACCCGCTATCACCTTTCCTTTTCCTTATGGTTGCAGATGTACTGGGGAGCATGATGGATCGAGCTAGGGATTCGGGGGTGGTGAAAGGATTCTCAGTGGGGAAGGATAAGATCTAGGTGTCCCATCTTCAGTTTGCAGATGACTGTCTTTTTTTGGTGGAAAATGATGGATCAAGCCTCATTTCCACATTGAGAATCATTCAGGGTTTTTGTTTGATATCGGGAATGAAGCTGAATCTGGCAAAATGTCATGTTGCTGGGATTTGCCTGCCTGAAGCGAAGTTGGTGGAAGTCGCCTCCTCATGTGGTTGCACCCCTTATCTAAATCATTCTGGGAGCCAGTTATCAATACTATTTCGAGAAGGTTAGACGATTGGCGTAGAAGTTTCTTATCTAAAGGTGGAAGGTTAGCCCTTATTAAAAGTGTTCTGGAAGCATTACCTACTTATTTCCTTTCTATGTTTAAGATTCCGAAGTTGGTTGCTTGGAGGATTGAGAGGATGATGAGGAAGTTTCTTTGGAAGGGAGAGGACAAAGTTAAAGGTGGAAGCTTGGTGAAGTGGGGTCTAATTACTAGACGGATTGATCAGGGAGGGTTGGGGATTGGGAACTTGGTGTTAAGAAATAAAGCTTTGGCGGGGAAATGGCTATGGCGGTTCCTTAAGGAAAAAAACTCCCTATGGGCTACTGTTGTGTCGAGCCGTTATGGCACTCAGCGAAACTCAAGAGATGCTAGTGTGTCTACCACTGCTACCTATCACAACCCTTGGAAATTCATTCATTCCCTTTATCCAATCTTCTCTTCATTAGTGAGACTCGAAGTGCGTGACGGTTCGTCCTTCAAATTTTGGGAAGACTCGTGGTATGGTACATCTAAATTCTGTGACTTATTTCCAAATATTTATAGCCTTTCTTCCAAACATTACCATCCAATTTGTGATTTCTTGGTTCTTCGGGAGGGGGTAATGGTGGTAGACCCTCTTGGTGTCTCCATCTTAGAAGGGAGACCTCTGAGAGTGTGCGTTCAGACGCATCCTCCCTCCTTGAGATCCTTGAGGGCGTTCACTTGTCAGATGTGAGTGATAGAGTTCACTGGCCCATGGAATCTTCGGGAGAGTTTTCTTCTAAATCCTTCCTTCATCATTTGTGTTCTTCCTCTACCTCCTTCTCTTCCCATATTCCGTTCCCTCCCGACTTTATTTGGAAAGCTCATGTTACTTCAAAAGCCAAATTTTTGGGATGGACTATTGCTCATGATAGGTTAAATTGTGCAGATATTCTGCAACGACGGTTCAAGAATTGGACTCTATCTCCAAATTGGTGTTGTTTATGTAAAGTAAATAGGGAATCTCGTCAACACCTTTTTGTTGATTGTGACTTTTCTAAAATGATCTAGAAGAGATGGGAAGACTTCCTTCAATGGGGGTCTCTCTCCATCAATCCTGCACATTGGATCTTTCATGATGACTCAACTGTGCCAAGACGTTTTAGGGATTATTGGCGGGTGGTCGTATTTGCAGTTGTTTGGTCTATTTGGAAAGAAAGGAATTGTCACATGTTTTATGACCATGAAAGGGATTTAGGGGTTGTTTGGGAAAATTTCCTTTTCTTGGCTTCTCTTTGGGTTAGTGCCAGTAAGTTAGCTAGGGGTTTTCCCCTGGGGGAGTGGTTGAGAGGTTGGCAACCAACTTTACAGAGTTTTGATCTTTAACTTCAGGTCATTTCCCGGGTGTATATCCATGTATAGTTTTTCTTCATAGTTAATTCAACACAGTTTTCGTTTCTTGTCAAAAAAAAAATTATACCCAAACCCACTATATTAATAGTTTCATGTGTTATAAGTGTATAACTATTTCTACTATATCATCTCTTAGAATATAGGTGGATAATTTTAGTATATAAGCAACAATTGTCTAAACCTACCTACATTGACAAATTTATGTGAAAATTCTCCACATCATATTGGACTTACTCAATTTAATTATAAATTTTTGGGCGACCAAAGTTTAGAGCAAAGCCAAAGTCTCAATTATTGTTGATTAAGATGCAATTAGAAATTAAAAACTATATTATGAAAACAACTGAAGATCCAAACAAGATCACGGTTTTTAGTGTACCATCCATTCCAATCCTCTGTCCAAAGTGCAGGTTTCTTATAAGAATTTGGCCTGAAACCATCACAGTAAAATCCATTGCAAGCATCTATCTGTGAAAGAAAATAAAAATGTAAGGACAAGAAGAACTTTCCACCTAAAATTTGGGTGGAAAGAATTAATTGGACAACAACAAAAAAAAAAAAAAAAGAAGAAGCACTACAATCACAAAAGCATGTAACTTTTCCTGATTGCATTTTTTTGAAATCAGTAGTATGAAGAATGGTTTACAATATTTTCTGGAGCATCCGTCTGTCTGCACATCACCCAGGGAACACCAGCTCCAAGCCCAAGTGCCATGCTTGCTGCCCACTTAACATAGTCCTTCCCCCTCTGGCCAAATGAGCTTTCAATGTTTCCGTATTCATTTTCAATCTGTTAAAGTCGATTCAAGTAAATGACGCAATTCATAATCTTTAATAAGATTAGAAGAAAAAAATCATATTCGAAAAGGACAACTTCAAGGAATACTTCAATTAGGTTACTTTAGTGCTTTGTTAAAAAATTCAACAAGCATATATATCAACAAGACAAAGCAAGAAAAATGGCAGAACAACCATAATTCACAGAAAACTAAGCATCCTAATTGATGCAAATTCATTTTTGGACTGAGCCCAAGAAATGCTTTATAACCTGTAACATTATTATGGGACCACCTTGCCAAGAGAAAAGCATTTCCTGTCGCATCAAATCCACCATCTTCTTAACAAATCTCTGCATCTCCTTCTGGAAATAGCCAAGAATTGTTAATATGTTAGCTAATTCACGGAACAGATTTAAATTTAATACTATGTTTGTGTCTGTCATCCCAAAATGATCAGATTCATAAGTAAACTAATGTTGTGTATATTTAATTCTGAATATGACAATAAAATGTATGAAAGGGCTCATCACTTGTTTCCCCAAGGCATGGTTTTCTTTTTAACATATCTGAAAGAGAACGACCGAACCAGAAAAATATTTTCCCTTTCCATATTATCTTGAACAGATACATCTTGAAAATATGTAGAACATATTAGAAAATAACAAGTAATAGTTCATAGAAAACTATGATAATAATTCAATAGACATGTGAGTTTTTGGATAATTGTGCCCCCAATTACAAGCAGTACCTTGAATGGTGCATTGTCAGTTCGAAATTCTATGCCAGGGACATCCCGCAGCCACACTGGGAAACCCCTGCACGGTTTCCAATCCAATCAATAAATAAAAAATCTATTAGATAATTTGGATTATAGTCTGAAGAAGTGCAGTCAGAATGAGCTAAAAGGCCCTTGATCCCCACTTCAAATCTATTTGAAGAGAGGTCTCTTATTAATTCAATTTTCACAGCTGTCGCTCAGTCCATACACCCATGGCTCTTCTTATCACTCCCTTGAGAACCATCAATTTACATGTTATTTATAATTGGATGCCAGGATCCTTTTCATGTCCATAAATCCCCAAAAGCACATTATATTAAGAAAGAAAAAAGAAAAGAGAAAAGAAGAGAGAGAGAGAGAGATACAGACGGACAGCTCTAGTGGAGGTGGAGAATTATAATACAACATATTCCAGATAAGAACACTTCCTTAGGGAAATTTTACTCCAAATGCTTTTACGTCAATAGCTCTGTATCATAGCTTATAACGAGCTATAAATGTCACCACCATGCTTGGTATACTAACTACCAAAATCCTTGACTGTCTTAACACAACTTGTCAATTGTTCTAGTCAAGTTAAATCTCTTGACCCAATTTTTCTATTGAGTGAGTTTTGAATCAAATGCAAAATTTTATTCATTTATGAGAGAACTAGACTCACATTGCCAATTCCAAATAATTCTAAATTTCTCATGGCACCCTGTGAGTGTCTAAAAATAATGACAAGCAAAGTGACACATGCTAATACTCATGAAAGGATAAATGCAAACATCCAAACATTATTCTTCTTTAGCCATCATACCAAGTTCCTTCTGTATATCCATTTTTCTGTACATCTTTCTTGTCTACTTACAAAGGCTACATTGACTAGTGCATCTACTAAGATACAGTCTTCGCCTCATGGAGGCTATTTATAGATCATATTTCCTAGCTTCTCACTGTCAACTTCCTACTTTCTAAAGCAATTAATAACTATTAACCCCCTAGATTAAGAAAGTGTCATATCAAGAAAGTGATGAAACAAAAACTAGTAAAGCTCAAAGGCTTCCCTACGCAAAAATGCAACTACAAGATCAAGGAAATAAACTAGTATGAAACAATGTAAATGAAAATGTGAAGGAATATACCCAAAATTCCACTCTGCACACACATAAGGGCCTATCCTGAAATGGAAATATAGTCCGCTGGCCCCAACCAGCTTCACAAACTTGATAATATCATAACTTCCTTCGAAATTGTACTGAAAAACAAGCAGCAATGTTTCAGAAGACACAAGCAAATCCATCCAGAAGAGACAACATATCACTTTTGAAAAGTTAAAGCACCTGGCCCCGAACTGGTTCATGCCCATTCCAAAATGCATAACTTTGTATCACATTTGCACCGCCTTCTTTGCTTTTGGCAATCAGATCAGGCCACATCTGCCATCATATAAATACATTACATTCAAAATGACATGGGAATTTTTTTTTTTAAAAAAAAAAGGGAGATGAGAATTTATCTACATAACATCAGCAATAAAACCAAACAAATCTCCCAGGATTATAATTAATCAGAATCAAATGCAGAAAGCATTTTAACTTGCTCTCTCCTCTGCATTTGGCATTAGATGACAAGATGTAGATACTGTTATTAATCAGTAATGTGCATCGTAATTAGGTAAATTTGCGGCTTACCTTCCTCTAATGGAGTTGTTATCATGAATTAAGTAATAGAGAGTTTGTAAAATGAGAAGCGGAGATAAGAAGTTTATCCCTTGGTTCCACTCAAAAGATACATTGGCTACAGAAAATCAAGAAGCGGCATAAAGCTAACAATGCTAGCAAGATGAAATTTATGATAAGAGCAAAAAATCCTTAGAAATGAACATATTTGGAAAATGGTAAGAGTAGCCCCAATTGAACATAAAATGAGAGAGAATTGATTAAGGTGGTTTGGACACATACAATATAGGCGTCGGGATGCATCAATTAGGAATAGTGACTTATTAAAATAAAAATAAATTTAAACTTAAAAAAAATATACAAAGTATATGCAATAATGAAGTTGAACAATTTGAGAAAATGATGAAACAGAAATCGTCCGAAGGAGATGCTATAATCTTAGCACCTGCATTATTCTCACATGCAAGATATGGAAGGGATGATAGACAATGGTGCTATCATTTGAATGCTACAGATAATCCAAAACTCAAAATCAAAATCTCAAATTTGAAAAATTTGTCTGCGCACCAATTAATACTATTACACCACACTCTAAATTGAACTCAAATCTCTATCTGAAACTACTGAGACTATCGTTTCAAATGAATCAGATAATCCAGAACGAGCATTCAAATAACGCTTTTTCAAAAACCGATAACTTTGGCGATCGAATGAAACTATGAAAGCACCTCGGGAGTGGCACGAGGATAGTGGATTCCGGCGGAGACGAGCATCCTCCGTTGTCCATCAATGATCAGAGCCCTGTGATCGTAGCTCACGTTGAAAGGCTTGAAGAACAGATCTGCAGACGATATCAAAGATAGCTGAACAAGAAGAAGGACGATCGAAGTGAGAATCACCGGCGATTGAACCCAAATCCGAAGCCCCGACATCTTCTTCTTCTACTTCTTCGCGTTCCGTATTGAAAAGATTGAGACTGAGAGCTGTTAGATTATTTATAGTTGCTGTGACGAAGAAGATGTCTCTTACTTGTTGCTTGTCTCTTGCTTGTTGCTTGGTTTACCGGTCGTGGAAAACCACTTGGCAACTAGAGTGGTTTCGGAAGGAAGACAAGTCTTTACTTCTCTTTATTTTCTTTTCTTTTCCAAATCAGCATTGCATTTCTTCTTTCTAATCCGTTGAGAAGATGTTGAATTTCTGCTGATTATTATATACAACGGTTCAGTGGTCACGTATGCTTTAATGTTATTAGCACATCTTAAAAAAATATTTTTTTTTCTAAAATACCTTGTATAATTTGTCTAAACTATAATTAAATTAATTTTATTTTCATCTAACTTTATTTTTACTAAATTTAATTCATCATAAACCCTTAAACTATTCATCATTTTCATCTTACAAACTTTAAACCCTTCGTCTTCATCTCATAAACCCTAAACCATTCTTCCATTCTAATGGTCATACTACTATCTTCGTACCCTTCTTCCCCTATAAGATTTTACAGCCATATTTTAGGTGTTTTTTAGTAATTTTTTCAAGTGTGTAAAAACCTTCAAGCAATCAAAACATTCGATATTCACATCATTTGAAAGCACAATGGGGGATGATTCAAGTTGGAACGAATTTTAACAATCTTTGATGACGTTTTTGCAATTTTTGTGTGTGTGTTTTTTTTGTGTGTATTCTGGGTTTTAAATGAAAAAAATCATCAACGGTTCGGGCCTGCATGCCCGAACCTATGACAGCAAGTTCGGTCCATTAGATTCAGTCGAACCCGACCGAACCTTATATTTTTAAGTTTTCTCGAGGGGAGCCTTCTAGTAAGTTATGGTGGTGGTCTAACTTGTTTGTTAGTGTTTTTTATAGTTTTCGATGTAATTTATATGTCGACGCACCGTTAACCCCTGTATTGCTGCGTATTGGTGACAAATGGTACACCAACGCTCAAATGAGGTGAAAGGTACGTCGAAATAGGCTCATGTCGATTTAAGGGTATTGAATGTATAATTACCGCACGAATATCCTCGAAAAAAATTGAAAATATAAAATTCGGTCGCATACAAATTGCATGAAAAACCACAAAAAAAAAACATCAACAAACAAGTTAGACCACCACCACAACTTCCTAGAGGGGCTATCCCCTCGAAAAAAAAACCCAAAATATAAAGTTCATTCAGACCCGACTGAATTGACAATGATTTTTTTCATTTAAAACCCAGAACACAAAAAAAAAAAACTTGCAAAAACCTATCAAAGATTGTTGAGCTCGATTTGAAGGTGCTTCGAGTTAGGGTTCGTTTTTGGATGAGAAATATGGCAACAAAGGCATCGATCGTGTCGATGAAGAAGAAACGTTTGTGGATCGAGTATCAAAGAAGAAGAAGAAGAATCAACGGAGTAAATCGAGGAAAAAAGAATGGTAATAGGGTTTATGGTTCATTGGAGAAGAGGAAACGAAAAGGGAAAGGGCTTTTTTTTTTTAAAATGAGGTTAGTTTAGGAAGTTTTGAGAATTTTTTTCGGGTAAAAAAGTGGGTAACAATTGGATGAAGTAGCAAAAGTAAACGTGGTATGGGGAGTAATATTTGTGGTATGTTTATCTTCTTTTTTAAAATTTTATATCTATATCTATTTCTATATCCATATTATTATAATAAGAATATTGAGGGTAATTGAGGGTGGTGAAGCTTTTTTTTTTTTTTTACCCAAAATAATTTTAAAAATTTTATCTTATTTTTATTTTTTAAAAATTAATTTTACTTTCAACGGAACTAAAATAATAAATACAATTAACTAGTTTTTAGTTTTTTCTTACACCCTACATTTTAAGGTATAGTTCACCGACCATTTTTTTCAACACGCCAACGTTTAATAATTTTGAAATTATAAAAATGACTTTAAAAAGCAACTTTTAAAAGTGTTGCAATATGTATGTATGCAAAAATTTCTATTCCCATTAATCAACTCTTTCAAATTATTATCCTATTTTAAAAATTCTAAAAATTTTACTTTGTTGAAATTTGTTAATTACAAATATATATTTTTAATCATGGGTTAACATTTTCGGTTCGAATTAAGATGAGTTTATTTATTTTATTATTTAATAATTGTAAATTAATAGATATAAAAAGTGTTAAAATTTTAATAAAAGAATTATGAAAAAAAAAAATGTTGGTGGGTACAAAAAAGAGGGTTGTTATTTGGACCTCATGTATAGACTATCATCACCCCACTCCACTTAAATAATCTAATTCCTAAACTACCCTCAAATGAAATTACCCAAATGACCTTATTTAAAAAAAAACAACTAAAAACCCACCCCCTAAATCTACCCCACTACCCACTGTTCATCTTCTTCTTCTCCTTTGTTCTTCTTCAACTTTGGTCTCTCTTCGACGCCTTCACCATCTTCAACACTAACACATTTTAGTTGTTGTAAGTACATTATCAACATCTTCTTAGGGTCTTTTATAAGGTTTAAAACATTTTTATAAGATTTCAAAGTGAATCGATTTTTGTTTCTTTTGATAGGTTAGAGCATTCAAAAAGCAACACCATCGACACACATTGCAAGCATTATGGCTAAAAGCGCACATTCTCGTAACAATGAACATCAGAGAGAGGTAAGTTTTTGTTGTATGCAAATATTTTTTTTCTTTTTTTTTAAATTGTGATGTAAGTCGGTCGACCCTTGTACAGTGGGGTTGGCCACAAAAAGCCGACCCTAATGTACTAATGGTCGGCCCTGTTTGGCCAAACCAAATGTTGAAGTTCAGCCAGCCATGGCCGAACCATATATTGCCATTTTTTTTTCAAATATTTATGCATGCAATTGTTATGTTATGCATTTGGGTTTATTTGATGTCATTTACGATCTTAGTTGGTTATTGTTTGTCTAATTATAAAATTTTGTATAATTTCAGGGTGAAGAATAACCATGTCTAACAATGGTCGTTGATTACACGGAACAATTCACCTCTGACAGGGAGTTTAGTACACCAGAGGAACTCATTTCTTGGGTCCAAGATGTTGGTAGGACGAATGGATTGGTGATAATAATTCGAAATTCAGATGTCGAGGGTAATGGTAGGCGAGCCCAAGTCAATTTTGCTTGTGAGAAATATGACCATTATAAATTCACTGCTCAACAATCTTCTGCTAGTAAAAAGGTGAAGAGAAGTGAGACTAGCACGAAAAAGTGCGGATGCCCTTTCTTGTTAAATGACAAGAACCCTTGGGACGATGAGTGGACGTTAAAAGTTGCATGCGACACCCATAACCACCCCGCTGCGAAGTACTTTGAAGGGCACTCATACGCCAGAAGGTTGAATAATGATGAAAGAAGAAGTCATGGTACAAAATGTTAAAGAGAAATGTCCAACCAAAAGACATTGATAACTTTAATCGAAAGAAGTGTAAATAATACATCGACGCTAAAGACAATATACAATGTCAGACATAAACATAGGTTGTCGGAATATTGAGGCAGATCTCAGATGCAACAACTGTTGCACAAGTTAGAAGAAGATAAGTACGTCGAGTGGCACAGGTGCAAAGAAGGTACCGATGTTGCTCAAGATATATTTTGGGCTTATCCTATTTCAGTGGATCTTTTGAGGTGTTTCACAAATGTGCTTTTGATGGACTGTATGTTAATCTAAGTGGTTTTCTACTTAGTATTCTCCTAAGTGTTTTGATGTTTACTAACAATATAATCATGGTACTCATGTCTTTGACGTAGTTGTTTCAGTGCTAACTAGTTATATCAGAAGGATTCAACTAGTCTATCAAAGCATGTAGAAGGAACTGGCACTGTACGAAGATTCAAGAGCTTCATGGTTATATATTTCTCATTTAGAATCTTAGTGCTATAGAGTAATATTTACATGTTCCAACTACAATATGATTTGCATCTTTTCGAAAATCATACATATAGTTTATTATACTCATGCATATACATTATTATATTATTAATCATTCATACACACACATTAGTATGATAATTATGCAATAACACTTAGTTAAAATTGTTTATCATGCAAATTTTTATCAATGTTTAACATGCATTTAATTTACTAACTTTGCATGGCTTCATCATTTTACGTGTACTATTTTGAATGTCTCAATCTTATGATTAGTCGATTTATTTACACGTATTTAACTTGTCAGTTATACTCAAATCTTGTCAAAATTTGTTTTTAAATCTAATATATGTATTTGACAATGCCCTAAACTCATTTTGATAAAAAAAAATCGGGTTTTTTACTTCATAGTGAAAGAACGCATTTCTCTCTTAAGGAACATACTCTTGATCATTTTCCCAAGACTTACTATTTTTTTATCAGGGTTTAAGGAACACACTCCTTGTAAGAGGAACGTGCTCCTGTGGCTTTTCTACTCATAATTTTTTTTATCAAGGAAAAAGAACGCGCTCATTTAAGGAAGAACGCGCTCCTGTTGCCAATGGAAAAATAGGAAAGTTTATAGAGTCAGTAGTTCTTGATGAAGAAACTCGTTCCTATGCCCAACGGACATATTGAGGAACGTGCTCCTTAAGTAAGGAACGTGCTCCGTGATTGGAGGAAAATTTGAAATTTTCCAGATTTCAAAACAGAAATGCGCTTATTCCTTGAGGAACGCGTTCTTGTGCCTTGGTGTGGTGTTTTTCTATAAATACTGCACTTGCTCATTTGAAGAGCAACTTTTGCAAAACTTAGAGAACTTGTGCGATTTTCATCTTAGTCTTTCTACAAGCCAACAACAAGTTCTTGAGCGATTTTAAACCTAGTCTATAACAAAAGTTCACCTACCTTTGTTCATTTGATTCATACTTCCGAAAAGTTCTCCAAATCTTTCAAAATTTTAAGAAACTCATATGTATCCATTAAGCAAGTGTTCAAGACGTTTTTGAGTGTTTACTACACATTTTGTTATGTCTTGATCTTTCTTAAACGTGGAATCTCTCATCCAACATCACCTCTGAAGAATCGTCAAGCTTCAACCTTACCCAAGTGGGGTAAAATTTCTCTAACTCAATTCTTGTGATTTTGTTTGAGCAAATCAGTTTTATGCATGCTTAAGTCAATATCTTGAAAATTGATTTCATCTTGATTATTGTGTGTGAAACCCTATTTTGATCTTCATATCACTATATCTTGTTTAGTGGTCTCATAAGCATCTTGTGGTATCAATTCATGTGTTATAGTTATATTATATTGAATCGACTTCATAGATCAATACTTGAATTGCATGATTCTTGAACTTAATCATTTACACTTTTAGAATTATCAAGTTTTGATTATCATCATATATTGATTCTTGTGCTTTAAATTTATTATTGTTAGAATCAATACCTCGGGATGTGGCGTGCTAGGAAGGACTTCCTTATCTTCTCTATCTCGTCTAGAATGATCGGCTCAAACTTGACAACCCTGAGCAGCACTGCACCAAGCAAGGTCGAGTTATCATCATCATCGTGTTTTTAGGATTTTTGTAAGAATCCACTCGCTAGCTTAGCTCGAAAGGCTCCTATTGGTTGAGTCGACAATAAGGCGATTCGAGTTGATCTGTCGTACGCATCATGTAATTTGTACGCGATTCTCGTCCCACCACCTCAGATCCGAGGATCTTTCGCACATCTTCATTTGCTTACAATGCTAGGTCAGTTCTGCTAATATCCAAGTTAGCTCATACCGAGCAGACCATCTAACATTTACCCCCCCCAAGCCTTTTAGTTCTAACAGAGGTGAAAGGTTTTTCTTCGTCGTTGACTTTTCTCGAGATTTGTGAATTCCATGATCAAGTGCAATCATCGAGGTGGTATGGTTGCTCTGCTTAGAATAGTAGGATGGTCCTCAAGATCTTAAACTTCTAGAAGCTTCCGTACCAAAAGACGTGTTGGTTCAATGCTTGGCTCAGAACCGTTGGATATTCCTCAAGATTTGCGTCATTTTGCATCTAACGGCACTACATCGAGCGGGTCCCTCTATATGTACTTCCCACTCATTTGACGATATTTTTCCACAGTTTCTCTCTCAGCTCAGTATTTTACCAGCTCGTCTTTGTTCCAACATTCCTACGTCTAGTTCTTGTTTCCTGCTCGACATTTTTCATGTTCTCCTTCCTCTTTAATTTATTTAGTATTTATGGCTTTCATGAAAGGCTTCCTAGCTTACCTGGCAGAGATGACGCCGAGTAGCCACTTTGTGATGAGGCAAAGGCTGCTCAGCCATTAGAGGAGAGAGAGTCTGAGGGCATCGAGATCCTTAGCTAAGGTGATATCGCCCTCAATCGTTGCTCTGTTCGAGAACGAGTTCAAAGTGAGAGGGTCCAAGATGAGCCGAGCACATCTGGTCGGCGAGCCGAGAAGGCCTCCTTGGATGATGAAGTGATCGAGGTTGAGTTCGAGTCCGAGTCCAACACAGAGTCGGATGAGGCTGTACGGGTGGTGGGCCCTTCATTTTTAGTTGAGGAGTTCCCTTCCACCGTCACCCATGACCAACTTTCGTACTTGAGGGCTCTGCTCGGCATCCCATCATCTGTTTGTATGCACGTTCCCCGACGCACCGACAGACCGAGTTGCCCGAATAAGGGTTGGGTAACCTTCTACACTAGCTTGTTTAAGTACTGAGCGACCCTTCCTCCACCCAAGGTCGTTTGCGGTCTATTGGCCGACCTGAGTGTCACTCCAGCTCAGCTTAGCCCTAATCCTTGGCGGGCCTTCCGCAGCCTGATGGTGCTGTTGAAAGAACCTAATTGGCCTGGCTTCAATTCGACGGAGTTCAAGCTTGGCTACCAACTCAAACTCTACCCACGTTGCTCTGGTTGGTACTACGCGAGCACGTGGGCGAGCGGGAACAAACATGCAACCTTAATCATCCAGAACCCAACTGCTAACAAAGGGTGGAAGGACACCTGGTTCCTTGTCTCAGGGAACTGGGTTGAGAAAGCTGGTGTGCCTACCCGGTTTAAATACCCAGGTACCAAGCTGACACCTATCTTTCTTTCTCTGTTGCATTGTGTGTATTTTTGTTCTCCTCGGCCAAAATTTTGCTTTGCTCTTCCTTACAGTTCACTAGGATAGTACGACGAAGACGACCGGGGCAGACCTCTCTAAATTGGAAGGGATTTACCACACGAATTACTGGGATCGCTCCTACGAGGTCAACTTGACCCCAGCTCGTCTTTTAGTAGTAGGCCTTATTAACAATCAATAACTTTTCAGGGGTAAGTGATACTTGTTGATTTCAATGGCTTTCTAGTTTTGTCCCAAGCTAACCTCCTTTTACTGTCGACTTGTTTGCAGGTTATCCAGCCTAGATCATGTCTGCTAAGAAGACAAGCACTCATGCCTTCAACCTTGAGTGGATGCGAGCTTTTGAGTAGACTCAGTTGTCCGCTCATAAGACCAACTCACCCGCTGGGCAGGAGGCTCAGTCTCGGCAGGCTACCCGGTTGGCAGTTCTTCTGCTCTGCCTCTAGTGGTTATAGCTTCTCCTGTACAATCATCCCAGAGGAAGCTGCAACTCAGCGCAAGGGCAAAGCTCGGGTGCCTGATGTCTCCAACAGCAGATCAGGCAAAAAGCTTTGTGAGATGAGGCCTCCAGTGATGAAGCTTGATGGTCAAGATCTCATAATTCGGGGCTACTAGATCAGACTTTCTCGAGTCGAGGTCGACCTGGGCAAGGACAACCACATCCGAGATAATGCTTCTCTTGCGTTTGAGAAGTGTATCGAGGTAACTTGTGCATTTGTTCTTGTTCAGGCTGCCCATCAAGTTTTTCTGGCTCTGAAAAAGGCTGATGACCTGTCCATCTCTACTGAGGCTGAGAAGAAAAAATTGAAGAAGGAGATAGACAGGAAGGTGGAGGAGCTCGAGCGCCGACTTGCCAAGACTGATTCAAAACAATCCTTTACTATGTCGAAGCTGCAGAGATAGGCCTCGAAAATGAAGTCCTGAAGGCAAAAGTTACTTCCCTGGAGTTCGCGCTAGTCACCTCGGCTTGTCGTGCTGTTGAGAAGTTTAAGGCTTCTCAAGAGTTTCATGACTTGAAACACGAAGAGTATGAGATGGGTCAGATCCACATGAGGGTCGACTTCGGCAAGTATTTCATGGATAAAGTTGACATGGCCGCCTTTGACAACTTCATGGCCAAGCAGCAACAGGACATGGCTGATGAAGCCGAAAAATAAGCGGTTGATGGAGAAACTAGTGTTGTGAGCCAGTAGTCAAAGCTGAGGAAGAAGGCCAATAAGACATCGAGGTCGAGCAGCATGTGACTGATGGGGATATCGTTGTTCTAGTTCTCTAGGCCTTTGTCTTTTATTTTTGTCTTTTCTGTAATTGTGCTCGGAGGTCAAGCTAAATTTTTTTTATAAATTTTTGGATGAATTTTGTTTTTCACTTGCTGTTCATTCTTTTTCTAGCTGACCTTGGTACTTAGAAAAATTATCTTACACATGTTTTCTTTGGCAAACCATTTTCTCTAAATTTAAATGAATTTTCGTAAAAATTCTCTCCTCGTGAGCTCGGCTCCAAAAGCTTACTCTATGGGACCTGGAAGAATTTTTGCAAATATCCTCGTCCCGTGAGCTTGACTCGAAAATCTTGCTCTATGGGACTTGGAAGAATTTTTGCAAAAATCCTTGTCCCGTGAGCTCGGCAATGATCCGAGCTTGAAGTGCTTTGAGAGTGGGTCTCCTTCCTGGCGATAATCTGAGCTTTAGTGAGCTAGGACCCCATGGTACTCTAGACTTTCGGCCCCTTCTCGGGGCTTATTTGAGCAAAGCTCGTGTTCCCAAGGTGCTAGTCATTTTTCTTCTTGTCATGTTGTGTTGAGAGTTGTTGATAAATTTGTTCACGCAAAGTCGTCAAGAAAAAAACTAATTTATAAACTTCAATGAAAAATGACAAAATGATAAATCAAAGTTAAGTAGGTAATCCCTGCTTGTTAGTCCTACTGTGCTACTTCTACTTGCTACAGCTACTGGTAGTAAAACTTTAGATGTTCTGTGTTCCATGGTTTGGCTATTCGTCTTCTATCGAGGTTTTTCAACTCGTAGACTCTGTTTCTTGGTGTTGCGATGACCTTATACAGTCCGCCCCAGTTTGGGCCGAGAGCCCCTACTCCGGCCTCCTTGGTGTTAAGCAAGACCTTCCTCAGTACCAGGTCACCGATTTTGAAACTACGGGGTCTCACTTTAGACTTATAGTACTTCGATGTTCTCCTTGGGTATGCGGTTAGTCGAATTTGTGATTGGTCTATCTTCTCTTCTAAAAGATCCAGCTCAACTTTCTGTGCTTCTGAGTTATTCTCTTCATTGAAGTATAATGTTCTTAAAGTCAGAATGTCAAGCTTTATTGAAATAATAGCTTCAATTCCAAACGTCAGAGAGAAAGGCGTTTCTTCGATTGTCGTTCTGGACTTTGTTCTGTAAGACCATAATACATGTGGAAGGTCATCTGCCCAAGTTCCTTTCTTTTCCTCGATTCTTGCCTTCAACGTGCGCTTGATAATCTTGTTGACGGCCTCAACTTGTCCATTCGCTTGGGGGTGAGCTGGTGTAGAGAAGAAATGACGAATTCCGAGAAGAATGAGCTGAACTTTGCATTGTCGAATTGCTTCTCATTGTCTGATATTATGGCAAATGGTAGTCGAAATCACCAGATGAATTTCGTGATCTTTTGCTCAGTTATGTGAGCAAGGGGCTCTGCTTCCACCCACTTGGTGAAGTAATCAACCGCTACAATGACAAACTTGACTTGACCTCTGCAAATTGGCAAAGGCCCAATTAGGTCTACCCCTACCGAGCAAAAGGCCAAGGGATTTGAATGAGAGTCAGACTTTCAAGAGGAGCTCTTATGATCGTAGTATGTTGCTGACAGCTGTCGCAGTGCCTAGCTGTCCTCAGGGCATCACGATTGATCGTCGGCCAGTAATATCCCTGACGGAGTACTTTATACTCAAGAGCTTTTCCTCCAGAGTGATTCTCACATGTACCTCGTCAAGGACGACTTGAGTTTATTCTTCTCCCATACACTTCAAATATGACAATTTGTAGCTACGTCGATACAACATGTTGTCGATGAGCACATACTTGGTCGTTTGTCACTATATTTTCCTTGCCTATACTTTGTCCTCTGGGAGCTCTCCTATTTTCAAAAATACCACAATCGGGTCCATCCAAAAAAGGTTGATATCTATAAGGCCAACCCGACTTCCTTCTTTAATACTCCTGTTGTGCAGATATTCTACGGGCACTTGTAGAATGAGCTTGTCCCCAGAGGATGAGGCGAGCTTTAAGAGAGCGTCTAGGAATTGTCTACTCGTGGTATCTGTATGACTTCATATTTTTCAAAGTTGGTCAGCAAATTTTTCACCATCCGCAAGTAGGCCTACATGCAATCATCATTCACTTGGTACTCGGCAGTGACTTGACTTGCAACAAGTTATGAATCGCAAGATATTACAATCTTGCGTACCCCTAGTTGAGCGCCATTCGTACTCCTGCTAGAAGAGCTTCGTATTCAGACTCACTGTTCGAGGCCGAGAAGCCATAGTGGAGAGCTTCGAGGTGTTTGTCTTCTTTAGGAGAGACTAAAACAATGCCGGCCTCACTTCCTTGTTTGCACGATAAGCGATCGAAAAATGGTTTCCATGTTAGCTTGAGCTCAGCATTAATATCATCTTTCTCTTTCTGCTTGGAGGAGAATTCCTTTACAAAATTAGCTAGTGTTTACCCTTTGATGGATATTCTTGGTTGATGATCAACATCAAACTCGTTGACCTCAATAGCCCACTTCACTAGCCGACCTGGAGTCTCTGGTTTTTGCAAAACCTGGCACAGCTGGTGTTGTGTGAGCACGGCTATGGAATGAGCCTGGAAGTATGGACAAGGCTTTCGGGCTGAGGTGATGAGGGTAAGGACTAACTTCTCTATTTTGGGATACCTTTTTTTTGTATTGAGCAATGATTTGCTCACATAGTAAACTGGTTTTTGTATCCCTTGTTCTTCTCTGATAAGAGCAGAGCTCACTGTCTCGTCGGATATGGACATGTAAAGGAAGAGCTTCTCCCCTGGAACTGGTTTTGAGAGCATAGATGACGAGTTGAGGTAAGTTTTGAGCTCTTGAAAAGCTTGCTCACACTCCTCATCCCATTCAACAATCTTTTTTTTTATTAATTTAAACAATGACAGACACTTATCTATTGACTTTAACATAAACCGATTCAATGCAGCTATGCACCGTGTCAAGCGTTGTACTTCTTTGATATTTTTGGGCGTTTTCATATCGAGGATGGCTTGGATCTTGTCAGGGTTTTTCTCGATTCCCCTTTGGTTGAGCAAGAAGCAAAGGAATTTTCTTGTTGTGACTCTGATTGTGCACTTGGTTGGGTTAAGCCTATTATTGTCGTGTCGAATTGTGTCGATTACATCTCTGAGATCATAGGGATGACATGGCGATTTGATGCTTTTTCTCCAGCATGTTGTCAACATATACCTCCATATTCTGCCCAATCTTCTCTTCAAAGACCCGGTTCACCAGCCTCTGATATGTTGTGCCAGCATTTTTAAGGCGGAACGACGTTACTTTGTAGCAATACAGGCCCCAATCTGTTATGAACGAGGTCTTCTCTTAATCTCTGTGGTACATCATAATCTAGTTGTATCCAGAATAAGCGTCCATGAAGCTGAGCAACTCATGTCCAGTAGTGACATCAACGAGCTGATATATCCGGGGAAGAGGAAAGTTGTCCTTCAGACAGGCCTTGTTCAGGTCTGTGAAATCAACACATGTCCTCCATTTGTAGTTTGGTTTTCGGACCATCACGACGTTGGCCAGCCATTCTGGGTATGACACCTCTCGGAAGAATTGGGCCCTGATGAGCTTGTCAACTTCCTCTTGGAGATCTTGAGTTCTTTTTGCGCTTAGGGCTCTCATCTTTTGTCATACTGGGGCGACCTTCTAATTAATGTTGAGACGGTGAACGATCACCTCTTTTGAAATAATAGGCATATTATCATGAGACCGTGCGAATATGTTTTTATATTCTCTCAATACCTGGATGACCTGGTCTGCTAGGTATGAGTTCATCTTTGTTCCAATTTTGACAGTTTAGGTTAGGTCTTCTGTGATTGGCACCTCTTTCCATTGGTCTTGTGCCTCAAGGCTAGAGGTGCCTTCTCGTGGATCGAGATCCTGATCAGATGCTAAATTAACCATCATGAGCTTTCCCTCGGAAGGTCAAAAGCTCGGCTCTCCCGAGTTTTTGCTTTTCATTGCTACTGCGTAACATTCTCTCGATTCCGTCTGACTTCCTCGTACAACATCTATTCCGAGCTCGGCTGAGAATTTGAGCGCGAGATGGTATGTAGACACCACGACTTCCAGATCATTGAGTAGAGGTCTACTAACGATGGCGTTGTAGGTAAAGGGGCCCTTCCCAACAAGAAATTCCACCATAACTATGGCTCGGTGCACTTTTTCTCCTGTAGTGACTGGAAGAACAATCCTCCCTTCTGGCATAATCCCACCTCTCGTAAATCCAATCAGAGGGATGTCCATGGGGGTGAGCTGCATTTTTGCAAGCCCCAACTTTTGAAACGCCGGGCAGTAGAGAATATCGGTCGAGCTCCCATTGTCGACAATGATCCAATAGATTTTGTAGTTCGTCACATCCAATGTTATCACCAAAGCATCAGAATGAGGTCGGCAGATGTGTCAAGCCTCTTCCTCTGTGAAGGTAATAGCAAAGTTTGTTCTCATCTGCTTTTCTGGTTGGCTTGACGGGTTCATAACTTCTGTCCGTGCAGCTCGAACATAAGCCTTCAATTCTCGATTCGATACATTGTCAAGGTTTCCACCTAAAATAGTTTTGATCTCCCTCAACTGGTCGGCTCTGCCCTTCTCTGGCGACTAAGCCCCTCTCTAATCCGAGCCATTCACGTATTCTTGTAGACGACCCCAACGAATAAGAATTTCAATCTCCTCTTTCAACTCGAAACACTAGTCAATGTTATGACCGTGATCCTTATGGTATCGACAATACTTCCTCTTATCTCGTCGATCGGAAGGAGTGCTCAGCTTGTTTGGCCGTTTGAGGTATTCCTTGTCTTGGATTTCTAAGAAGATTTGTTTTGTCAAGGTGGTCAAAAGCGTGTAAGTCGAATAAACATTCTAGGCGCCCTTGCTTTTTTGGTCCCATCGATCTGAATTGGACCTTTTCCCACCTCTGTTGTCCTCCTTGGCTTCATCTTCTCTTTTACTCTTCTTATCATTTTTCGAATTGTTGGAAGGATTATCTTCTTCTCTTTTGGCTTCAGCCTGCTCATCCGTGTTAATGTACTTCTGAGCTCGGTCTACGACTTCCTTGTATGTTAAGTTTTCTTCTTTCCCAAGGAGTAGTAGAATCGTCCTGGCCTCAGCCCAGCCATGAAGGCTGTGATAGCCGTTTTGTCATCACAGTTGTCGACCTCAACGCGGGCGTTGTCAAATCGCTCAAGATAATCCTTGAGATTTTCCCCTTGCTTTTGTCGAATGGCTAGCAAGTTGTTCACCGATTTTGCCCTTTTTCTCTTACCGGCAAAGTGTTAGATAAATTTATGAGCAAGTTGCCCGAACGAGCCAATCTACCCCAATTCCAGCTTCCAGTACCATTTCCTAGTTGGTCTTCCGAGGGTAATTTTGAAGCCTTTGCACATTGTTGCGTCGTCATATCCTTTAAACTCCATCCAGGATTTGTAGTTTTCAACGTGCTCTCTTGGGTCAATTTTTCCTTTGTATGTTTTTACCTCAGTTGTTTTGACATTCTTTGGGAGTGGGGCTTGACGTACCTCTTCTATGAAGGGTGAGGGAAAGTCTTCGTACTCTGTATGTATCGTGACCCCTTTTCAGGTGACATCACGATCGACGCATAATTTCAAGTATGTTGTACCCTAACATATCTGAAATCATGTCAGCCTCTCACACTAACCCCAATTTTCCAAAAAAAATTACAGAGTCTCCCTATTAAATTAATAAAATCACAAGTCTAAAACGCCACTTGATAAAACAATATTCAATTTCCACAAAAAATTAATTCTATAGCATTTCAAACATCCACATAATGTCTATTGATCCTCAGATCTTATTTAATTCCAAAAACATGTCATATCCCATCTATGTAATAATTATACAGATATCGTTGGGTTACAAGTATATACATCAAAATACAAAGTCATAATACAACCTAAAATATCAAAACATACATCAAAAAGAAAATCAGGAGTTCAGCAACTATTACTCCCGAGCTTTTCCTTTTCTCTTCCTATTAGAACCTAGAAGAAATGGAGAATGTTGTGAGCAAACAACAAGCTCAGTGAATAATCCTACCTGTGGTATCATGTATGCATCATATATAAAAACATGGAACTTATTTCAAAGCATTTAAATCATATGCAAAGGAAAACATAAATAATATTTATGCACAATATAATTCATTAACATGCATTCAGTTCTAAAACAATGCAAATTTCTATAAAAATTCATCATCCATCTCCCTCCTTCTAGATAATTGAGTGAGTCTGCTCCTTATTATGCATCAATGATGAGTGCACCGACCTCAAATTACCCATTTATCAAATTACGTCATTTCTATGTCTTTTATCTCATGTCGGGAATGCACCGACCAGGATTACTAAAACCGTCAATCCTGTGAGTCTGTTCCTTGAGATTTAGACCTATATATATATTTTTCTTGTCAATGACCTTCTTAAGTACGTCCATTTACATGCTCCAATGCATCAAATCATTTTATGAGTTTCAAACAACTATTCGAATACATATATTAATATGCTTAGTTCACAAACACTTTTATATTATATACCAATGTCATGCATTAAAACCAAAAGTAAGGATTACTCACAGTACAAAACTTTCCAACTTAAAATATAATCACCACCGCTTCCGAGTCCAGTTCCAATTTAAATCCATCTAACTCAACCTGTCATGACTATTCTATAGATCAATTTCATTTATTCATATTCATTTCACGCATAAATACTCAGTTTGCATTTACATATTAAATTTTATAGCACACTTCCAATCACCAATAAATATTTTTCAATTCATTTAAAGATCTAATCTACATCATACTTAATCATACTCACTAGTATTATTTATTCAGTACACTCCACTTGATCCAAATCTTGTTCATTCACCACTAATTCTTACTTTAGCAACCTGTAAAATATTATACACATTCTATGAATTTAAATTCCAACTCAATTTAGGACTCATAAGCTGTTGAAGACGCTACTATATCGTTTATACGGTCAATCTAGTAATTTCCACAAGAAGAAACAATGAAAATAAATTTTCGTATCATATTTCTACTAATTCTCCATTTTATTTTTCTATTGAAAACATATATCAATTTTATTAAAAATATAGAACATTCCTAAAATTATTCTATCCACATCGACACGTGTAAAATCAGTCCTACTATCTACCACCTTCAACAGGTAAATCACTGAGGTTTTACATGTTTGCGGAGGTCTCCAAAGTCAATTTTACTCATCAAAGCCTTATATTTAGTTACTAAAAATATCAAACCATATGCAAAAATCATGATCTTAACATCGAAATGTCTGAAATTAGTAGATCTATCTTTCTACAGTCTCAAACCAAAGTTTCATTGGATTTTAATAGGGTTCCAAATCTAACTTTCAACAGCTATAAAAATTTCAAATGAACCAATAAATGTAATCTAACCACATATTTGGGGTTTCTACAATCTAAGAAGTGTTTTTCAACCTTCCCAGCAAATTTTCATTCAAGTTGCGTTAAAACCCCAATTTCGGAAACACCGTTACACGACTCCCATAGCAAAAATTACTCCGAGAAAATCATTACATCTAACTTAAATATCAATTTTACGAATAAATAGAGTGAAAATCATTTACTGTGGGTCCCGATTTGATGTAAATCTGGCGTTCCCACCTCTTTTTCCTCTTTTTGTTCTTCTTCCTTCCTTTTTTTTTCTTCCTTCACAAGCACGTTGGAGAGAGAGAGAGTTTGAAAGATAAGTATAAAAAAATGATCTCATGCTTCTCATGCAATTTAATAAAGCAACTCCACGTGTTTAATTTAAATATATATACCCAACTTACACATATTGTTTAGATTTTGATAATCTAATTGAAATTTATAGAAACACAACTACATACACTTGCATACTTGTATCCCTACGTATTATATGCACACTATACATCTCAGTATATGTATAAGTCAACGTAGAATTTTTGACCAAAAGTATGGGATGTTACAGTATGAGATCGGGTTTGGCTGCTCTTAGAAGGCCAGGTTAGCCTGGATCGCATCGACCGAGACAACCTTACCGGAAGTAATCATATTTTTGAGATTCTTGCTGAGGCCGACCTGGTTGCAGCTGACCTAGCTGGTGCCAATCTTGGTTGAGGACAACGTGATCTCTTTCGTGCTGACTAGACTTGGAAAGAAATTGACTCGTGTTCATTCTTTTTCGCCTCCAGAGAGTGGCGAAGGTCTCCTATAAAAAGATATCTTTGTTTTGATCCATTCGGATGCTTGCTGCTCTTTTTTACAGATTTTGGCTAAGAGTTGACACTCCGGCAACGGCTTCCTTCATCCTTTCGAATCTTTGCATGTAGTCGTGGTGGCGAAGGAAGATCTACTCTTAATGCCTTGTTCTACTCCAGCACTAGTTGAGAGATCTTTAATATTTTTTTCTCAATGTTGTTGATTCGTGGGGACTTTTGAGCAGAGCCCTTCTTCTTTTTGGGAAGTCTTCCTCGTTGGGCCTTAGGGGTCTCTGAAAAAATCGAGAGCTCTTCCAAATATGGGGGATCTGCCTTTTGACTCATTGCTGGAAAGCTATTATTGGCTTGATAATTTGATTCTCACATAGACGGCGCCAAATGTTGGTGCAAAATCTAACCAACACCAAATAGATGAATGTGTGGATGAGGTCATATAATCTTGAAGTGTGAACTCTCCGGCTCCGGCGAGGGTTTATCTGCTAGATTTGAGAATACCAGAAAAATAGGGCTATCATAAGGAACACTGGTGTGGTACCGACCAAAAATCCTCTGATGCCTAAGTTAGAGCTTGTTTAAGACTATAACATTAACTCTTGTAGAAAGTTGTTCGTACTTTATGAGGAGAGTTATAGGTTTTATTTATAGAGGAGGTCCTATGGCCGGAGTGGCTAGTTGCCCAGCAGGCAGGTGCCACATGTCGTCTAGTCGTTGGCCAAGTTGGTAGGATGAGATGATCCATATCTTCCTGGTTCGTCTTGGAGAAGGAGTTTTTTCCCTCTTTATGTCGAAGTTTGTGTTTGATACATACAACTATTCCGAATTCCTCGGGATGTGGCATGCTAGGAAGGACTCCCTTATCTTCTCTATATCATCTGGAATGATCAGTCGAGCTGACAACCTTGAGAAGTACTACACCGAGCAAGGCCGAGCTATCGTCATCATCGTGTTTTGGGATTTTCATGAGAATCCTCTCGCTAGCTTAGACTTATATTAGTTGAGTCAACTATAAAGCGATCCGAGCTTATCTATCGTACACATCCCGTAATTTGTACGCGATTCTCATCCTGCCACTTCAGCTCGGAGGATCTCCTGTGCAGCTTCGTTTGCTTACAACGCCAGGTCAGCTCTGCTAATATCCAGGTCAACTCATACTAGCAGACCATCCAACATCATATATATTTGAATAGATTGCATTTGAGAAAAACTATTTCAACACATCGCATCATTTAAATCATTGTGGTTGGAATAATATTGGATACTCATTCAAGATCGTAAGCTTTATATTGTTTAGTGTGTTGTAGAACACATCTCTATTATTTGTAATCTTGATGTATCGTTAATGTGTTTGTCAACTTGGGATTAATATCATATCTTGTACGGCTCGTGACCACGCCTGTAAGTGGTTATAGTGTGGCTTACTAGTCAAGCCCTTGTGTAGGCTAGAATGTGGCTTACTAGCCAAGCCCTTGTGTAGGTTAGAGTGCGGCTTTCTAACCGAGCCCTTTTGTAGGTTAGTGTAAACGGCTTCTAGTCACGCTCGTAAGTTGACTAGCCAATAGTGTATTAAAAAATCATGATCGTGGTGATTGGGTAGTGGACGTAGGTTCTAGGGGAACCGAACCACTCTAAATCCCTGTATCCAATTATCTTTCCTGCATTTGTTTATTTCGATTGTTACCTACTGCGCACTTTAATCTGTTTAATTATATAATCTGAAAGGTAACGCAAAAATATGCTAAACCCAATTCACCCCCCTCTTGGACTATAATACTGGGCCAACATTGTACATACAAGACCAATAAGTACAAATTTCCACTACTAGAGATAGTTGATGTCACGTCGACAAATATGACCTTTTTGTGGCATTTGTGTGTATGGCGTCTGAAACTAAAGAGAACTACATGCGGGCACCACAAAAACTAATAGAGTTGTTGGAAGGTTGGCCTTTATCTAAGATAATTATGACGGACAGGGATATGACCTTGATGCATGTTGTTTCATTTGTGTTCCCTGATACGATGAATTTGTAATGTACATGGCACATAAACAAGAATGTTTTGGCGAACTCAAAGGGCAAGTTTGCAAAGAATGAGGAGTTTGAAGGTTTTATGCAAAAGTGGCATGAGTTGGTGTTTTCCGAGACGGTGGAGGAATATAACCGTCAAAAAGATGTGTTGTTTCGAGAATATGTTGAGTACCCTATTGTGATTGCATGCATCGGTACAACATGGTTGGGACCCCACGAAAAAGGATTTGTGAAGGCGTAAACGGATCGATTTATGCACTTGGGCAATACTACAACGAATAAGGTGGAGAGTGCACATTCCAAGCTAAAGAGAACTCTAGGTTCTTCTCAAGGCAACTTCGAGATATCATGGACTGCAATCAATACAAGGTTGGTTTTGCAACACAAAGATATCAAGGCGTCATTTCAAAAAAGTCTTAATATTGTTCAGTATCACTTCCCATTTTCATGCATTTGAGTGGATTCATCTCTAAAGCTACATTGAACAAGATATGGTAGGAGTTAATTCGAGTTGAGAGTGTTGGGTTGGACCGAAATGCATGTGGATGTGTGGTACGCAAAACTAATGGATTGTCATGCGCACATGAGCTTGCTTTGTGTAAGCAATCTAACATGCCCATACCTCTAGCTGATGTGGATACTCATTGGAAAAAACTAGATCTTACTCCTGTGAAAGTGGAGGACAACGAGTCGGATTTCAATTTTAGGGCTGAGTTGCTTCTACTTGAAGAGAAATTTCATTATTCTGAAGCCTCTGGAAGAGCTAGAATTGTATAGAAAATTAGAGAGATAGTTGTTCCATTAGCCTCTTCTCTCACTGTGTCCGTAGAGAAGAAGAAAACAAAAGGGGGGTGAGTAGGAAAAGTGATAAGTTTACAAAACAAGATTCATTGTTGTTTGAGCATGTTTTGTCTGCGCACTCCACTCTTTCATTCATATCATCATTGCATAAGTCCAAACTGAAGAAAGATGAACCAAGTAGTCTACGAGACATGCTTGCAAAAGTCTTATGGATATCTAGATCAACTCCCTCTTGGTTGGCATCAGTACACACACCAGGTCTGAGATGTTATGGTTGATGAACATTGTGGGTATTGAGTCATTGTCGAGTCTGTGGGTATGGGAACAAAAGGTGATTTGCTGAGAAAGGTACAAAGGTTTAAGGAACACTACACAAAGATTTTTGGTAGTGTTGAAAGGGTTCAGAAGATTATGAGTTTTTTACAATATAATGAGACTCCGGCACCCCTAGACAAGTGGATGACTTTGCTTGATATGGGGTTGTTGATAACATCAACATATAATGTCGTGTTGGTGCTTTTATCTATGCAACAACGTCTTACATTTTCTCAAAACCGAAGCTTCACCAATCCCATCAAGGCGAGTGATTGACATCGGTTACGTGAATGGTAACCACTTTGTGCAAGTAAAATAAATTTTCTTTTCATGTTTTGTTTCAATCTAAATTTTAGAATAATAGAAATAATGCTTGCATTGTTGTACTTTCACAGGTTTTGTTTGCCCCAACATCACTGATACCTCCCATATCCCTAGATTGGCATAGATTCCGACTACCACAGGTATAGGGATGGGACATGGCTGATTTTGTTTTCAACGTTGATAGCAGCAGAGTGACCAACAATGAGGGTAACAGACAAAATGTAATTGACTTAGATGATAACTAGTTATTTATACGTTGATATGTTGATATTTTGGAAATATTGATATGTAGGGATATGGGAATATGTTGATATGTAGGGAGATGTGGATATGTTGCAACATATGTAGGCAAATGTCAACATGGTTTTTTTGAAATGTTGACATGTATCGACTTATTTTTTTTTTTGGAAATGTTGACATATAGTTGTCATTTTTTGAAATGTAGATAGAGAAGATGTAATTGACTTGGATGTTGATTATATATACGGATTTATTGTCTTGGAAATGATACTTCGTTTATTTGGATGTTCGAATGATCTAATATTTTTGTATGTTTGCATTTCATGTCAAAGTTCACCAAATGAGTGGGGAACGGTACCCCCACCACCCAAATTAGATCGGAAAGGTTGGAAACATGTCAAAATTGCAATGAAATGCATACCAATCCAAGATTGAATGCAAAGGTCGGTTACACAAGGCCGGCCTTACTTTGCAGGGGTCGGCCAGATCTAGTCGAACCTCTTATTTTCTCATTTTTTTGGATTTTGACATTCCATCTTGCATTGGTATGCATTTCATTGCAATTTTGACATGTTTCCAACCATTCTGATCTAATTTGGGTGGTGGGGTATCGTTCCCTACTCTAAACCCTCATGTGGGGTACAGGTGGGGAACGGTATCCCACCACCCAAATTAGTTCCGTATGCACGTGAAAAATGACAAATACACAACAGGGTTAGCTTAATGTGGCCGAATCTCCTATTTTTCATTTTTTTTAGTTTTTGGATTTTAACATTTCATCTACCATTGGTATGCATTTCATTCTAATTTGGACATGCTCACAAACATTCCGTGGTAATTTGGGTGGCGGGGTACCGTTCCCCACCTATTTCCATTATGTGGGGTACGAGTGAAGTATTATTCCTGTAAAGACAACTTGTTGAACACATATACAAAAATATAACAGCCACTTATGAACTATCAACATGAACAAATTTCATTCACCAAATATTCAAATTAGAATCAAGTTTCTTCATCAAGTACATACACAAGCACCCTCCAAAAAAATAATAACAATAAACAGACACTAATGAAGCTATTGTCTTCTCTGTTTGTGTGAATATGCTTGAATTGGCGGACTAACTTCATCAATTGTTGGATTCGATGGCCCAGTTTCTTCATCCATTATAAAGGAAGGTCTAGCTTCATCTGTCTGGATGTTCACCCCAGACAGAACACCAATAATGGAATTTACACAGACGTGGACCTCCACTGTAATGCGATGTCTAGGGGTCGTTTGTTTCATTGTTATATGCAAATAAACAATTACATGAGAATAACATGTAAATGCAATTCATTATAAAGAAAAAAGAAAGAAATGCAAACTTTATTACCTGGGTGGCATCATCATCAACCATATATCCTTGTTAAGGGTTGGTAAGGTCCTAGCGTGATGGGTTCTTAATGATCGGGTGAGATATAAAGGTAAACCACTCGAGGTAGTTTGGAGCAACATCCCATGGATTTGCTACACGCACACCACGTGTTTGAGCAGAAAGTACCCCACTATCCCATCTCTCTCATATCTGATCATAGAAAAAATACTTCACTTGGTATTGCTTCGTTGATGAACCCCTGGTTGCTCATAATAGACAAAAAGGCCATGGAGGAATTGTTTGGACATGGCCTAACTGGCGAAGAACCCTATTAAGATGGTAGGGTTCCACAACATCCATGCTAATACAACCATAAAAAAAAGCAAACTCCTAGATGTGGCGAGTCTCTCTCAAATCATGGTACGGGTCCCAATAAACCTGAATAAATTCAATAAAAATAATTATACAAACAACACAATGTTACTCAAAGTCCTAGTAATAAATTCAATGGCATTAAAACTGTGTTGAATTCCTAAACTTTTTGATTGACCTCGTGAGCGAGTAACATGTCGAGTGCCCCAAGCAATGTTACCACATAATCCATAGCTAATCCCATCTCCTTTTTTGTGACCCACTTTTGCATGTGTGGCAGATTATTGTGATATGAAGGGTTGATACGAGGACAAATTATTGAAAAATGGTCATATAACCAACCCTATCATGCACATTTTGTATTAAAATCATGATCAAAACATCTTGATAGCAATTGATATGGAACAAACATTAAGTGTAAAATGATACATACTTCAAGCAAGGTGAGATACCTTGCAATCTGACACACTAAGGTCCTCGTCGCAAATCCAAGCTGACGATACAAATATGCAGACATGCGGCACCCCATGAGTACGTATGAATCATGTCCATGTGCATGAGAAATTGAAGATAAGCAACGGGGACCCGCATTGATGTTTTATCGCAAAACAGTGTGCAACCTAGCAAAAATAATAAAAATGCTCTCGTTGTGCACTCCACTAGGAGTAGGGGACGCCTTGTTTCTTGGGGGTACCAAATAGGGTTTTCAGCCAGTGCTTAGTCACGGATTGCGTTTTTTCAGTCTTGACCTCCCTCAATACATCATCAAATGAAACTCCTAGCCCTCACACTAGTAATTCAACTGCATCGTTGTTGTCCATTGGTACGGTTGAGACGGCTTTGCCTATGGCAAGAATGTTGAGAAGTATCTCAACATCGTCAAGGGTAATTGTCATTTCACCAAAAGGAAGGTGAAATGTGTTCGTCTCTAGTTGTCATCGCTCCACAAACGCACAAATCAGTGTCTTGTTGGTGTGCGTGTACGAGCAACCAATCAAGGGACTCAACCCAAATCCCTGTGTGATTTTTGGAGTCTTTGTTGATTGGGGTGGCATTTAAGATCTCACTCACCCACCTGTGCTCCATGATTTATACACTTGAGTAGGGGTCGATGTTGTGAACAAAACAGAAAATCAAAACAAATATAAATGCTCAATATTAACAAGAAATAACCATCAACAACAGGATTACTATAAAAAGTGATGAATACTTACGTCGCCAACCCATATAGCTATAGCAACATGGTTTTTAAAACTAGTAAGGACAACGGGATTAGTAGGGCCTCCCAGAAATGAGATAGGGGCACTCTCGTCTTCTTCAATATCCTGGCTTTCCTAGCCAGTGTGTTGCATGTTTGTCTCGTCTACTTGTTCTTCTTGTGTAATATTGTCTGCGATGCTGGTAAATTGGTTTTCATATGCCAACGTTTTATCTCTGATGTTGTAGGTCAAGTGCATGACTCACTTTGCTCAGTAGAAGTGGTGTTGTGTGTCCTCAACAAAATTGTATGCAATAGAATGGTTAATTAATAATTTATAAAAACAAAACATTGAATATCTGAAGGATGGAATAGGATCGGCCACTCAGGGCTGACCTGTAAAACAGTTAGGTCGGCCTGCTGTGGCCAACCTATAAATAGTTGGCCGGCTTGCTGTGGCCTACCCAACTGCCTCGATTCGGTCGTGTGGGGCCAACCAACGCAGAAGCTCGCCATCCTCATGGAAGAGCTTCCATTCATCTTTTTTCCATAAAAAAAAAGTCAACCAACACCCATACATGCTCGATTTCATAATTTAAAGTGCACTGAAACAAAAAAAAAACATAAAAACATTCATTTTTTACTGATTCAACGAATCAAACGACGAAATTCTTTTGAAGATGAACGAGTGGCGGTTCGCTCTTTTTGGGGACCAAAAGCTACTTCTCTAGCTCCAATCTTCTAACAAGATAAGGAGATGAAAATGGTGGGCATTGGACTTAGGGACTAGGGTTTGAAGAAGAAATGAAAGAAGAAGATGTCATTAGAAGAAGACAGGGAAGGAATTCGTTTGATTTTTTGAATTTTAGGGTGGGGTATTAATGGGAGGGTAGTTTAGGGCTTTTAGTTTTTTTTTGGCTGGGGTAGAAATAGTATATATATATTTTAAGCTTTTTATTAATTTATTCTCCTTAAGGTCTAAATTTTATTCATAATTGCCCTCGTCCATGTTTTAGAATGATTTTAGTCATTTTGATCATATTAAAAGACAAAACATAAATTTATAGGATAATTCTAAATGTATCTACCAAAAACAATCATTCTACCCACATGTTTTATAAATTTTTATCAATGATACATACAAGTGGGTATAGTAAATATTTATTTACTGGGTATATTTAGAATTACCCTATATAAATCTATATAATATCTATAAAAATATTAATAATAACGCACTCCCTCTTCGTAAAATTTGACACATAGCTATTTCTTTTCTCTTATGCATTTACTTTCTTTTTTCTCATTATGCCTCTCTCTTTCTCTACTCTCTTCTTTCTCATTAGGCCCGTTCATCTTTCTATACAATTTTTAGTTGGCATTTCTATTCTCTTCTCTACATCCCTTATTTTCTGGGAAATGGAAAAGTTTTTATCTGCTGTTATATAATAATATATATTCCTTTTTAGATAGTTTTGGCATAATCTTACTAATTTCTCAATTAATTATTAATTAATATTATTTTAAAACTAAATTGACATTTTAATCATATTAATTAGCATAATAAATTAAAAAAACTTATTCAAACAAAAAAAATTATCATTCTTTAATTAATTATTGTGATTTAGTTACATTATTTTAAAAATAACAATGTTTCCTATTTAATAAATTTTATTTTATTATTTTATTTGATTTTAATTTTTAAAAGATTTTTTCCAAAAAAAAATTTAATAGCACCAACACATAATAACAGGGTTGTAGACTTGTATTCTATAAACGGGAAGGAGGCGTGAAGAGCCTACCGACTGTTGGAACTAGCTTATCTAGCGATTGTTTGAGTCAGTTGATATCAATCATGTGGGCTTTTTGAACAAACATAAACACCGTTGCTTATGGAGGCGTTGGCAGATTTGGCTGGGATGTAGCTTGTTGGGTGAGCTGCTACTTAAGAATGCTACAAGAATTACCACCCACATTGGCCTCGATCCAGGGTAGACTTCATCATGTCGAATAAGCACATGTAACTCAACACTAGAATCCGCTGTCGTTGGAGAATATAAGTTGAATGTAGATGTTGCTGTAAATGTCAACCGAAAGATAATTGGCTTGGGCATTGAAAATATCATGCTTAGAAACAAGGCACTCTGTGCAAAATGGTTATGGAGGTTACATAAGGAGCATTTGTCCTTCTGGGCACGGGTTGTCACTAGTAAATTTGGGTCAATTAAGTTTTGTAGAAGAATTATTCCCACCATTAGAGCCACCTTTAGAAGCGCTTGGAAATATGTTGTTTCGTTGCTTCCTGATATGTTCCCTCATCTTATTCCAATAATGGGGGATGGCCACACTTTTAGGTTTTGGGAAGACCATAGGATCAGTGCCTCTTCCCTTGTTGATCTCTACCCTCGTCTTTACCATTTATCATTTTTTTCCCCAACCATCCTATTGCTCATTTCATCCTTAACTATGTCCAATTAGAGCCTATAAAGTGGAATCTCTTTCTCCCAAACACCCTTATAGTTGGTCAACAATTAGAATTTGTGTCCTTGCTTTCACTGTTAAGTCTGGTTCGCTTCTCAATAGGTCAACATAGGTTTCCTTTGGCCCTTCATTCTTCTAGTGCATTTTCTTGCAAATCCCTCTTCCAAGTCTTAATTAGCGATGCCACCTTTCCTCAGTTTTCATTTGTTCCTTTTATTTGAAAAGCTCATGTTCCTTCTAAAGTTAAAGCGTTTTAGGTAGATCTTGGCCCATAATACGCTTAACATGGGTAACGTTCTTCAAAAGAGATTACCCCATTATACATTGCTTCCTCACTATTGTTCTCTTTGCTTAAATGATGCATATAATGATGATCATATTTTTATAGGTGCTATTTTTCAGCAAAAATATGGGGCGAATGGCATGTGAGGCTTGGCGATAAGTTTACAACCCCGAGGTCTATTGATGAATGCTTTTCTAGGGCAAATATCAACGGCCTACATAGTAAGGGTTTGGATGTTATGAGAGTGGCCGCTTTGACAACGGTTTAGATGATTTGGATAGAACGTAATCAATGTATCCTTAATGAACTTGCTAAGGAGTGAAAAGATTATTTGGAATGATATAATTATAGTGAATGGTTCCTGGTTGGTAGCTTTCAAGATCAATGGAGATTTCTCAATAATGATTGAGTTAGAAATTGGGAACACTACTTATTTTGATTGTATTGGGTCTAGTTCTATTTATCTTTTGTTTTGTTTTTTGTTTTTTTGGGTGAGTACCTGATGCAGTCCAACAAGAGTTGGCATATTTCAAGTTAGAACATTCTAAGGAGAGGGTGTAATAAAAAGGACGTAGGTAGAACTTTTTTAAAAGATCGTGCGTGAGATTTTGCGGAAGGAAAACGACGTGTTGATCAATACACACAGCTTTGTTGTGAGTAACGTCGTTTTTTGGGCAAATTCGAATTCACGTTTTTACTATTTTTGAAAAGTTTTGTTTCGAGTATAACTCGAATTAGGAGAGTCCGATTTTATTTTCGTTTTTTCCTATGTAATATACATCGCAAGATCTTTCTTTCAAGGTAGGTTTTAGCAAACTTTCTATTTTTAATATTTTTTTGTTATTTTTAGTATTTGAGTCGGATTATGAGTTTTTATTGGGTTTTGACTATTTAAGGTCATTGTACATATTATTATATTATTATTCAAATATTATTGATTTTTTTAAAGAATTTACGAATTCTTTGCCTCTTTTCTCAGTATTTTATGAAATCAACGAATCTAAAGAAAAGTGTCTTACTATCACACCCTACATCAGTACCTCTGGTACTTCTTTTTTTGTTTTACCACTTTGCTTCAGTTTTAGTTTCATATTGATATATTTGCTTTGTTTCTCTTTTTTTTAAAAAAAATAGCAGCATAGCTTGATTTCCCTTTAAGACCTTTGATTGAGGGAGTGGATCAATTCATTAGCTAGGAGTATATTATCAACAATGTGTAATGAATATGATGTTGTAGTTATACATGTAATTACAGTTTTTTTTTCCCATTAAAATAACATTTCCTTTTATTCAATATCAAGAAAATACATGAAAAAAGAAAAGTTAATTCATTCTAATTTTGTTTAAAAAATAGACTAATTTATTTATTTTTTAAAAAAGTAAAACATTATTCACTAATTTATTTATTTATTTTGGTAACGAATCGTTGCGTATTTGGCTTTGACAAAACTCAAAACCTCCGAGAGACTTACCATGTCGCCACCTACCGTACATCACTTACCGTACATAATCTAAATTTCCTAAATTGATGCAAAGTTGTAAACCGATCCAACTCGAAAGCATTCAGAACGTTTTAGAAACAATTAAAAACACTAATCAAACAAACACGTATTTTATTTTATCTTTTTACTGTCAGAATAGTTTTTGACTCATATACAAACCCTATCATCCCCTTGTTTAATTCATCAAAAACTCGATCAACCCACAAGCCCTTCTTCTTCTTCTTCTTCAAACCCACCCATCAGCCCAAGCTGAACAATTTCAACTTTTTCCTGTTCTGTTTGGTTCTCTTGATCATTAAAAAGGGGATCTTGGGTCTGTAGATGAATTCATGTAGAAAATCTTCATTCATGAGTTATTCTGATTCAATCTCTGTAAAAGAGAAACCTTTTTTGTTGCCTTCTATCTGCATTACAGGATTGCGGTACATTGAGGATGCGAGGTTCTTTCTATATTGGGTACTTCGAATTTTAAAAATTCATGTTCGTATTAATTTTTAATATTTATTTGTTAGTTCTCAACCATGAATTCTAGAGTTTTATTTAGTAGAAGAATTTGTAAGGACAATTTTAGGTCACGCAGTGTTTCAAGATTTATGTATAATGGGAGCATGAGAGATGGTAATGGGAAGAATGGGAATGGAATAGATGAAGATTGCTTGAAGGGAAGCTCTGAAAGTTTGGATTTTGATTCAAATTTACAATGCAAATCTACTTCAAATGGATCCCTTCTTGGGTTTTCATCTGAAGATACTGATAATAGTAAAGAAAGTGATTTTCAAGAATATTTCTCTCCTCGACGGCGATTCTTCGAGGTTGTTAGATTAGAAGCTGATAGAGTTTTTGATATTCTTCAACAGGATGGGCCAGGTTTTGATTCCAAATTGGTTTTAGACGAGTCGGGCGTTAATGTGTCAAGCCAACTTGTCCGAGAAGTTTTAATTAGAATTTTGAAGAATGTAAACCATGGAAACAAGACCCGGTGTGCAAAATTAGGGTACAAGTTCTTTAGCTGGTCAGCTCAGCAAGATAATTACAAGCATACCTCAAATGTGTACCATTTGATTATGAAGATCTTCGCAGATTGTGAGGAGTTTAAAGCTATGTGGAGATTAGTTGATGAGATGACTGAGAATGGTTACCCAATTACTGCTCGGACGTTCAATATCTTGATATGTACTTGTGGTGAAGCGGGTATTGCGAGGAAATTGGTAGAGAGGTTCATCAAGTCAAAAACGTTTAATTATAGACCGTTCAAGCATTCTTTCAATGCAATTCTACATTCTCTACTTGTTATAAACCAATGCAAGTTGATCGAATGGGTGTACCAGCAGATGTTACTTGAAGGGCATTCGCCTGATACTCTAACTTATAATGTGATTTTGAGCGCAAAGTATAGGCTCGGGAAATTGGATCAATTCCATAGATTACTTGACGAGATGTGTAAGAAGGGTTTCTCGCCGGATCTTCATACATATAACATTCTTCTCCACGTGCTTGGAGAAGGGGACAAACCACTTGCGGCACTTAATCTTTTGAATCACATGAAGGAAGTGGGATGTGATCCAAGTGTTCTTCATTTCACCTCATTGATTGATGGGTTGAGCCGAGCTGGGAATTTAGAAGCTTGCAAGCATTTTTTTGATGAGATGATTAAGAAAGGGTGCATGCCTGATGTAGTATGCTACACCGTGATGATCACGGGATATGTTGTAGCGGTGGAGCTCGAGAAGGCACAGGAAATGTTTGATGATATGATTATTAGAGGTGTGTTACCAAATGTGTATACATATAATTCTATGATTCGTGGGCTTTGTGCAGCTGGGAAGTTTGATGAGGCACGGTTAATGCTTAAGGAAATGGAATCCAGAGGTTGCAATCCAAATTTTGTTGTGTATAGTACTCTAGTGAGTTATCTGCGAAATGCTGGAAAACTTTCAGAAGCTCATGAAATAATAGGTCAGATGGCGGAGAGAGGGCAATATATCCATCTCCTCTCAAAATTTAAGGGGTACAGGAGATGCTAAAGCTGCAAAATCGTGGGAAATGGAGAATTCCGGGTATTCTTATTTTTGGCAAATTCTTGCTGTGGTCCATTTCAGCACTGAGAATTTGCTTAATGTTGCTGATTAGGATGCCATAGATGCAGATACACTATTGCAGCAATCATGATGGATTCACATTTGAAGTATGTGTTTCTTTTACTTTATAAATTGAAATTTGAAGGTGGTATATTAAATTATCACATATCTTATGTAGGGAATACTGGTAGAAGTTTTAGTTTATGCATTTGAACTTAGATGTGGGTCCTATTTGCATATACTTTTACAGTTTACACACACTATAGGGCCAGAAATGATCAGGGAGAACCTTTTTACAAGTCAACTTATAACTTGGATGCATATTGTATGTATCGTCTATCGTCATAGTATGCTCTTTCGCAAATGGAGAGACCCGAACTTATAAGATTTGAAGACCTCAATTTTCGAAAAACATGCCAATGCATTGACTTGGAATAACCTATGAAGTTGATTTTCATGTGTAAATATTGTGCGCAAATTTGATATCTATATTTCTACGTTTCCATATATCCTTTATACATTGAAAGGCTCATAAACCTTTCTTTGGTGTTCAGATTGGTGAAAATTCAAGGAAGTGAAAAATCTATCCTTATTGCGCAAAGTCAAATTACACTGGCAAGATAGGTATATCAGATTTACGTTGTGCCTTGTGTTTGCATATTGATTGATTAGTTAATTAATTGAAATTCGATTGTACATCCTTTTCTCTATGGTTCAATTTACCCCCTTTTAAGATTTTAGTAGATTGCATTACGTGCACTGCATCTTTCTTGACATGTTTATATATGCTTATTCACTACTATACAAACATATCACACAATATTTTCCAATTATTAGGCTCATCCAGATGTATTCATGTTTTATCCATGTTGATCATTTCAATTACAGGAGCTAGAAATCAAACCAGTTGTCTCTAGTACAGCATCACAATTGTTGCATGACTAATTGATACTGTTAGCAATTTTTTTATATTCACTATTTTAAAATCAATGATTAAGTGGATTGGTATGGGTGTTATATGAATGGTGGATTACTGGATTATGCTGAAGTTGTACGCATGTTAATGAGATTACACTAGGAGGATCCCCAAGTATCATTAAGTGGATTGTTAAGTTATTGTTCTTCAACAAGGTAAAAAGGATCAAGGTTACAAAAATTCACGAGACTGAAGGTACGATGTTTGGAGGAGAGTAGTATTGCACTGAATATGGGTGTATATTCAAGTATGGATGTCATAGGAAGTGGTTCAAAGCCTAAAACTTTGAGCACTTCACCTACAGATAGGATCATTTTGTTAAGTAGGTATAGTTTTCTTTTGGGTCAATTCCTCGTATTTCTTTCTTTCTTTCTTTTTTCTCATCTGTCACTGAAGTTGATCTGTGTTTTAGAGCTTTATAATTATGTCCCTCAAATTCTTTTTTGATCTGTTAACAAAAAAAAAAAAAAAACATCTTTGATCTTCTTGTTGGTTTTGTCTCTTTCCAATTCATTAAATCCTTGGGAAGACCTCATACCATATAAAATGCAAGTTTGTAATACTTCTTCGTATGATAGTGCATATACACTTGTTATTTGTTAGTTAGTGGGATATGTTATCTTTTACTGAAGATTTTAGTTCAATAATGATCTTTTCAATTATCAGTTTTCTCTCCTATTTTGAACTTGACGATCATTAATTTAATTTCCCTATTTTTCTAGACTTAGTGTGATTTTATTTTGTCCTTTGTATGTGCAAATATCTGTTGTTATGATCATTTGAAACAATTGAAATCTATGGACATAAAACCAAGCTGATATTTGGTTTTCATTGTGCTCCATTGGTATGTCGAGGAGGCTAAATTAGCCTACAACTTTCATGAGTATCACTTCATCTTCTTAAGTTTTTCATTTTGTTTGGATGATTTTATTTAAGATAGCCCTTCTTGCATCAAAGCTGAATACATCCTCCCTTGATTTTTCTCTGTAAATAAGATGAAGTGAGTGCTAATATTTGTTCCTTGCTCTAGGACTAACAGGATTTATAAAGTGAAGCTCTTTATGATTTCTTGACGTTTTTGTAATTCTCTGTTTTTGAAGGTCAAGAAGCTGATCCTTCCACTGGAATGACAGTTGTTTTCTCCAGTGGCCACCCAACAGGCAGCAGAAGCCACACTTGCAGTTTCTGCTGCCGGCATATTCAATAATATTGTTGATTGTTCCATCATAAAATTGCAGCTCGTGCTGCTTATAATCTGGCATCTGGAATTCTTTCAGCCAGTGTAGAGTACATAAGCTGTAGTTGTGGTTGTTAACACCCACTTGGCCTCTGGAGCTTCTTCAAGTTGCCGAAGATTGAGATAACTTTGCTTCTGATGTTTTGTATTCATTGAAAGAGAATAGTTTACAAGAAAGTATGAGTAACTCACTTCTGTATTTATGAAATTCCATGTGTTAGAAATTTGAGCAATTTATGAATAGCAGCTGAAATGGTTGGTGCATTCTCATGAATAGCAGCTGCTTTGTTGTTTGGCTTCAGAGCAATTTATGATAAGCACTTCCTCATGTGGCTGTATCAACCAAATTGGAAGTATAAGTTGAGGGTCCCCTACCCCCTTTACTATTATTAGAGGAATGTTGAGTTTCACAAGATCAAAAACTTGTAAATATTATTGCAAGGAACCTTTGCAAAATCGATTTTGAAGGGTGAGTTCTACTCATGAGCTTGTATACTTGGTGAATCTTCTCTCCATGTTGAAACATGAAGAAATTAAGTAGCATTTGGATTGTGATTTAAAAATTACAATGCAATCTGAAAGTGAATTTTAAAAAATTAGAATAAATTGTTTCTAAGTAAAATCTTAAAAAATTATTTTCAAATTTGACCACCCAATTATGTTTTTCGTGTTTTCCAATAAAGAAAGTAATATCCAAATCACAACAAACAATAAGTTCTCCCTGTGGTATTCATATTGTTCTATCAAAAGGACTTGGGTTTTTTGCTCCACCATCCATACAGGAAAGCACCATCTTTACTTTTTTTTTGAAATCAGCGGGTATTAAAAACTTACGTCCCTCTAATTCCTCTAAAACACGGCCACAAACACTCAAAGACACTAATAGCCAACAAGTTATAAAAAATGTCTTGAACTCACCTTCATGTAAGTGAGTTTGCACTCAACCATGATCTCATAGTTCGCTCACCACGCGGAGATATTGGTCTGATTTGCATTGTTAACGTAATGTCTCAAAGAAACCTTTTTATCAAGTTTTCCATTGGCCACAGAACAGATAATTAAAGATGCATGCTCTAAGTTTCCTATAAAAAAAATAAAAAAGATGCAAGCTCCATGTTTCCATTGTTATCATTATACTATTGCTGAGGCTTTTCCTCAGAATCATCACCACATAGAATTTTTCTTCTGGTATTAAAATAAAACAGATCCAATACATCAAGTAAACAAATAACAAAACACCTTAATTAAATAGAAACAAAATTTAAATCATGAAAGCTGCTAGGGTTAGATAAACATCTCCAGCACCACGATCTTCTCAACTGGACAGACTTTGGCCATCCAAGGAATCACCATACAAGCCTGAGAAATATGCACAATACAAGGATGTATTGCACAAATTTGACAACATTGTTGCCTTTATATGAAGTATTCCGTCTTCCTTACACGTCGAGTTCCACGCCAGACATCGGTACTGCAGCAGCAGCAGCAGCAGCAATCTGATCATCTGCATTGTCCTCAGGATCATCATTCTCATCGTTTTCATCTTCTTCATCATCGCCCATGTCCATGCTGAACCTGTTACTTTTGTAATCCACTTTAAAATCATAATCGGCATCCATAGCATCTGTTGCCAATGACTTGTTAGCTTTCTTCCTTCTCTTCTTTTCTGCTCTCTGCATCCTTGTATTGAGCATTCCTTCTTCATTATATAGCTTCTTATTTTGCTGGCAGCTCATAGTTTTGGCCTTGGACTTGCCCACGTCATTCTCATCGCTCACGCCCTCATCTTCAATGCCATCCGGTGTTTCTTCGGGTTGTTCAGCATCTTTATTTAATTCTTCAGGTTGCTGATCCTCCTGAAGCCAGAATAGGCATGTTTGAAATGTGGCAACAAAAACACTATAAAACAGGTAGCAAAAAAACAACTAAAATAGCTTCAGGTCATTTTGGCAGCATGAACAAGGCACAACATGGTTGCTACCATTTAGGTGAATGAAACCAGGAATACATTTGCTTGCAGTAGTATGGGCCATGCTCTTGTGTGCCACCAAAAGGGCTTGATGGTTTCTTTGGATAGGGAAAGATGAAGTAAAAGGCAAGACTAACCTCTAGCATCCTCTCGTCAAAATTTAGAGGGCAACGAGGAGCAAGTTCCACATCAGGAAAATCTTCAACAGACTTGAGGCTGCCAATGAATGAGGATTCACCATTGTAAACTTCATCAACATTGAATTCTTTTCCAAGTTCTGATACAATGGTTGATTCCAAAGTCTCTCCTTGAGTTCTGGTTGGAGGCATTGTATAGTATGGTATTTTGCCTGAGATGTACAGAGTTCAGAATGTCATTTGCATGAAGTGATTTCTACCCAAAATTGGTATGTTATCTGAAGGGATTATAGCATACCTCCATTCCAATCATGCAGAATAATTCGTGCAGCAGCTCCAACATCCAACACCCCACCCTTCTTGAACTTGCCCCTTACAGTGGCCACCTTCTGGAGAAAGTCATCAACTGAATCAAAAGCTGGGAGCTTGTATAAGGATACCAACGTTTTTGCAGAACAAAGCCTGAGAATCTCTTTCACTGCAAAGACCGTAAACAAGAAAAATGAGATTCTTTTCTTTCCATTGTAGAATTGCCAAACAATTTTATTGAATTACAATTAACCTTCAACCAGTATCACCAAGTTTTCACTGCAAACACCCCCCCTCCCCCGCCTCTCAAAAACATACACACGCATACACAATAAAAAAATGAAAATAAAGAAAGATTTGGAACAAAAGAGAAACTTAGAAATATTGCCAATCCATTTTGAGACAAAATAATGAAAGGCAAAGCACAATTATGATGAACATTAATACAGAAAATTTCTTAGATATAACTTCATTTCATGTCCAGATACTTTTTTTTTTTTTTGGGTTAATAATTTAGAAAGAAGCAAAAAACCAAAAAACAAAATCTAACACGAGTACGACAAATCCCACCAAAACAAGAGATAACGAAACAAAACAGACCAAATTTTCTTTCTATTTGCAAAAAGTGTATGAATCAATAACCCTTGCGTCCAAATTAGTGGTGAACAACACAGTACCAGTGTAAGAGCGGTGCATGCTTAATAGTTTCAACAAAAAAATATTCAATGCAATAATTTCCACAAAAAGAGCAGGAAACTCTCCCAACAGAATTTAAATTTTCTCTTAGACTACTAACTATATATCACAGAAAGAACTTGCAACTGGCAACAGATAAACTGCAAAAAAAAGAGCAGCCAATGAATCTAATTTTTTGAGTAAATAATACATGAAAAAAAGTTAATCTCAAAGATGGACAAAATGTTCAATTACCTGGTTCAATTGGATCATCTAACTTCTCAATTCTCTTGCAATTGCGGAGAGCAATAGATGCGTCATTCTCTCCAGACTTAAGCATCACAACCCCAGGGCAGTCCAGCAGCTTAACATTCTTATCTAACTGGACTTCTTGCATTGATCTTGTTAATCCTGGAGTAGCACCAACATTTACAACATGACATCTCTTCAAGCTGTTAATCAGACTACTTTTGCCAACATTGGGAAGCCCAATGACACCCACTGTGATCGATTTTTTGATCTGCCAAGTACACATAAGGGCAAAAAATTAAAAAGGATAATGAGAAAGCAAAATACAGAGTCTCTCTTAATCCTAACTACCACTTTTTTTGTGATTAGTCAACTAGACAAGTAACAGAATCAGCTAAGCAAACAATTGGAGTAATAGGGGTAAATGAAATCTCTATGAACAACAGAGGCTCAAGCCTGTGCCTGTATGCAAGGATCAACTAAGAACAACGCCAAATAATAGTAATGCACAGGAAATAAGAAGTGATTCTTCTAGGGAGGTGCCAATGATCCAAGATAGATAAGAAATAAGCACAGAAAATCACAAAAGTTGCCACTAAACTTCTTTTCCAGATATTACACTTGCAGTAAAAAAGTAGCTCCAATAAAATTCTTTCAATCAAAGTCACATTTTCAGATAATGCATTGCCTCACAGACTGCTTACAACATGCTTAAATCCACCAACAGTTAATCAGAACCAAAACTTGTTCCACACAGATGCAAGCATGCAGGTGAATTAACCAACTTGGTTTCACCATAGACAACAAATATAAGAAAAAAAAATAAGAAAGAGACAGACAGAGGTAACATGTCTGAGCTGTAGTTGACAATGACAGCGAGAATCCATCCAGAATTGCTCTTGATCCAGTGTTTTTATGTGATGAAAACAACCATCAATGTGGACCTAATCTACTAATAAGCAAAGAAATAGGGGTAACATGTCTTCAAAACTACGTCAAAAATATTCACTGGCAGTGAAAGAATGCCGCCAATCTGATGGATTACTCATGTCACATGGACAGCAAGGAGACCTACGGTACAGACCCAAGTGCCTTCCCTCCACTAATATCAGAGAGAAGAAGAGAGAAAGAGGAAGACACACCTCATGGCTCCTTGAGTAATTCTTTAGCAATTTTAGGAGCATTTCAGCTCCAAGACAATCACTGGTCTGCAAAAGAGTGCTTGGTTTGGCAGCCTTCGACACAGATTTCCACCCCAAATTTGACCTCTGTTCTTGGGTACTGCACTTGAAAGCAACAGCAGGTAGTTCTTCCCTAAGATAATTCAGCCATTTCTCAACCGCTTCTCGAGGAACAAGATCTGAGAGATGCAGTTAACAATTGAAGTTAGCAAAAAAGATGCAAACATGATTAAAGAAGAGCATTTTAAGGCATTATAATCTGACATCTATGATCTATGTAAAACCAAGTGAGAAAAGGATCCCAAATTCAGTATTTTTAGGTTCATAGGATAAGCATAACAAGAAAACACTTTTTCACTGAGTCAACAAAAAGTTGTTCTTTACATTCTTTCAAAAATGAGGTAAATATAAGACAATACATGAGCAACTAGCTGATAAATGTTTTTGGGAAATACCCATATAATTCTTCAGAGCTTTATAAAATAAATCATGATATACTTAATTGAGCATGCATACACAATATAATGACATAGATTTAACAACAAAATTAGAACTAAAACGAAAACTGAAAGAGTCATCACCTATTTTATTTAGAAGTAGAACAAGGCGCTTATCGGGACCAGATTTCAACACCATCTTTTCCATATCAACACAACGGGTACCAAGGGGATCCCGCGCATCAAGAACTTCCAAAATAACATCCGATGCTTCTATAACTTTGACCAACTCCTTGTAGAAGGCCCTCTCTGAGTTATCTTTAAGCAGTTCAGTAGAGAGGTTAGAATAATGAAATCAAAACATATAGATTCAAGAAAATGTACTACCCCGCCAGGTTCAACTTACCCCGAGTTTTTCCAAGGGATTTCTCTCCATCATTTCCTTCTCCATCGTTCTCTGCTGAAGCTGTATCACCCTCCTCAAGCAATCCCAACTTTCTCTTTTGTGCCTGGATGTATAAAAGGTTGTATTCAGTAATTCCAAAAGCATATGCCAAACAAATTGCAGTTTGACTGTCATAGTATTGAGCCATAGAAATCATAAACTGAGTAAAATTAAAATCACAAAGCTTTTCACCTATTTATTAAGCATTAGTACTTTTCTCCACATCTTACTAGCTCATTCAGTCAAATTATGAAAGTACTTGGAAAAGAAAGCAAATCAACTTTTTGACCAAGAAGGCGAATAGCTAACTCTAAAAAAAATAATCTATATTATCACACTCATTAAAATTCAACAAAATTAAGGATGCCCACATGAATTGCAGACCCTTAACATGAAACTAGAGAAGGAAAATATATGCGCCAGAAAAACCAAATGTATGCATCTTTCATGACACCAAGCATCAATACAGTAAATACTCATTAGGATTGTTCAGGAGAAGCATTCGAGATGTTACGTTACCACAAGCTTCCTCTAAGCTGTAAGGTGGTGACGACAAGTGGACAGGCATTAGAAAGTTCTTGAAGATTTAAAGGAAGATTGAAAACATGTTAAAAATGAAAGAACAAAAATAACAAAATGCCAAGGCCACCTGTTTGATAGCTAAGAAATTTACAAATTCTCTTATGGAAACGTGAAAAAAGTTAGGTGTTTGATTGTTAAGATTCACCTGAGAAATATATTTTTGGCCTCGAATATCTTTCTACCCAAATTTCTTGCCAATAGAGCTCAGAAAAATAAATTTCCTCATGGAAAAACTTCTAGCATTATTGTTCACGTTCTTGATCATTTTTCCATGAAGCTCCCTCCTCCCCCTTCACTTTCTATAACATAGATACAAAACCATATTTTCTACTGTGCATTCAAACACTAAAAGGCGACAAATTGTTTCTCGAGAAATTTATCTTTGCTATCAATCAAACATGCCCTAAATTTAATCCATCACAGAAATCACACTCAAAACCCTAAACCCATCTCAGTTTGGCACATTTTATTTTTCTGCAAAGAAACACCCATTTAAAAACAATAATCACAATTTCCCCAAATGATAAATAATTACTGAAACTAGACGCATCATTCTTCTCACCCAAAAAACATGAAAAAACCAAAATCAAGCTACACAACCCACAATAATACAATTATAAGAGATACCCATTAATAAATCCCATAAAAAAAAATTAAACTAACACAAGAAATTGAAACTGAAATTGAAAACAGTATATATATATATATATATATATATATATATATATATATATATATATATAGAGAGAGAGAGAGAGAGAGAGAGAGAGAGAGGCAAACAATACCTACCCTCTCTTTACGGGCGGCTTTCTTCTGCTCCAATTCCTCGAGGGCGCGAGCGCGACGAGCTTCTAGGGCTTTGAGCTCTTGCTCCTTGAAGGGCCAATCGTTAGGGATTCCTGGGTCCTTCTCGACCTTGCTTTTGCCCTTGAAACCGAGCTTCTTCGCTTCTTTTGCTTTCTTCTTGTGATGCTCTTTCACTTTTCTAATGATCTTGTGCTTCTTCTTCAACGATACCCTCTTGCTCTTACTCTCTGCAATCAATTAATCAATCAATCAATCAATCGCAAATGCAAGAATTAATGTAAGAATTGTTATAATAAAAAAAAATAGAGGAGAAAAACAAAGTGAGAAAGACGGAAGATTGAGAAGATAGGGTTACTTTTGCTCTTCTTCACCATGTTTGATTCCTGCTAGCTGCCACTAGGGTTTTTTTTTTTGTTGAAACAGAGGACGACGAATTCCTAACAACATGCAGAGAAGGCAGGTTTTAAGTAAGAAAAAAAAGTACGGCTTGGTGTCATTCAAACCAAAAAAATAATAATAATAATAATAATTCGTATTTTTATTATTAATTTTTTATTAAATTATTAGTGGGAACCTTAAAATACACACGAATTCAATCTCATAATTAGACCTAAAGACCCAACGAGTTCAATTCAAAAAGATTAATCTTAAGAAGTGCAAATCGAAAATATACGCTTAACATGGTAGAATCATACAGTTGATATTAGACTAAACTGTACAAGCACACATATTATACATTTTCTTCTTTTTTTTAATTATTAAGGGCGATAAAAAATAAGATAGTAAACAATCTAATCCTATGAGACCGCAAATCCAACCTTTAGTTATTACTAATAGCATAAGATAAGATTTGTTCTAAATGAGAACATCCCAACCCATGAAATTTAGCTTTTTTATTTTATTTTTATTATATCTATAAAAATGTAATGTGACAAACAAATATATTCTATGTTTGTTGGAAGATGTTGGCATTCTTTGTAGCATAACAAATAACAAAAGAGAGACATACTCACATTATTCCTCTAATACATTAAATGTATTTTTGGACCAAGAATGGAGCCTTTACATGAGGCCTGAAAGTTGGGCTTCAACAAGTCCAATAGGCCCACTTATAACATTATGTGGAAAGATTCCACCTTAGGTATAGCCGTATTGGTTGGCCCTAACCAAGACGGGCTCGTGGACCCTAAGTCAATACTCAAGCCGGGCTCGTGGGCCCCTAATTTTATGAGGAATGTTAAAACGGAAGTGTTAAAATGATCTAAAATATGTACTCAAATTTATACCCAAGTTAATGTGGTAATACACTACATTATTACATCACCATAATATAAATAATTATACTCAAATTTAATAATATTAATAATTATATTATTCAAATATTAAAAAGCTGAAAAATTCATAATGTGATCTTTTCTTTTTCGATCTTTCTTAAAAAACAAAAAAAAAAAAACCTTAAAAATTGTTATCATTATTTTTTCTTTTAAATTAGAGTTTTATTGACAGAGAACTGGTATAATAATTTAACATATTATCCACTACTTTTTTTGTTTTCAAAATATATTTCAATAAAATATTTTGTTAAGGCATTTTTTTTAATGTTTAATTAATTTCACTTTGTTTTGGATATGAAATAGCCCTTGTTGGGCCCAAATACAACATGTTGAAGGCCACAGAGCCACGGTTACTAAACGGGAAGATCCTGCTACCAAGGCAACATGAACTGCGGACCATGCTTAGAAATGAATACCATGACCATGGGGCCATCCCTACGGAAGGGATCATAACGCCACCTGCTATTATTATGTGTGGCCCAACTCTTAACTATAAATACATTCAGATAATTTAAAAAAGGGTAAGTCAATTTTTAGCTACAGTAAACTCTTGTTATCTTTCTTAGGGCCGCTGTAACTTAGTATTAGAGATAGAAAGATATCCTGTAAATCTATATGACAAGAAAAAAGAAAGAAGATATTACCTAATTACAGTAAAACATCTCTATAGTTGTACGTAAGTAAGAAATATAATATAGTTTTATTTAAAAGAGTTATACTTAGGAAATATAGTATAGTTTTTAAAAACTAATGTTTAAAAAGTTAGAAATATTTTGACTTTAATAAGAATGTGTTCATGCTGACGAGTTACTACGTACCCGTAAGTTAAAAAATATTGTAACAACTCTAAAGATTAAATCATTGTCTCAAACAATTTTAGATAAATATTTTATTTCATCTTAAACCTTTAATGTAATATAATTTTTTGCAATATATAATTAATTATTACTATGTAAAGACAATTTTTTTTTTAATATGAGACCTATAAAAATTATAATTTATTATAATATGAAAATTATTCTTATTTTATAACTAGCTCAAGTTGAGATTAAAATTTTTTATAATTATGTAGAGATTATTCCTTTATAGAGTATCACTATAGAGAGGTTTTATTATATATAAATTGTACATTAATATTTGTATAAACAAATTTTCTTTATTATTTTACATGTTTAATATCTTTCATTTATGACGTACACTATACTTGGAGAATGTGCATCTTATATTTAAAGAGACATGGACAACTTATTAAAAAAAATAGATATTAAAATATCATGTTAAGATGAATGAAAAATTGAAAAGATAGAAAGGTATATTAAATAAAGTATATTCATTCCAATAACATCTATTTATTTAGAATGATGTGACATTTTAAATGATGTACGTCTATTATCTTATATAGATATATGTTCATAGGAATATGACTTTTCTCAATGTGTCTTTTTTGTATTCCATCCTTTTCACAAGTATAAAAAGTCATTTTTTTGAAGATTCTATTAGAACATGCATTCGTCTTCATTAATTATCATAAGTGTGAGAGTACTACGTATATATGTTGGTTTGTCGTTCTTATAATTTAAAGTGTTATTATTATAAAATATAATTATTGTATCTTAAAAACAATTATCAATTGACACGTTCTTATAATTTAAAGTGCTATTATTATAAAATATGATTATTGTATCTTAAAAGATAATTATCAATAGATTGCGAGTACTAATGCAAGACGAGATTATCTTAAGGATATAAAATTAAATTATAGCCTCGTCGGTATTTTACACAACCGTCTTGATTAATTTAATAAAACAAAAGATTTAATTAATTTTTCTTATTTACATTTAACTTTTCTTAAACGAGTACCTCACCAATCCTTTTCAAAACCGTCTTGATTAATTTAATAAAACAAAAGATTTAATTAATTTTTCTTATTTACATTTAACTTTTCTTAAACGAGTACCTCACCAATCCTTTTCATTTGACTCCTTCTCATTTCATCTGCTTTGGGTGTAAGGTCAAATTTTGGCAGAAACGTGTCAAAATGGGAGTGTCAACAGAGGTATTAATTCCAAAAAGAAAGAAATATAAAAACAGACAATTTAAAAAGCAAAAGAACCAAAACGGTTGCTTCGTGTATAGTTCAGCCATGTCCCACGTGGCGACATCGGCCCCAAGTGTCGGACAGCTAGTGCTGCGACAGCTTCGTAACCGTGTGTGGACTAAATGGGCCGTTAAATAGCTCTTTTCGAAACGAACGAACGAAGCTTTTAGACCACCACGTGGCGCTTATGCATGACATGCAAGACTTAAGGATTTTTTCAATATATAAGCATGATTTTTTTCTTCTTATATCCACAAAAAAGGTATAAAAAAATAATATGTTCATAAATAGGTAATTTTTGAACAACTTAATAATTAAGTGCGTGTCGCCCCCTTGAACGGACGGTATGCTGAAAAAAAATTTTAAAAAAAAAGTTAAAACTAATCCACAAGGATGAAAAAGGGTATCCTTGTGCGAGTTTAAGAAGGAGCCGCCTTCTGCACCTTGAAAAAAAAAAAAAAAGAAGGTTAAAAGCTATCTCACAAGGGTAAAACCAAACCCTTGTGCGATTTGCATTGAAGGTAAAAAAACTAAAGAAACTCTTTCGCAGTAAAAAAAAAAATCAAAGAAACTCTATCGTGCATGAACTCTTTGGTAAGGCTCTCTCCAGAATCTTTTCTCTCTGACATCTTCCTTTCTCTCTCTCTTTCTGGCATTCAATATCGTTGGTTTGATTTTATTCTAACTTTTATAGTTGAAACTAGTTAAGTTTTCTAGGGTTTTATTAATTTTGGAGATACTTATTTAGTCATTGTTGTTGTTGTTTTTGCCTGATTTCTTAAGTTTTTTATTGATTCTAAAGATGTTGATTTTATCCTTGTTGTTGTTGTGTTTGGTTTGATAAAGAAGCTATAGTTTTTTCCTTAAAAGTAAAATATTATTAGAGTACTACTGCCTGCAAAAATAAACATTTTAGTAACTGTTTTTTTTTTAAATTTTGTTAATTTTAAATATCTCTTTTATATAATCTTTATTGTTGTTGCATTTGGTGGTGGTAGTTGAGCTACATGTTAGGAAACATATTTATTAAATTTTTATGTGGGCTTTTTTTTTATGCTCAAGAACAAATTATACACATCTTATGGATATTTAAAACAAAAATGTCGCTGATAATAGTTCTTTTTTAGAGGGAGGTGGGTGGTTGGCTTGATTAAATATTGTTTAAAATGCTCTGATAATAGTTTTAGTGATCATTAACTTATTGAATTATGTTTATTTAGTGATGTTTAAATTTTTATATGGGCTTTTCCTTTATTTTCAAGAACAAATTATACACATTTGATGGATATTTTTTTTAAAAAAAATGTTGCTGATAATAGTTTTTTTAAAGGGGGGGTGGATGGTTCATTTAATTAAATATTGTTTGAAATGTTCTGATAATAGTTTTAGTGATTATTAACTTATTGAATTATGTTTATTTAGTGATGTTGAAATTTTGATGTGGGCTTTTCCTTTATTCTCAAATCAAATTGTACACATCTAATGGATATTTTTTTAAAAAAAATTGTCGGTAATAATAGTTTTTTTAGAGGGTGGGTGGGTGGTTGATTTGATTAAATATTGTTTGAAATGTTTTGAATTATGTTTATTCAGTGATGTTAGTCGTTTTTCATTTATTTCTAAGTTTGGAGAGGATCGGATCGATCATATCATATGGTTGGGTTACTAGATTTAGATTTACCATCCCAATTCGCAAGCGCTTCAATTTTTTACCTTTTTTTTTTTCTCTTCTTCTTTGTTTCTGTTTGTAATTTCAACGCGTTCACTTGAGCAAACCACGCACATCCAATAAACTACTCATTGACGAGATGACATTTTAGGTTTTAGGATTTGAAGCTAATTTCTAAGTGATCTTTCTTTATACTTTTTTTTGGCTTTTTCTTAGAATTTATTGCTAATTTCTTCCAAGTCTTTGGCTTATGTGTGTGAATAATTTTGTGATTGTTGTTATTGCTAAATTGTATATTTTATGGTTGTTTAGGGCACATTATGGATGGCAAAATCATTTTCGTTATATGTTACATGAATGGAGAAATGACATATGGATCTAGCGATATTGATTATAGTTGTGGCCCTTTGATTGATTATAGTTGTGGCCCTTTGATTGATTATAGTTGTGGCCCTTTGATTGGTATCATAGTCGGTGGGGTGCACTTTTTAATTATCTTGTAAGTTAGTCAATCATTACTTGTACTTCAATTTTATTTTTCAATCTGCTTAATGATTGACTATGGTGAAATTATGCTTCTAGGCAACTGGAGTGGAGCAAGTTTATCACCATATGGGTGCTACCGAGGACCCATTTGTTAGATCCATGTGCTCATCCTTCAAGGAGGTTATGCATCTAAATCGTCGATTGCATGGAGTGGTACATCATACGATCCAGAACCTTCTACTCCAACAGATGCGAACATCAACTTTGATGATATAGTCGTCTCACCTATTGATGATCAAGGTTGTGGTCGTAGACGTGTGCGTCCGAGACGATGACGAGGACAAGGGTGTGCACTATATGAGATTGATGTTCAGGTCGATGAGTTATTACCTTCCTCCCCTTTACATAAGAGTCATGTGCGATAGGCTGAGGAGTCATTACCTTCCTCATCTTTACATGATAGTTGTCACAACCCACAATACGTGACGTCATGACCGACACGGAACCCCCGAGTATACCATCCATTGGTACACCCGACGTCCCGTCAGCCTAATACAACACTAAACCTAATAAAACACAATCCTAATATAACATCCATCCAAACATGATCAACAACAATAAATATTACATCTCCAAAAATACCAAGTATAAAATTCCAAAAGTTCAAATAATATAAAACCATACACATCTCATCTATGTGTTAATTATACATATGTTAGGTGTTATCATGTACATAATATCAAAATACAAAAGTGTATAACACCTATATCAACAAAATACTGAAAGGAATGCTCTGCAGTCAAGCCTTCCCTTTTCCCTTCCTATCAGGACCTGAAAGGATAAGGATGAGGTGTGAGCTACAACAAGCTCAGTGAATATCTTCTACAAGTGGCTACATATATGTGCATTTATGTAAAACATGTCAAGATCATTAAAGTGTTTGAAATAACATGAGATAACACGGTGATGAAACAAGATTACATACATGTTAATATAATACATTATGTCATAACAAGACAATGCATACCATTTAAATAACATGCAATGCAATCCTAACACCTCCTAGGTAAGAATCAATTCGAGAACACGAGTGCGCGAAACCCATGCCCGAACGACCTCTTACCCGTATTCTAATAGGAATTCGAAGGGCACGTCACCGATTTACAATTCTTTCCAAACCCTATTTCAGGTTTAGGTGAACCACGGCTGCACCTACCCTTAAAACCCAATGTCAGGTCTACAACTGGGGATCTCTTTAGACTTACAAGACTTTCCTAAGAAAATCAAAACTAGAAGACCCAACCAAATTGCCAACCCAATGGAATATGCTCAAATTCATTTCATGAATCAATTAAAACATGCATATGCCATATCCATATATATATATATATATATATATATATATATATATATATATATATATATATATCAATTTGAAACAAGTTATAAAATACAGTGCCACGTATATGAAAACCAACAAGTAAGAGAACACTCACACTCGATTGGCTAAGTCTAGCCAATCCAATTTTCAATCTGCAAGCGAGTACTAGTAAGATCACAAATCACCTCACGTACCTCGATTTCCAACTAGCCCACTTGGGTTACTCAAATTAATTAGAATTCCTACATAATACGCATGGTTCATACAATACCAAAATCAGCCAAAGTATGCTAATAACCATGTTTAAACCCAATATCAAAGTCAACTAACGATTCTAGAATGGTTAACCCATGAGTTAAATCTCTATTGTCCAATTTAACCCATTAACATCAAATTAAACTATACATAACCCAAATTCAATGCCATAAGTTGATCTCCTTGATCTCAAACACTATAATACAAAACATTCAATCATATTAGGGATTAATTTGACTATTAATCAAGTCAATTTCACAAATTGACTAAATCTTGGTCAAAATCCCCAATTTCGGCAATACATAGCCTAAGGTCAAATTAAACTAAGTCTTTCAATTTTAACACAAGTCCAAACATTCTAAACCCATAATTCTATCCAATTTGGGTTCAATTAAACAATCCTCAAGTCAATTTTATCAATTGACTTGATTTGGGTCAAAAGCACCAATTTGATGAAAATCCCCAAATCACATGAAAATTGTCAATTTACATGGTCTAAGCCAAAATTACTCTACATTAGGGTTTCTTCTACTTAAGATCAATAAATTAGAGTGTCATACATCCATATTTATTCATCAATTTCATCTAAATCACAAGAAATTTGAATAGAGAACCCTAGATTAAAATTCTAGTTTAGGTCAAGTCTATGAAACCCTTCCAATTTTTTGTTAGAAATTGGGGGTTTCACCATTTTTAGACTCTTAATGCCTTCTAGATTAACATATCCTAATCTCAAAACCTAATTCCAACAATGGATTTCTTACCTCTTCCTTAAATTTCAGGATCCAAGAGTGGAAAACACTCATTATATGTTGTTTGAAGTTAGGAGAAAGGTCATTAGTATGAAAAACAAGCATAAATCAACCCATACATGAAAACCCTAGACCAATAACCCTAGAGTTTCGGGATTCATAGAAACCCTAAGTTGAAAAATCAGTTTTCATGCATGTGGGAAGTGATAAAAGGAAGAAAATGAGAAAGAAATGGGGAAGAATGGTTACCCTGGGTGATTCTTGAGCACAAATCACCAAAACCCTCATTTTTCCTCCCTTCTTCTCCTCTCCTCCTTCAAACTCTCTAAGACTCTTTGAAAGCGAAAAAAAAATGAACAAGTGAGTCCAAAAATCATGGTAGTTGCTTTTATAGAAAACATTTGGGCCCACACTTAAAAATACACTTAATAAATAAAAGGAACAATTTCCTGCTGAAATTACTTTCATTTAGATACTCAATTTCTTTCAAATTGCTCATCAATTTAACATCTTAATAGTTCAAAAGTTTTATGAGCCCGTTACTAACATTCTGGTAAAATTTCAGCTCAATCCAACAGTGGAATTTCGAGATCCAACCATTTGATCAAAACTGCGCAAGAAAATCTATAAATCCGTCAAACAGTGTTTGAAGCCTTATAACTCACAGCAGACAACTCCGATCAAGATCTTCAACATTCAGAATGAATACTTATCAGAGAAGAATAAGCTGAAAAAATTTTAGCTCAATCGGACCACGTATCTAGGAGATCAAGGCATTGATGTAATCGGTGACAGAAATTTCTTCCTCCATGGAGTGAGCTCCACTAATCCAAAACACCGTTTGCGACACATTTCGACGTCGAACGGGTCTCCGATAATTTCAAAACTTCATGCAAAGACATTCGAACCAACGCTCGTCGAGCATAATATACGTATACGTACACGTATACGGGTACTCTAAGGGTTAAAATGACGTCATCCTGAGGTACGGGGTTTACAATAGTCACAGTCATGAGCCACAGGTGTTGGAAGATCCTTCACAGCTTATTCACAAAGGTCCTTCTCAACCAATTCAAGATCAACCAGAATTACAAGTGTTCCGGCGCCAACCACGTTGAAGAAGATTTTGTACTTGGTGTCGCTCATAAAATATGAGCTTATGTACAAAAAAATTTTGTTATGTTACAAACATTATTATAGTTACTATTTATTTCGAATAGATAAAAAAGGATGAGCTATATTTTGGGCATTTAGTTCCTTAAATGATTCGACTTTAATTGATTCAAGAATATAATTCTTAAAGTTACTTATACTAAATACAAGGTACAGGCACCTAGGCCACCTGAGGGGCATTTATTGGGACGTGTCGGGAGTTGTTGGAAAAAAAAAATTATGTCGGATAGCCCGTGGTGGCTTAAACAAGCTCAAGTTCTATACAATAGCTTCATATTCTGTTAAAATCTGGTAAGGGGATAAGAAAATTCACCGGAAGTCCTACGCGGCGTACAGGGGCCTAGGGGGGGTTCATGGGAGGGTATTAGGACTTACTCAAAGTGGTCCGGTAAAAAAAACATTTGTGGTTCGACCTTGATGAAGCCGAACAGTTTACTTTAATCTTCGCTCTTTCTTAAAAACTTGAATTCTGGATGGAGGGTCAAAAATTCAATCGGGCATGGAAACATGGTTCTGTCGCCTCCAGGGGTTCGTGGGAGGGTATTGGGACTCTCATAAAGTGGTCCGATTAAAAAAAATATTGTGGTTTGGCCTCGGTAAAACCGAACAATTTACTTTAATCTTTGGTTTTTCTTAAAAACTTGAATTCCAGATGGGGGGTCAAAAAATTCAACCAAGCATGAGAATGAGGTTTCGTCGCCTCCGGGGGTTCGTGGGAGGGTATTGGGACTCGCTCAAAGTGGTCCGGTAAAAAAAAATCACGTGGTTCGGCCTCGGTGAAGGCAAACAATTTACTTTAATCTTTGATTTTTCTTAAAAACTTGAATTCCGGATGGGGGGTCAAAAATTCAACTGGGCATGGGAACGAGGTTCTGTCGCCTCCGAGGGTTCGTGGGAGGGTATTGGGACTCGCTCAAAGTGGTCCGGTAAAAAAAAAACCAATGGTTCGGCCTCGGTGAAGTCGAACAGTTTACTTTAATATTTGGTTTTCTTAAAAACTTAAATTCCGGATGAGGGGTCGAAAATTCAACTGGGCATGGGAAAGGGGTTTCGTCGCCTCCGAGGGTTCGTGAGAGGGTATTGGGGCTCCCTCAAAGTGGTCCGGTAAAAAAAAAACCAATGGTTCGGCCTCGGTGAAGTCGAACAGTTTACTTTAATATTTGGTTTTCTTAAAAACTTAAATTCCGGATGGGGGGTCGAAAATTCAACTGGGCATGGGAAAGGGGTTTCGTCGCCTCCGAGGGTTCGTGAGAGGGTATTGGGGCTCCCTCAAAGTGGTCCGGTAAAAAAAAAAACCTTGTGGTTCAGCCTCGGTAAAGCCGAACAATTTACTTTAATCTTCAATTTTTCTTAAAAACTTGAATTCCGGATGGGGGGGTCAAAAATTCAACCGGGCATGGGAACGAGGTTTTGTAGCCTCCAGGGGTTCGTGGGAAGGTATTGGGACTCGCTCAAAGTGGTCCGGTAAAAAAATACCACGTGGTTCGGCCTTGATGAAGCCAAACAGTTTACTTTAATCTTCAATTTTTCTTAAAAACTTGAATTACGGATGGGGGGCCACAAATTCACCCGAGCATGGAAATGGGGTTCCATCGTCTCTGGGGGCTCGTGGGAGGGTATTGAGACTCGCTCAAAGTGGTTCGGTAAAAAAACCCTGTGGTTCGGCCTCGGTGAAGCCGAACAGTTTACTTTAATATTTGGTTTTTCTTAAAAACTTGAATTTTAGATTGGGTCAAAAATTCAACCAGACATGAGAACGGGGTTTTGTCGCCTCCGGGGTTCGTGGAAGGGTATTGAGATTCGCTTAAGTGGTTCGGTAAGAAAAAAACCCGTGGTTCGGCCTCGATGAAGCCGAATAATTTATTTTAATCTTTAATTTTTCTTAAAAACTTGAATTTGGGATAGAAGGTCAAAAATTCAACCGAGCATGGGAAAGGGGTTTCGTCGCCTTCGGGGGTTCGTGGGAGGGTATTGAGACTCGCTCAAAGTGGTCTGGTAAAAAAGAACGTTGTGGTTTGACCTCGGTGAAGCTGAACAGTTTACTTTAATATTTGATTTTTCTTAAAAAATTGAATTTCGGATAGAGGGTCAAAAATTCAACTTAGCTTGAGAACGGGGTTCCGTCGCCTTCGAGGGTTCGTGGGAGGGTATTGGGACACACTCAAAGTGATCCGATAAAAAAAAACCCCGTAGTTTGGCCTCAGTGAAGCCGAACCATTTACTTTAATCCTTTCTTTTTCTTTTTTTTTTTAATTTGATTTAGCTTCTTTTTTTTTTAAGTATTCATGTCGCCCATTTGGGTTTTTAAATTTTTTAATCCATGCCACCTATTTGAGTTTTTTTGTTTTTTTAACTCATATAAGGTTTTAAGTGTTTTAACTCAATGGGCCGCATGATCTTGAGATTAAAAAAAATAAAAAAGATGTTGGACAGGTTTTGGACATGTTAGCATCGAAGTGGTGCCACGTGTCCAAAAGTTACTTAATTATGAATATATTTATTTTATATGCCTTTTGTGGATATAAAAAAATTTATCCCTTTAAATGGAAACAATTCGACTTTTAAACTGAAGCTGATTCCGTACAGTCAAGCTTACGTACGAGTGAGTTTTCGACTTCAAAATTTCCATTCATGAGTAACCATGCTACTCGTACCCTCATAAGAACTAGAGTATGGGAATATTAACGTAAATCAACTTTTGCTGGGGGCAGGTCAAGAAAGTCGAAATCGCACGTTAGTCAAAGATTGGTTGACTACACCGACGGAGGCATGCGAGTACCGAGTAGTGATGTTAGTATTTGGGAAACTCTGCTGTTCTAGATTGACCCCAATAATAAAGGAAAATAATTTTTATACTTATAGTTTTTTTGGGTTATTTTTAGAATTATTTTATTAAAAAAATTCTTATGATTATATATATTCTTTCAACAAAATCTCATCATTTTTATTTATAATTTTAATTTAAGGATATTAACCTAAAAATTTAGACAATGTTTGGTTGGGTATTAAAACAATAGTTTTTCTATTTTTCAGAATACCCCAAAATTACAATTAAAAAAATTGAAAAATGACAAAATATATTTTCTCAAGTTTCCACTTTTTTGTGAAATAATATTAGAAAAGTATTTTTTAAAAACTATTCCATTGAGTATGTTTTTTTATTGTTTTCTTTATCTTTTATTATTAAAATGCTGAAAATAGTTTTTAGATTGGAAACTAAACACAGCTTTAGCCAGATAACTCATTAAGATGGGCATCCAGTACGCTTTGATATGAACATTTGTTATTTGTATTAGTAGTTGAGACTATCCCTATTGTTTATTTATTGATCTGGAATAATTTATATGTACGAAATGATCTAATGTAGCAAATATTGTATACTTAAAAAATTATTTAAGATGTGGGCAACCTTCTTACTACATCAATTAATTTACATTAATGATAGAGATCTATATGGCAACCAATGAGGTTTCGCTCGAGTCTAGGTAGATTAGTCGCCATCGTAAAACAGAAAGAAGACATCATCTGGGCGTCGGAATCCTAATAAAAAAAAAAAAGAAGAAGATAAAGATCTATATGCAATTCGTATAAATTAATTAAAGGACAATTAAAATTGTAATCTTATAAAAAAGTAATGGAGATGCTAAAGTTGTAAACTTATTCAATATTGATTATTATTATTATTATTATTAAAATAATTTGTTGCTAAAAAAAATAAAAATTCCTTCAATTATTGAAAGGAAGATGGTAGAATAAGAATCAATAGCAAGATATATATACTTGTCCCATCCCATTAAACTTAGTCTTTATCTTTACCAACTTCACGCCTTTTCTTTCTTAGCTTCCAGTGTTGCATTAAAAGTGGTCTCAATAATTATATTAAAGGGCCCAAGTCATGGGCAAGGCAAAGTTATAGAAAATTTTCATTATTTTTTTTTTCTCATCACATTAATTTTTTTTAAAGAGTTTGGGTTCTCAATATAAATTCTAAAAATAATTAGCCCATATTTGATTAGTAATTCAAAAATTTAAATTCAATTAAAAAATAAAAATAAAAATAAAAAATAATATTTTATTATTTTTTAAAAATAACTTGTGTTTCTTTACAAAACATAAAAAATTATTTTCAAATTTATTTAAATTAAATAAATTTTCTATATTTTTAAATTTTTTAGATACAGAAAAATGTATCTGAATCCTAAATCAAACTCACCCTTAATAACCTCAAATATATTATATTTTTTTAATAAATAAGAGATTATTTTAAATCTATTATGTATCAAAATCATTGAATTATGAGTACAACCCCTACGTCATCAAATACATTTAATTTGAATTTCACATGATCATGCAATTGTTTGATTAGTCCTACATATGTTTTAATATTTTCATTATTTTATTCATGGCACGCAGTCAATTATCAACAAATTCAAAGCCCCTTCATGTAATTTAATAATTCAAAACAGCTTGATTTTAATACTGCCAAGTGCTATGCTTTGAACACATGCAACGTTTGAACACTTAAACTATTAATATATCATTATAAAATATTCTCTTATTTGCCCTTAAGTTACCCATTTATTTAATTCTAAACCAGTAAGTCATTTATTTAATTATTTTAAAAAAATACAATTACACTACGAAACAAATCAAACCAGAAATAGGAAACAGAGGTAGGGGCATCACACGTAAATAAACCCAAAATCCAAGCCCTTTTTCCGGAACTTCGATCATTCTGAAAAAATCACCTCTTTTTTCGGTTTTGACACCTAGAGCCGACTAACTTATATTTCCGAATTTGCCCCTGACAGTATCACTTTATTATTTTTCCTCTGTTCTCTGACTTCAACGCTGCTGCCTTCCTTCTCCTACTACGATACTAATTTCTAATTTCTAACATTTCTCGCTTCCCTTTCAGATTCGAACTTGGGAAAATTTCCATTTTTATTTTATTTTTTAGAATCCGAATCAAAGTCGAACAACAACAATCTATTTATTGTTTTAGATTCCAATCGATCTGCTTCAGCGTTAGATCTCTCGGGCTCTTTAACAATTTTTTTGATTGTTTCGTTGTTTCAAGTGTTTTTTTTTTGGTGGATTGGTTGCGGGATTTCGTGTTGCTTTTGGTGAAGAAGATTGTTTTTTTGCGGGATTAATAAGGTGAGGATATCGTGATTTGGAAGAGAGAGAGGTGGTGGTGATTCGGAGGTTGCTTCGAAGTTTTTTTTTTGGAGATTTAGTAGAGTGGAAGGAACAGGCCGGAGAAGTTGAGTTTGGTTTGAGTTAATTGATCGGAGAGTTTTTTGGATTGGAAGGAATCATCTGCGGCGGATTTTTGAGGATTTTTAGGTTTTTTTTTTTTTGTTGAAGTTTTGTGATTGGAGATGGTTACCGGGAACATATTTCACTGTAAAAAGCATTCATGGCCGCCGGAGGAGTACGTGACCAGGAATACTTTGCATTTGGTGAGGATTTTACTGGTTTTTTTAATTAATTGGATTTGATTGAAATCCGGTTGCTTGAATTTCATGTCGCGAAGATTCGAAATTTTGGTTTTATATGAGACAATTTTAGATATTGTGAATCTGTAATTGAGATTCTCTGTTAAATAAAATAGCCTTTTGTCTTGTTACCTCGGATCTTTTAATTTGAGATTAAAATAAGGATTTTAGTTTCGGCTTTTTTGGCGGAACATGGTTGCCTTGGGAATGCCGTCTTATGAGTATTGGTGTTAATTGTCAATTCTTGTTAGTGGATTAGTTTTACAGGATGTTAAAAAATAGCGAGTTAAAAACGAGTAGAAATTTCTGCGGAATCCATTGGTAGATTGGCTAGAAACACTTAGAAAATCTTGTTTCAAGTGGAAAAAATCTGTTTTTGCATATTTTTTTTCTTTCATTGTTGGAGATGCTTAGGTGTTTGAGCCTTTGAGGACTAGGATGTTCTACCTTGAGAGGAATGCACTTTTGGAGGATCCCATGTTTTGTGATTATGTATTTGTACATTACTAGAAATCAGTAGAAGGATTACTTCAAAATTCACATGGATAGGAATAGGAGAGTGGGCTTCAAGAGAATGAAGGCTTTTTGCTATTCTTTTAGTGTAAAATATGCAAGAATTATAGATATCTGGTGGTTGAGTCTGGTATATGAGTTGGGATGAAATCTTTACAAAAGATGTGAAGTGTTAGGAGGTATCTGTTATTTACTAAGTAGGTTGTACTAGCATAACTTTTCCCTAACTTTGTGTTATTTGAACTTATCAATGGGATTTTGCTTCTTAATAGTTAATATTGACATTGTCTCAAGGAGAGCAATTATGGTTACGGAATAGCCAGTTTTCCTTGCATTTAGTGAATCCAACTTTAAATCATAGTACCATGCTGAATTTCTAAGCATGTCTCTACTTTCATCTTCACTTATTTATTTTTAATCTGCTTGATGGTAGTCATCAATGGTTTTTAATTTTGATAAAGAATCAAAATATTGTGCTGCAATAAAGTGATGCCATAGCATGTAGATAGAATTGTGACATAGTTGTGCTAGTAGTGAACCATTTTACATTTCATTGGAACCTTAACTATGATTAATCTCTTATGCTTAATAAGTGAGAATTTAATTTTGACAGTTGGGATGTTTTTACCACTCAACCCCCCTAAAATAATAAATCTCACAAGCCAGAAAGGGGTGGATCAAAATTTTATTTCGCCCTTTGCAGACTAGCCATTTTTTTTTTCTTTTTTTGTGTCCTTTCATTATGCTCTCCTAACAAATTTTCTTATTTTTCCTTATTCTTACTAACATCCTTTTTTTATAATGTTTATAGTTGGACTCCGATAGTGCTTCCCCACCAAAACAAGCATGGAGGAGGAGATTAAATAGCCATGCTAACATTTTAAGAGAGTTCAGAGTCACATTTGTGGAAGCAATAAAGATGGTGAAGCATCTTATACTTTCAACCTTCGTTTTGCTCGACTCTTAGAACAATTTATCTTGATTCCTGCATATCTTGTAAGATATATTTTAACAGTTCTACCCTTTTAAGTATTCTTTTTTGGGATCTTGAATTTCAGGTTAGACTTGGTCTTCGTCTTTGGTCTTATGTTAGGGAAGAGGCTTCACAGGGAAGGGTAATTCTCTCAGTTCCTTGATAGTACTGCTGCTACTGCATAGTTGCAGTTACATTTCTATTCTTATATTTATTGTCTTTAGCAGTTAAAGACAGGCACTGTCTAAAATGATGTTGAAGCCATGTTTTATTTATTTGTTTATTTTCATGGGAGCTTGGTTGATGAAACTGTCACTATTTGACTTTCACAGAAAGCACCCATCGATCCGTTCACTCGAGAAAGTTGCAGGCCATCAGCATCTCAAGGAGTGCCATTGGGAGGGATGGGGTAAGTAGTGGGAGCATTATTTTAGGTCTCAGAAATTTTTGTAGTTAAACAAGGACTGCCATTCACTTGAGATTCTTGAGTTATATGCATTTTTTCCTTCGTTACAAATTCCATTTTAGCTGACTTTGTTTCTGTTTACTTGTTCACAGAAGTGGCAGCATCTCAAGAGGTTTTAGGGGAGAATTCAGACATATGCAAATTGTTCCTGGCTTATGCGAATCTTCGCCTATCATGCCCAATCAATTTTCTGTAAATTTCTCCCCATGATTTGGTTAATTTAGTTGATCACTTGTCACTTTGTATAAATTTAACCCAGGCTATGGATCGTGTGGCTGATGTGAAATGTTTATTGAGATCCAATATGGAAATCTGGACCAATTAAGCCAGTTTGTCCTGCCCAAAAAATTTAGAATTAGCCATTTCTAAACAATATGAATCTAACTTAAAATAGTTATTTTCAATAATTTACAGAATCATTCTCGTTTGGGAAAATGGGTAAATGGCAATTTATTTTGAACAGGTGGCAACACTGAATTGCTTGCTTACTGTGAAGAAAGTATCTGCTCTTCTCCACTTTGTCATACTTTTGTTTTCCTTATCTCTTTTCCTTGCCTTCAATTGTTTTTTAACTGGGTACCGAAACAACTTTATGTTTGCTCAAACTAGAGCCACTGTTCTAGAACTTTACATTTATGTTAAGGTCGGACAGTAACATACCTGGAATGTTTTGTTGTAAAGAAAAATTCGTGAACAATTGGACTGAATGGTCTTTGGTAGTACACGACCTTTGCAGAGCAAGACTTTTGAAGAGAGTGCTTTATTAAATGGAAAATTATATATGAATGGCAAATTGTTATAGGTTGTAATGCCAAAATACAGAAATCCGAGCTTGGTATAGTTTACTCTCTTTTATGTTCTGTATATTGTGCAAGTGATTCTTCTTCTTCTTTTTGGACTGGATACAATGCACCCACCCGAGAGTATCAGGGCCTCACTTTGGGCCCCTGTGCAATTGATTCTTATTAGTTACCCTTACCCCATATTTTACATCTCTTTTAGCATGAGCATATTGTTTGAGGTTGTTTCCATTTGATCTTTATGGACCAATGGGTTTTTTAAACCCTTTTTTCCCTCCTTTTGGAGCAGACATTCTCTTTGAGTCCTAGCCTCTTATGAATCAATTTTGCACCCTTTTGATATGGTTTTTGTCCTTTCAAGTCGTTGGTTCCAATCTCTTTTGTCTGTGTATCAAAAAGTACTTTTGAGTTTTGGCAAATTGATAATTTATCATCCAAGATCTGAACACAATATTTTTCATAATCCATTCTTTGAATATTTGTTTGATTTCAGTAGTTTCCAATGGAAGTTGCTTTCTTTGGTAAGGATTCTGTAGCAAGATAACAAAAGAAAAGCACACGTGTTGAGACCAAGAAAAAAACACTCTTTGGTTTTGTAATTTTCAAGTGGTTAAAAAAAAAACAAAAAAAAAAAGAAAAGAAAACTGCGTACATGTTTTCTTATTCCTCTAAGACCACCTTATTGTTATATGGATTTATTGTGTGTTTTTTTTTAAGAAAGTAATAGTAATTTTCAGACCATTTGACATAAAACAGAAGGAAAAGAAGGAACCTCACCATCCTTTCAAATTTTTAGGGAAATCAGTGTCTGATTTTATGTTAGTTTTTATCTGCCTGATGACAGAATTTCTGGTAATTAATGTCAAATGTTGCTTTCAGGTTTTGTTTCCTTCAGACTTTATTTTATTTTATTTTTTACTAAGACTCATTGAATTAGTTTTGCTGCTAACAACTCTCCAACTTAAGAACATTTTTCCTCTCATAGGTAGCAACCGTAGCATATATGCATATATATTTCCATCTAATAAATCTGGGAATGACTACTTATGGTTGTTCTCTTTGTGCCAATTGGGAAATCTATATTAATTTCCTGAAACTCACAATAAAATGTGTTATGATAGTTCTTTCCATAGCTATGATGATATTGTTGAAGTTGAATACTGCTTTTGGTGGGAAATTCATGTGCAACTCTTACTTGCCTGAATCATCCTTTCTGTTCTGCAGATTTTCATATCTAGAGATGGAGGAAATAAAAAGTACGCATCAGTTTTAGCTCCTGGACTGCATGAAGGTTTAGGGTAAGGGAATTTCTTGGTCAAGGTTTTATCATTTGTTAGTGTTTCTGTGTGCTGCTTTTTATTAAATGTATCTTTTTTAATGTATAAAAAAGTTGTCTGGCTTTAATTTCGTGATATCTGATAATATATTGATGTACAAAAATAATTGAAGGATGAGCTTTAGTGCAATGGTAAAGGTTTCTCTCTTGTGACCTTAAGGTTGTAGTTTGAATCCGGAAACAACCCTCCAAAATGGAAGGGTAAAGGCTACATACATTGGCTCTTCCCTAGACCCCATAATGGCAGGTGTATTGTGTATGTAGTACCTCCTTTGTATAAAAACAATGAAATGTGGTGCTAATCTATGAGCTTGAGATTGTGAAAAAGCCTTTTTTCCCATGTGGAATAACTGAGATTTTGAAATTATCTTTTGGAGCATTACTTCCAAGTACAGATGCAGCTACAGAGGTGTTATATACTTGTGTGTAGTATCAATCACCAACCCATTAGTTATTTGAGTGGTGCAGAACATGTAATTCTGTTTCTTTAATAAATCTTGATTGCTTAACGTATTGTGTAAGTCTGAATGAGGGCTGTTTAGGAGGTTGGAAATGTCTTATAAATGTGTGTAATTGAGATTTTTTTTATGAAAGTTACAAGTATTGAAACCTTATGGCTCAATCACATAAAGAAATTGGCTAAAGAGTTGAGCAATAGCTTGTGGCAGTCAAATAGAAATTTGAACTCAATCATAAAGTGAGGTTCTCACTATTATATAAGTGAGAGGGATATTTGAATTATCTTTAGAATACTGATAGCAACAAGTAGTGGAACTAGCAAATCACTTAATTTGGTAGTTCCATTTCTCTCCAGCTTATTATTTATCTATATTTTTATTGTCATTCTTAAGTAGTCAACAATTGGTTGTATAAAATGTTGTGCGCCATTTAAAGTAGTGTGCTACTAATTATAGTTCTATATGATGGTAGCAACTAAAGATTAAAGGGATACCAACTAATGCAGTGTTTGATATTGACTTGATTATGATTAAATATAGATAACTCATTGAAGCTGAACAATGGGAGACCTTGAGATCTAGAGTATCTTTTGGCTCTCTATATAGAGTTCCACCTTGAAACCTTGTTAGAGCAGTGTTTACGTGTTATAGTTGTGTGTATGGTGATCTTCTACTGCAATATTTTCTGTCAACTGTTATTGTCTTATCTCTGAAACATTAGACGAGAAGTTGATAGTGCATGACTAATATTGGGTGACATTCTGTGTTCTTTTTCTCTTTCAGGAAGCCTGATGATCATGGTATAGCATCATGGGGCTGGAATTTGGGTGGTCAGCATTCCTCATATCATGCTTTATTTCCAAGGGCATGGACAATTTATAATGGTGCTACTTTTCACTGCTGTTGTACTAAGATGTGTTGATGCTTTGTTTTTTGTTTTTTTAATTTTTGAATATCCCGTTTGCATAGTCTTGTGGGTCTGTCATTCCTAAGTATTAGAGGAATGGTTTCTAAGCAAAAACTCTCTTATACAGGAGAACCAGACCCAGAACTGAAGATCTCCTGTCGCCAAATATCACCATTCATTCCGCATAATTATCGTGAAAGCAGTTTTCCGGTAGCTGTATTTGTTTACACGGTATGTATGTTCACACCTTACTTCCAATGACAAATTTCAACCAAATCATGGCTACTACTTTGGTCATTTTTTATTTGGACTTATTCACAGAGATTGGAATATCCTGTATTTAAATTTTCTAGTAGTTCAAACTTACATCTACTTGAGACTCCCAATCTAGAGTTTTCTTGCCCCTGGTGAAATTCTATTATCCTCGTAATTATTGATTTCTAAAAATATTTAATGACTCTCTAACTTGTTGACCTATCAGTTCAGATGAAAACCTTAATGTGCAAGGTTCTGGAACACAAACTCCTGAATTAGAAAAAAAAAATGTAACTGAATAAATGAATTGTACAGTCCTAGTTATAATACCCAAAAATAATTCTCAGTGTGGTAATGTCTTTGCCTTGCTAGATAACTTAAGTTTCTAACTGATGTTAACAGTCCACTGATCTTATTGTGACCTTATTAGTCAATTAATGTGCTTGCACGTGAACTCTGGAAAAGGAAATTCAGTGGCCACATTTACTGATTAGCGTATAACATATTTTCTTTTGTAGTTGGTGAACACTGGGAAAGAAAGAGCTAAAGTTAGCCTTCTCTTCACATGGGCTGTAAGTAATCTTTCCTACTGAATCTTGTTGCAAATAGAAATGCTTTTAGCTGTGCATTCTAAGCATTTATATGTTTTGCACAGAATTCGATCGGTGGAAGCTCACACTTATCAGGAGATCATGTGAATGAACCATTCAAGTAAGTGCCCTTGATTTATGTTCCGTGTCAAATGCTTAATTCTGATGTTTTGAACTGATGTCAAAAGATTATCATTTTTTCTTTCGCAGAGGCGATGATGGAGTGTCTGGCGTACTTCTACATCACAAGCAAGTCGTCAACCCTTGATTTTTCTTTTATTACGGTTGGTTGGCAGATATCCCTTAGGTCAATTGTTGTGATGAGGGAAAGCAGACATACCATTGCATATGACATCATCTCTCCTGTATTCTACTGAGAAATATCAAACTGTCTTGCGTGCCCTTGTTTGCACAATAGCCTACGGCTGCTTCGTATCTTTCAGTGTCTTCATAACTTCTAATATTTTACCAGAATTTCTTTCCTAGTCATTTCTCTTCTTTTGATTTTTACATTCCACTGTTGATATCGTTATGACTGTTTTTTTTTCCTCCTATCTTATTAAACATAGATTTTGATTTTCAGTGTTTCTGAAATTGTTGAAAACATGCAGGACTGCTAAAGATAATGCCCCTGTTACTTTTTCCATAGCTGCATGTGAAACTCAGAACGTTGATGTGACTGTTTTGCCAAGTTTTGGGCTGACTGAGCAAAGTCATATTACAGCTAAACAAATGTGGGCCAAAATGGCACAGGTAACAATTTGTATCACTTGGATATTAAGTTCTTATTATGTTAGTGTGTGTGCATGTTTTTTTTTTTTTTCATATTTAAATATAAATCTGCTTTATGAGATTATGCTCTTATCATTTCAATTGTCATTTTTTCATTTAATTAAAATAATTTAGAACACTTTAGAACACTATGTTTCCAACGTTGACACTTGACATTTTGAGATATATCTTCATGGTTTTGAGAGCTCATTTACACCATTTACAAAAAGTTCAGTTAACTAAGGTCAATCTGAATGATTTGTACTACACTATCATGAGAAACTTCATCATACTCACTCAGTATTTGCACTCTTTTGTGCATTTTCCAAGTTTTAACATGATATTCTTTAGAAATTTGTTAGGTTATTATTGCTAATGATAACCCTTCTGCCTGAAGGATGGTCATTTTGATCGGGAGAACTTCAACGCTGGTCCAAGCATAGTTTCATCACCTGGAGACACACTCTGTGCAGCTGTTTCAGCGAGTGCTTGGGTGGAACCTCATGGAAAGTGCACTGTTGCATTTTCTTTAGCATGGTCTTCGCCCAAAGTAAAATTTCTGAAGGGAAGTGTTTATAACAGGTAAGTCGAATTTCACAACACTTCTGTTGTTGGCTTGGCTAATTTTAACATTTATGTTTGCTAAGTCCATTTCTTTTTGTCAAACTGTTTATTTTATAAGGATATTTAAGATTTTATTTGTAATCCTTGAAATTGCAGAGGAAATATATATATCCCATGCTAGAAGATTTTGGTTGTTAAATTAGTTTAGCTTGGGGGATAATGTTGATGTGATCCTTTGTAGATTATATGGCTAACTGTGCTTTGGAATAGTTAAATGCTTTTCATTTTCTGATGTTCCGTGGATTTTTTTTTTTCCTTCTTCTTCTTCTGAATGAGAAGTTTTCTTCACTGTTTTTCTTGTTCCAGTTGTTTAAGTAATGCCGTTATGTGTAATTACACATAATGCAGATTCATTGGTAGACTAAAGCAAAGTACATTTGTTGTGATAACTGGTTTTGGAACTGTTTTTACATTGTTGTACACTTGTACTTTGGTATGTGACTTTGTGCATACTAACCAATTTGGCCCATAATATGAAAAGGCATGATATATTATTATTATTATTGTTGTTATTATTGTTATTAAATATGCAGCAGTAGCCCATTCTTTATAGGATACTATGCATCAAAATTCTTGTTTTGCCACTTTTTTGTTGAAAGCTTCTGAGTCATTCATTCAATTGCAGGCGGTACACAAAGTTCTATGGCACTTCTGAAAGATCTGCTCTTAATTTGGCACATGATGCGTTAATGAGTACGTACTCACTGGATGTTTCCCATATTTTTTTTAGAAATCAATATTTTCCATTCCTCACAACAAGCATTTAGCCGCTCAAATGATATGCAGTAATTCCTATACTAATTTATACTCTCTCGTTTAATTAGAGGTTTCATAAGTTATTGGTCTTAATTTCCAATTTGAACACAAACATCTCACATTAGTCCAAATTTTTGGTCAGACTATAAGCAGTGGGAGGAAGCAATTGAGAGATGGCAGAATCCTATCCTTAACGATGTCAGGCTTCCAGAATGGTAATTTTCACACACATGAATTTGGATTTTGTGCTTTAGAGCATCTAGAATGGTAAAGGTGTTATTGACCAAATGCACTTTATTATATGGACAAGATGAGTATGTCCACTCTGGAGTTATGTAATTGCACGTCCTTTATGGAGCTTCTCCAACTGACATGGTCTATCTGTATGGTATTTTAATGGTTACAGGTACAAATTCACATTGTTCAATGAGCTTTACTTCTTGGTTGCTGGGGGAACAGTTTGGACAGGTACTGCATTAAAGTCATTAACTAACATATTTAGCTTATTGGAATTTTAGTGAGCCATACTTGCCACATACTGGGTTTTATTGAAAAGTGTGGCTCAACGTGAATATGATATCCGCTATTGATCTTTAATATAGACTATCTTCAAAAAGAACATAATTCTCCATATTTAGTATTATATGGAAATTCAGAGACCATTGGCACATTTCAAATTTTTTATGAAAATTCAATTGGAGATTTGATTCCTTGCAATTCTTTTCAATGTTTGACCCATTTGGATCATGACTATTGTGGATTTTTGATACACAGATAGCCATTTACCGGAAAAGGATGAAAAGTCGAACTTGGTCAGTGATCATGATAGATCCATGAAACTGGAGACTGCAGATTTGAGAGTCAATGCAACCGAGGTGAATGGAAAACAAGATGTTGTGGTTGTTGAGCATGGTGTAGCCCATGGTTTTGAAGATGAGGAAGAATCACACAAAAGCAAAAGCTCTTTATGTTGTAACAAGGAACAAAGCCATGATCCTACGCATTTTACTACCCAGAAAGACCCTCAAGATGATAGTGAAGATATTGGTAGGTTTCTCTACTTGGAAGGTGTAGAGTACATTATGTGGTGTACATATGATGTGCACTTCTATGCATCTTTTGCTCTTTTAGTTCTGTTCCCAAAAATTGAGCTGAGCATCCAGAAAGACTTTGCGAAGGCGGTCTTATGTGAGGATGGAAGAAAGGTCAAGTTCCTAGCAGAAGGCAATTATGGAATCCGCAAGGTCAGAGGAGCCGTACCTCATGATCTTGGGACGCATGATCCATGGCACGAAATGAATGCATATAACATACATGATACAAGCAGATGGAAGGACCTCAATCCAAAGTTTGTGCTTCAGGTTTACAGAGATTTTGCTGCCACAGGAGACATGTCCTTTGCTCTTGATGTGTGGCCATCTGTTCGGGCTGCAATGGAATATATGGAACAGTTCGACAGGGATGGTGATTGCCTTATTGAAAATGATGGATTCCCAGACCAAACTTATGATGCTTGGACAGTTCATGGCATTAGTGCTTACTGTGGATGCCTCTGGCTTGCTGCCCTTGAAGCTGCTGCTGCAATGGCTCACCGTATTGGCGATAAAGTGTTTGCAGAATGGTGCAAAAGCAAATTCTTGAAGGCTAAACCCGCTTTTGAAGAAAAGCTTTGGAATGGATCATATTTCAATTACGATAGTGGTTCAAGTAGCAACAGTAAATCAATACAAGCTGATCAACTAGCAGGGCAATGGTATATTGCTTCTTCAGGTTTGCCACCCCTTTTTGATGATTATAAAATCAAAAGTGCCCTCATGAAAATATATGATTTTAATGTTATGCGGGTGAGAGGAGGGAGGATGGGTGCTGTAAATGGAATGCACCCAAATGGAAAAGTGGACGAGTCATGCATGCAATCACGTGAAATCTGGACTGGAGTTACATATGGTGTGGCGGCTACTATGATCCTTTCTGGATTAGAAGAACAAGGCTTTGCCACTGCTGAAGGCATATTTACAGCAGGATGGTCGGAAGAGGGATACGGGTAAGTTCCTTTGCACATCTATTGATTTTGTTGCCAACTTTTTTGTATGCCATTTAACTCAACTAAGCCTTATGAAGAGTTAACTCGACATTTAAATTACTAGTTAATTTCTTTTAATTATATTCATCCATATTTTTTTTTAGTTCTTTCCTGTTTGGAAAATGTTGTTTTACGCTTTCATCTACCTCTATTATTACTGTTTCTTCAATCTATGGTTCTCCTTTAGTGAGAATGCATCTGAAATGTCTCTCATGGCATGGGTAAGGCTTTCCAAAATCTTGAAAAAATTTGATATTTTCTATGGACTGAAAAGTTCATTGAAATGAAGATTTCCTGCTGCTGCAAAGGGTGGAAAGGGCTCATTTACTTCACTCTTTTTAACTAGCCCATCCTAAGTTCTTCCTTGTATGCGTCTAAATGATCTTAATCATTCTATCTCCAACTGCAGCTAATCTTACCATTTTTCTTTGCACTCCACAGCTGAGATGTTATTTATGGTTCTTAGAATGATTGAATGGTTTCATTTGTGTATTTGATTATTTATTCATAACCTAATTGTTATACCATATATATACTTTTCTGTTCAGGTACTGGTTCCAGACACCAGAAGGCTGGACAATCGATGGGCATTATCGATCTGTTATATATATGAGACCACTTGCAATCTGGGCAATGCAGTGGGCATTGTCATTGCCAAAGCCAGTCCTTGAAGCCCCAAAAATCAACATGATGGAAAGATTAGTTGATTCTCCATTGGATATAAGATCAGGGTATGGTGACACAAGCAGGTTCAGAAAGATCACTCATAAAAATAATTGCTTTGGAAACCCAGTTTTTCACTGCACATGTAGATAATAATAATAATTATTATAATAATTGTGTTGTAATGTGAAAGTGTTATATTTATCAGTTTTGTAGTAATTTATTAATCTTTATTGCTCCCTAAAACCCTCAAGAGGCTCAAAGCCTTGTGAGGAGTTTGTGGAGTAATCTCTTCAGAGGTAGGTAGTAAAAAACATTTGAGTTGTAGCTTTTAAGTCTTTCTGATGATTTGCTATATATAATAATGAAAAATGCTAAGGAGATTGAAATATTTACACTAATTGTTAGAAATCTGATGTGTCAAGTATCGATATAGCTTTTACGAACAAAGTAAATAACTTTTTTTTCTTTTTCTTTTTTTCTTTTCTTTCTTTTGATTGAAAGCAAAGTCAATATATGAACTGATACAACATCAATTATAGAAAATGTGTAAAACAGAAGGCAAAATTTTGATGCTCAATAAAATCTACATAGGAAAAAAAAATGTAGAAGGATATAAACGATACATTATAACTTGTATATCAAAGAGCCTCTAGTTGTCCAATATATCTATTTCATCTTTCTTTTTGTTGTTTGGGTCGAGAGCCATTTTCCTCTGGAGTTTATTTTTCTTCCTTGCATTTGATATTTATAAAAAAGAACAAAGTTGGCGGGGCAAATATGATCGAAGTGCTTGCATGTTGGCTCGTTATAGCTTCAAGACTCCTTACTCGATTAGGAGCATTAGCGCAACGACTTTCATGCAAGTGCTCAAGAATTGCTTGTTCTTGAATGCAAGACGTCTGTTGCTTGTTGGCTTGAGTGCTAGCTGTGGATTGTTGGACTTAGGTGTAGAGTAGTCATCTGCTTGCTGCTCAACGTTGGTTTGGTTTCTTGGGTAAGGCTTCTTGGATCACCATTCCTATCTGGCCCAGTAGTTAGCAGTCAAGAAGTGCAGGTTCCTAACCCCAAAACCAACCAATGTCAGCTTATCCTTAGATTCTAGTGGGACCATAACGTACTTGTTTATCTATAAGCTTGAGTCGTGAGAAGCGGCTTTGCCCCTTTTCATGCATACATGGTTAAAAACATCTTTTTGAAAAAGAAAACAGTCACTTGTTTGTTTGTTTGTTTTCCTTTATTATTTTTTTTTTTTGGAAATTATTTTCATATAAAATATGCACTCTTGATGTTCTACATAAAAGGATACCTAGTAATATGATCTCTCTACATTTTTGTTCTCTAGGTCAATCAAGACAAAGATCAAAGCCCGTGAGAACGAGTATTCCAGCATACCAACAATTTGTTTAGCAGGACATCGGTAGGGTAATTTATTTTGCTGTGAATAATGTATTGGGTCGGGTTGGATTGAGTTATCTTGTCTTATAAGCGGGTATAATGCGTCAAATTGGTTTAGGAATTGGGCTAATTTGCTATAACTAGTACAGTGTGTCTGATTAATTTAGGATTGGGCTAGTTTGCTCCAACTTTTATAGTGTGTCAAATTAGTTTAGAAATTAGGCTAATTTGTTCTAACTTGTAGTGTTCTACCTTTTACTGATGTATGCTTCTTCAATTGTTAATATATATATATATATATAATTTTTTCATGTTTCCCCTCACAAAGTTATAAAATCCAAATAGAAGTTTTAAATGAAAAAAAAAAAAAAAAATCTTGATGGGCATGTGAAGTAGTGTACATATATTGTTTTTATTGTTGGTCGTGCATATAATATCTCATCTATTACATCTTGCATTTACAAAACCTATTGTATCTTAAAATGTTAACAAAACAGTTCCTTGTGTCTATAAATTGGGCATTTTGTTAACATCCCATAAGTCAAACCAAAATTACTACTCTTTCAATTCTGCCTTATTTTGAAAATCTTCTTAAATTACCTTTTTGATAGATTTTATTTTATTTTATTTACAACTGCTAGATGAGGATTGTATTTATTTTTATTTTTTTTCCCACCATAAGCATAGTATAAATGTTTGCTAACATATTTTAGCATCTGTAATGAATTACATTTAGATTAATGTTATATATACGTTGAGTGCTAATGTCATTTTTCGACGCTGACACCCAACCTTCCTTAAATGTTCTAGGAATGTGTGTATATTTGAAAATATTGTACAATACACGTATATCTTTAAAATATCTAAGAAAATTGGATGATAGCAACGGAAAATAGCATTGTCCCCAGTGTACATAATTATTTGAGTCAAGCTCATACATGAACAGTGGACCTTTACATGAGTGTCTTGTTTATATATTGGCTGATTTTTGACAGTATCTACTTTGGGCCAAACTAATTGGAAAAACAGTTTTTCCCCTTTTTGGAAAAGCTGGGTTAGACCCAAAAGTGTCATTTTCTCTAAAAACACTTCACAAAAGTTGTACCAAAGAGGACTATTGTTATTATATTGGATGATTAAAATTATCTTATCTTTTGGTTCAATTATATAAAGAAAAAATGGTGGAGAAGGCATGAATGTGATTGATTCAGTTCTGCTTTGGATTGCAGCAGGGGTTCAGGGTGATTTAAATACTTATGGTAGTAGCTTGGCATTCCCATTTTAATTTCAAGGTTCTCATATTTTTCCTCCCTAGTTAGCATGTTCTTGTTTTCATAAACCACCCAGTGGAGAAAATTTGTAGATAGAAGTTTACAAATAATGCAATGCACTGTGTAGGATTTATGGAGGTGATAGATTTGAGAAAAAGGATAATCACTACTATGATTGTTTGAGGAAGAACAAGACAGTGGAAGTGCAAAAAGAAGACAAAATATTCAACAACATGACTGCCTTATTTGAGCAGCTTATTAATGATATCATCAAAATGTTTAAACAACAAAATGAATGAATACATGAATGAACAAATAGGAAAAAACAAAAGGGGGGGGGGGGGGGGAGGTATTGCTTTCAGCTTTTTTATTTTCACTGATATAGAAACAAAAAAGTTAAAGAAAAATAGTAGTAAAGATATTGAATTGATGATCAAATTTGAAGTAGGATTACAAAGAGATCAGCCAGCCAGGCTGCGACGCCTTGCCCTTACTGCACAAAAAAGTGGTGCAGCTTTATGTATTCCCATGACTCTGACAATGAAGAGGATAACCATAAAACAGATTGAATCTTGCTCTTCCTTTGTCGCCAAGTTATCTGGATCCCTGAACAAAATGAATGAAAATTGAATAGAGTAGACGATATTCGGAAAGATCAAATTACCTAGCAACAACTCAACCACTGAAGTTTGACAGACTAAACTCTACTTGCTCCTGGTTGCAGACTTTGTCTCATGAACTCATTGATGGATGTAGAGGTCTCTTCTCAAAAAAATTGATGGATGTAGAGGTGGTTTCGAACAAAAGGAACAAGGCCTTATCTTAGATCTTTGGGGGTCTAGCAGTTTTAAAATAATCAGCTTATTGACAAAGTTTTAGCATTAATATTTCAAAATTTTAGTCAACCTTCGCTTCATGTTTAGGGGCGGCATTATCAAAGGTTTCTCCCCATTCCCTACTTATATAACAGATACTGATGCTGCTTTTTTCAATTTTCGGGATAAATATACAAAATTAACAAGAATTGATTTTCAACATACAGAGCACCAAAACTGCAGTTTCACATACATGCATTTCTTAACTGAGGCAAGTAAGTAAGAGGCTATCACAATGAATTTCTCCACAAGTAAGACGCTTGAAGTTGAAAATTAATCACCTTGGAAGATGAGACTTCTGATGCAATTAGCATACTCCAGGCTCCAGCAAATTGGTTCAGTGCCATTAAGATTTATGGCAATAAAATTTGTAGTCATGATGGAATCAACTTCCTCAAGACTGAGCCTGAAATCAGGAAAATAAGAGAAGCTAAATGTTACAGCCACATTTCCATCTTAATCTGAAATAAAATAGAAGAAAAAGACATGCTTGCAATAGAGATACTGATGCCGCATCAGAAAGTTACCCACGTATACAGTAATGGTTAACATGACTTGAGTGAAAACATAAAACCTTCAAAATGAAAAGTTACAGAACATAAATACTTATGGATGACTTGACTGAACATATTGAAGAAGATTTTCCATGGTGTAGGTTATTTGTTGATAATATAGTATTTTATTGATGAAACTAAATCTGGAGTAAATGCTAAGTTAGAGTTTTGGAGAGAAGCTTTAGAATCTAAAGGGTTCAAGATTAGTAGGACTAAGATTGAATACATTAAATACAATTTTGGTGGAAATACAAAATATAGATGAAGAAAAGGCGAAGATCGAAAGCCAAACGATATCAAGGAAAAAAAAATTTTGATATATAGGATCCATTATTTATCAAGAAGGAGAAATAGACGATGTGAACTATAGAGTTGAGACACGATGGGCTAAGTGGAGAAATGCTCCTAGAGTATTGATTGATACATCTCATTGAAGTTGAAAGAAAAATTTATAAAGCTGTTATTAGTTTAGCTATGCTCTATGGAACAAAATGTTGGGCAATAAAGAAACAACAAGTGAACAAACTAAGTGTAACAAAAATGTGAATGTTAAAATGCATATGTAATAAAACATTAAAGATAAAATTAGAAATAAGCATATTCAAGAAATGGTAGGAGTAGCAACAATTAGAGATAAAATGGGAGAAACCAATTAAGGTGGTTTGGACATATAAAAAGACCTTTGGATGCGCCAATTAGAAAGAGTGACCTATTAACAATCTACGGTAACGATAGAGGTAGAGGAAAACCTAAAATAACATGGACAGAGATAATTAAGAAAGATACAACTACTTGTACTTTAATTGTCAACTTAGCCCTTGATAGTGGAATGAAGGACATAGATTTACATAGTCGACTCTATGCAGTTGAGAAAAGGCTTAGCTGAGTTGTAGAAAGCACATATCAATCAAGGATAATGGACACTTAAAACCCACACAAAGAGACAAGCAGTGGCGAAGCTAGGATTTTATATTAAGGGGGGCAAAAAATAGTGTGGTGGGACGTGGGATGAATAAGCAAGAGTCTTGCTTATTCATCCCACCACACTTAGCTGAGCCTGAGAGGAAGTATTTTTTTATTTTTTTATTTTACAAAATAACAATACAAGTTTATAAGCTGCAGGATAGTGCATCAAAGAAATACAGTTTGGAAAAAAAAATAAAAAAGTACAGTTTAATTAAGTATATGTATACACGAATAGTTCAAGAAGCCATTTTTTTTTTCCAAAGGTCTAAATGTATTTTGAATCACGTTTTTCTAAAAACTAAAAAGACAATTAAAATGGCAAAAATTATTTATTTAATAAGATTTAAATAGTGTATCTAAAAACTAAAAAGACAATTACTTTTTGTTTTCAAAAAAGTAAGGGGGGCAATTGCCCTCCTTACTCAATATGTGGCTTCGCCATTGAAGACAAGTGTGTTAAAGGGGATGAATTACCACAACTAGGTAAAAGAATCAACATTAAATTAGCCCTTATGGTCTTTGGTCAAATTGCACTTTTGATTTGATTGTGAAACAAGTGGATTGCATGCTTATGAGAATCAATTTCCTAGTTAATTATAATTATTTAACCTTTTATGAAGAATAAAAAGAATCAATTTCCTAATCATGCTCCAAGAATTACTCTTGGAGCCAATGACCTTTTTCACCACGATCCTTCCCCCTCACCTTCGAGTGCATAAAAATACAAGTGAATTGTGACGCCCCGAAAATTATTTCATCTAGCCCATAACCCAATTGCACTTTGTCCAAACTCTATGCGTTGCCTTGATATGTTTGGTGTTTGTTTGATGGTTGTTTAATGTTTGTATAGTTGATGCTTGATAATGTATATAAATATGTGTATCATAAATTGTATATGGGTCATGTTAAATTAAATTATAATGCATATGTTATTATTTATGCATGGGCCCATTAAACCATGAATTGATATGAGTTAGGATTGATTGAATAAAAGGATAAATGAGAATGAAAATTTGGTGTGTTAAATGGATTGGACATTTAAAATACATGGAAGCATGAAATTGGGTAAAGTACATGTGGTTGGTATGAGTAGTATGAGACCAACACATGTGAAGGTTGGTGCATAAAAGTGGACAAGTGTCCCATGCCCTCAAGGAAGTGCTAGAATGAGTGGAGGAAATCAAGGAGAGAATCAAGGAGGGAATCAAGGAGAGAATCAAGGAGGGAATCAAGGAGGGAATCAAGGAAGTGCTAGAAAGAGGTGAGTGGAGAGAAAGGAAAAAAATAAGAGAAAGAAAAGAAGAGAAAGGAAAGAAGAAGAGAAAGAAGGAGGGAGTTGCAGGAGGAAGATCTCTGCGACATTTTCATCAAAGAGCTGGATCTTTGGTATATATGGTCAGATTGAGCTCAAAATTTGTCAGCAAGTTCGTAGCTTATGGTTATTCATTCTGGTCGGTGGAGATCTTGATCAGAGGTTTCGTCTAAGAGATCTAACCTCTCAACCAAAGCTGGTCGGAAAGTCTGGATTTCTCGCACCGTTTCGCTCAAACTTATAGATTTCCTCAATCTACCGTTGGATGGATATCAAATTTGGGGGTTTTTACATGATTACCCTAAAAAAAAAGAATAATTTCACAAATGCCATCCCCTCAAAAATAATGTCACCACTGCCACAGTTTACTGTTCATTGCACAGTCAGCGGCCAAACAATGCTCCACGTCGGCGCGGAGGTGGATTTTTTACAAGTGGAAGGGAAGGCGTCTTTTCAAAAGACGCCTTCCCTTCCCTTCCCTTCAATTTTTTTTTTAACGTTGAATGGAAGGCGTCTTTCTAAAAGACGCCTTCCGTCCACTTTTTTTTTTTAACGTTGAAGGGAAGGCGTCTTTTGAAAAGACGCCTTCCCTTCAAAGTATTTTTTTTAATCAAGAGAAGGCGTCTTTTCAAAAGACGCCTTCTCTTGATAATTTTTTTTTTTTTAATGAATGAAAAATCAAAATTGTTCGACCTCACCGAATCCAAACCACTTGGTTTTTTTTAACCCGACCACTTTCAGCACGTCCCACTATCCTTCCCCGATCCCCTGGAGTCGACGGAATCTCATTCCCATGCCCGGTTCAATTTTTTGACCCCCATCCCAAATTCTAGTTTAAATAAAAAACATAAGCTTTTTCTAAACTGTTTGGCCTCACCGAATCCAAACCACTTGGTTTTTTTTAACCCGATCACTTTCAGCACGTCCCAATATCCTCCCCCGATCCCCCGGAGTCGATGGAATCCCATTCCCATGCCCGGTTCAATTTTTTGCCCCCCATCCCAAATTCTAGTTTAAATCGAAAACATACGCTTTTTCTAAACTATTCATACTCACCGAATCCAAACCACGTGGTTTTTTTTAACCCGACCACTTTCAGCACGTCCCAATATCCTCCCCCGATCCCCCGGAGTCGACGGAATCTCATTCCCATGCCCGGTTCAATTTTTTGACCCCCATCCCGAATTCTAGTTTAAATCGAAAACATAAGCTTTTTCTAAACTATTCATACTCACCGAATCCAAACCACGTGGTTTTTTTTAACCCGACCACTTTCAGCACGTCCCAATATCCTCCCCCGATCCCCCGGAGTCGACGGAATCCCATTCCCATGCCCGGTTCAATTTTTTTACCCCCATCCCGAATTCTAGTTTAAATCGAAAACATAAGCTTTTTCTAAACTATTCATACTCACCGAATCCAAACCACGTGGTTTTTTTTAACCCGACCACTTTCAGCACGTCCCAATATCCTCCCCCGATCCCCCGGAGTCGACGGAATCCTATTCCCATGCCCGGTTCAATTTTTTGACCCCCATCCCGAAATCAAGTTTAAATCGAAAACATAAGCTTTTTCTAAACTATTCATACTCACCGAATCCAAACCACGTGGTTTTTTTTAACCCGACCACTTTCAGCACGTCCCAATATCCTCCCCCGATCCCCCGGAGTCGACGGAATCCCATTTCCATGCCCGGTTCAATTTTTTTACCCCCATCCCGAAATCAAGTTTAAATCGAAAACATAAGCTTTTTCTAAACTATTCATACTCACCGAATCCAAACCACGTGGTTTTTTTTAACCCGACCACTTTCAGCACGTCCTAAACTATGATCTTGCGACATTTGGGCATAAATACATGTGTGTGGAAATGGGCATTTTGTGATCTCAAACAATCCCGATTTCTTGCGTTTCGAAGCCCGTAGCCTCCACTGACAACCATCTTTCGATTTCTTACACCTAATTGACCAAAATTTGGGTCTGAATCGACCACAACATATTCTTGTTGCTTCGCTATACAACATCGTTTTACTCTATGTTGCAAGTCTTCCTTTGAGGGAAATATGAGTCCTTCGCAAAGATCTTGTGACTCGTTCCACCCCATCGATATGTTATCATGATTGTCTGATAACGGGGTCATAGCTTCATGATTAAGCTCCATGAAATTCGGTGATGGAGGCTCAAAACTTGTTGTGGTAGGTTGTGGTGTATCACCCATACTATGCAACTCAGTGTCTTGTAACTCTGTTTCTTCAATGCTTACGCCATTGCCATCTTCTCGTAGTGGCGATGCATACATAGACCCATCATTTTCAATTACTCTCAACAAAGGACCACGCAAATCAACAAAATTATCCATCTCATGTCCGTCATCCTCATCACTGTTTTCATCACTGTCGTCGTCTTCAAAATTGAATTCATCATCAGACAAATGTACATTTGAAGGGCTGCCATCTTCAGAATCATTGGTCATGTGACCGATTGTAGCATCAATAGGTGAAGCTGTACTCGGACCAATGTGCTCCATTGATCTTCGTGCACTATGACCGCCAAAATTTAAGTGGCTTCGCCGATGACCCGTTTGACGACCTTCGGTTGGATTTCCACCAACAACTTCTACATACACCTCCATATTAGTAGGAGGTGGGACCTCTTGCAACATGGAAAAAATATCCCTTAGCTCTTCCTCATTGCTAATAGGAAGAACCGTATAATTGAAATCCTTTTCGCCAAAAAGCAAAGGATATCTATAGGTGATATTGATCGTTGCACACGTTGAAATCCGTAGTTTACCTCGAATAACCCCTTCAAATTCTTCAAAATCAATGCCTGATCGAACTCTTACAAGCCCTACTGGCGGTCTATCGTATGATGCACCTCGTGAATCATGTACTACAGAACCACCGCTGTAGCATATAATAGAAACAAGTCTATTTGTCATCTGTGTGGGAATAAGCAAAATACAATCGTCATTTTTTCAAAGAAAATATGAAATTAAAGCCTATGACTTCAACAAAGTAACAATTAAAAGGAAATGTAATAAGGCTAATTTGTTTGAATTGAAGTCATCAACTTTTGGAGTCATCTACGTACTAAAATTCATATAGATAATCAGTAGAATTTTATGCTAACAAGTGTCATCTAATGACAAAGAGAAAATATGTAGAGTTTTCACGGCGTGTAATTCTAGCACTCTTAAAGAATTCCTCATTCTAATATGACTACACCAACATGGTTTTCCTTATTCAAATATAAGGAGATCATAAAATACTTATCCATATTTAGCAAGTTCTAATTACTTTCCAAATACATATTTCATGTTCTAATCTAATGAGGAATCCATGTTTCAGCTAAAATCCAACAAGGAGGATTGGTAATAGCTAATTATATACTGATATACTTATAATGCACGTTGCAATATACACTTTTCCTCAACCTATTCCCGTTTTCATGATTGATACTATGTCTTCCTCTTATTTTTTATGATTGAAACTATTTATTTCATAAATGCACTTTAGACAATTTATGGTAACTGATTCCCCTAATATTAAACTAGCCAAAAATATGGCTCCACCGTATCTTATGATTTAATGGGAAGATAACCATGCAAAACAATATAGTACAGGTTTTTTTTTTTTTGATAGAAAAGAAAAGATTTGTTCTGATGTAATGCACATATATTTATTTATGTGTATTCATGGGAATAATTACTAGACAAAAATCAAATAAAAATTCAACAAATCCACAAGCATCACGATACAATTATTCATCAATTAAAAAAATAGTAACTTATCATGAAAAAAAAAATCCAAAACAATGTAAATAACTATACCACCAGGAATTCCTATGCATATATTTTAGCGCTCCAATAAAATTGTCAATTAACAAGCCCATACCTTGAAGTTTTCTTCCAGTTGTATAAATTTGGAGCTAGTTATGAGGATAATTCAATTTCTCCTATTTGGAGTTTCGATTAAATACTTGAAGTGCTCCAATATGGTTTGAATTGATAACCAAAAAACATTGAATTTTCCTTCTAGATGTGCAAAGTCAGAAACTTGGAGCTAGTAATTTGGATACATCTGAAGTCATCTTCCAGATGAATATCTGAAGAGTATCGCAATGTATGGGAAACATTGGATTACAAGACAGAGAAAAAAGGAAATGATGGTCATGGATTCATTCACATTAACTTTATAGCCACAGACACTTCAAATTCATTTATCAGATATATAAAAAAAGGAGGGGTGAGAGAGGGAGCAAGAGAGTGAGAGCGAGAGAGACGAAAAACGAATTTTGCATTTTATTTTGACTGAGTATGGAAAGCAGTTGCATTGCTTCCAAGAAAGCCAATCAACAATGGCTTAAAACATTGGATGATCTTAAATATGGTTCACCAAGAATACTTGGATGAATAAACGTTGAGACATACATGTCTCTGTGGTATGAACTGAGACTGGAACAAATGTTTGTTTTACAGCCTGAACTTGACCTAACTCAAATATGATTAATGAAGCTTGATTGATTTTGACTTATAATTCCTACTTGTTTAATTTTAGCCATGTTATATGACTTATAATGTAGATCTATTCAGAAAGAGAAAAAAAATGACCTAAACTTATTTCGATTTCGAAATTGAATGGTTGAAATCAGGAATCATCACTTACTACTATCACGACGAATACACGGTGCGAAGTGAGAGGACGGCGACGGCGACGAACCGAAGAGTTTCAGACAGAGGAGGGGGCGAGGGACGAGTGTGGGAGCGTGGGAGTGTTTGCTCGCGGGTGGGGTATTTGTAGGGTTTAAGGGAAGGCGTCTTTTCAAAAGACGCCTTCCCTTCAACTTTAAAAAAAAATATACCGAAGAGAAGGCGTCTTTTCAAAAGACGCCTTCCCTTCAATGGTAAAAAATTCCAACTCTGCGCCGACGTGGCGCTTGTGTGGACTGCTGACTGTGCGCTGACTGTACAATGAACAGTAAAACAAGGCAAAAGTGACATTATTTTGTAATGGATGGCATTTGTGAAATTATTCTTTTTGGGAAGGGTAATCATGTAAAAAATCCATCAAATTTGGGTATGTAGTTTATAACTGATATTTCTGTATTCTTAACGGTGGAGATGTTTATGCGTTTAGTATTTTGTGTGATATAGTCATCTGAGTTTGAGTATTTGCAGCAGGAAAGGAGAAATTGTCTAATTAGAGACTTGTCAAATATACTTATCTTTTCGGTCCACCGTTGGATTGGGCTGATATTTAGACAGAAGGTTTGTTTCTTCACATACTTCAATTTGTACGGTTGATTTTGTGATTACATATTTTAGTTGGTATATTGATACATCTGAACAGAATAGTAAATGAAGAATTGGTAGGGTTGCTTGTATTAGACCTAAATTTAGAATATGAACTTAGACCTTTCCAAATAGCTTGCATGTCAACTATGTTGACCTAGTTGCCATTGTTGATGAACCCATGATGCAAAATCAGTGATATACATGGCTGAACATGGTGACCTAGTGTAAATCGACAATATGGCCTAAGTATGAAAAATTTCATATTTTAGGGCTTTTGATGCTTTTGGCCTAGAATCATTGAATTGATGCAACTTATGTTTAATTAAGCATGATTAGGGTTGATTATGCTACTGATTTGGTGGTTGTGACCATATCATGGGTTAGGCCTACTTGTTATCAAGTGACCCAATTTGGGCATGTTTATGCCTAAGGAATTGAAAATCAGTATTTTTGATTAATAGAATGGTTTATGAATGAGAACTATGCATTAGAGGCCTAAGTCATGTGATTTGAGTTGAATGATGGGATTAGATGAGATTTAGGCCTATTGTTTATATGTGGGTTGATTTAGGGTTGATGTGTAATGTCTATGTGATTGAGCATAGAAATTGATGTATGGTAGGATATTGATGTATGTTTCAGGATCTTGATTCGGTTTGGTGGTCGTGTGTGGTTAAATACTCTCGCGAGGCTTGGTTGTGAGTAGACTTCATTTATGATTATATCTTTTATGTCATCATATCACTTATATATTGTATGTTGAAAGCATGAATGTGTTCTAATGTTTTGAATGATGCATTGATTTGAGAAAACCTTATGACTTTGGTTGGGCCCATCTATCTGGCTAATAGGGGGACTTAACCTTGTCATAGGAGGGTTTTAGAAAAGGAAGAGATTGGGGTCAACGGTACGGTGAAATAGACGTGCACTAGTAACCCAATGCATGTGGAATGTGGATCCAAATTGATAAGCTTTTACTTGCATCGAACTTATTATAAATGTTTGATATCTATATGTATGAGCTTTTAATCATGCTACACATTGACATGCATACATGATATTTATTGATGAGTATTGATAGCCTATTTGAATTCTATTCACTGGGCACCGTTGGCTCACCCTCATTTTCCTCTTTCAGGTCCTTCTGTCCCGAATAAGGGCAAAGGAGTAGTTATATCTTGAGGGCCTTGCCTGCGAGAGAATCCAAGGCCTCGATGTGAGTTGAGAGGCATTTTGATTGAACTGTGTTTTAAATTATGAAGTATTATATTTTGGATTATGTAATTATAACACTTACCACATTGTAGTATGGGTGAGTTGGGACTTGTTAGATAGATCATGTGGGCATATGACGGTTTTTATTTGTACCTACAATTTTGGACTTTATGTGTATGTCAATTTTAATGGATTGTAGGGATTATGATTTTATTTATGGTTCATATTTATGGATTATCTCTTGTCTTTGATGATGATACGGTGGGTAGTTTTGTTTAGTACCTTTTGATATCATGTCGTTGTTTGAGATAAGGCTCGTAGGGTCTCAACCACCTCACGGGAGTTGAGGAGTGGTCGGAGATGCCTACGCCGGGCGTCCCGCCCCGGCATTCCGCATGCCATTCCCTGCGGGGTTGGTGGTCCGGGGCGCAGGGTCGCCACAGAATAGTGGTATTTGTTGTCATTTTGGTCATCTGGAAAGAGAGAAATACTAGGATTTTTTAGGGAAGGGACAGAGATTGGCATGATGTATGGGAAAATTTTCATTTTTTGGCATCCTTATGGGACACAGATCCTTCCCCCTCACCTTCAAGTGCATAAAACTACAAGCAAATAGTGGTATTTGTTGTCATTTGGGTCATCTGTAAAGAGAGAAATACTAGGATTTTTTAGGGAAGGGACAGAGATTGGCATGATGTATGGGAAAACTTTCATTTTTTGGCATCCTTATGGATTACTGTTTCTAGTTTAGCCAATGGTTATGGTATTGGGATTTTCTTGATATTTTCTTTCTAGTTTACTCTAGAACCATCACTAAAATATGTTGCCTCCCTTATTCTTTAAAGAACTCAGGAACTGTTTAAAATATCCCTTGTAAAGCTGTATAAGTGAGAATTCTAGCTTAGATGTATAATCCTCTTTTTTTTTAGATGCTTCATGACCTTAGCTAAGTATAAGGGCTCCTTCCTCTTTACTCCTTTACAGAGTTGCATGGCAGATAATGCCGTAGGGACATTTATAGCCCCCTTCATTTGAAAACGTTAATCTTATTCCGTGATGCAAATGGAGTTAGGAAATGGATAAAAAAGGCTTGTACTTGTCCATGAAATTCATCCCAAAGATCAAATATGATCATCCATGGGCCATAAAGAAATTTCCTTGGAAGGTTTTCATGAAAAAACACATGGAAGAACATAGTACCTTGGGCGATTGATAGCCCCCTTCATTTCAGAAGGTGAATCTTCTTCCATGATACACATGGAATTAGGAAAATGGATTAAAAAACACTGTACTTCTCCATGAAATCCATCCTAAATTCCATAGAAAATACCTAAAACATTTCTTTTCCCCACTAGGTCCACAGCATTGGGCTCCTTTAGAATGGCATATTTTGCACCGCAACTTCCATAGTGGCTTCTTTTTCCACTCCTTTGGTCCCAAAGCCTCTTGCTTCAACATAAAGACAAAAGCTGAATAAACCTTTCTAATTACTATTCAATTCTGCCAATTAAAGAGGGCCAGAGTTTAACCATGATCTTATATTGAATCAAGATAAACATGATTATGATCCAATACTCTTGTAGAAAATCATTTATTATTAATAAGGAGGTCATAAAACGCATTTGTGTTCTTGTCAATGGAATTTAAGGAACAGCTCATTTTGCACTAGTTCATATCCCATTAATTCTCTTAAGACAAACCTTTGAAGACTGAGATCTTCTTAATGCCTTATGCAGTAAAGATCACGGCTTGTACCAAGAGCTAAAGGCATTACTATTCCTACCAAAGCCCCTAATGCACCTTGTGTTGTTTTTTGGACCTTCAAAGAGACGCAAGCAATGTTGTCATTGATTCCCTTGGTAGAGAATAACAAAGAAAGAACTTGTACCTAAGATCCAAGATCTTTACATGATGCCCAACCCAAAGAATAGTGACACAACTAGGACCACCATACATCTATCAAATTTTGTAGATTCCTAATAATATATTATGACCAAATGGTTATGTCTTAGGATCTTCATAAACCACTAAATTCATCCTCACTACTCCATAATCTAACAGCATTTTCACCACCAGCCCATCTATCTTTAGTCCTTAGTCACCCCACGTCCCACAAAAGGTGGGATTTAACACCTAACTAGAAAGGAAGATGATGCAAACTCAAGGAGATATATCAAGAAAAGGATGTTATGAAAGTTGCAATAAGGAATGTTTCTCTAGCAAAACTTTCATCAAGTTTCTCCCAAGGATGCAATAGTAGTTAGAACTGATCTACAGAAAGAAAAAAGAAAAGCACTAAAAAGAAGATACAATATAATAAAGAATGACAAAACAATGCACCTGAAGCCATGTGTTTTGATAAAGGCTGCTCCCCCCTCCCCCAACACAACCACATATGATATATACATTGTAATGCAGTATAATTACCTAATTTGCCAAGAATTGCAGTTGCAACTTGCGAAGCCAAAAAGGAGCATTGTCTACCAGCAACTTGCCTATAATAGAAATTTAAGGGGAAAAAAAGTGCATGAGACCTAAATGCCCACTAAAACTATAAACTATGAAGTTATAGTGAGGGGAAAAGGAAAAAAATAAAAAAAATAAAAAATAAAAACACACATATTGGATGAGTCTAACCTGTCCGCAGATTTTAATTTGCTCATTCATGAATGGGTCTCTATAGCAGGCTGACCCATCTGTCACAAGAATTGACTTTGTGACTGTTTGGTTCACTCATTTCGGGTTGTAGAAACATCAGAAAGATGTAAAAATCTGGCTATTATGGTCCATTGTCGATAATGCCTTCTGAGAGTAAATTGGCTTCTCTTGACAAGCCAAAATTACACATTCCATCAACCAATGTGGTATATGAAACTTCATCCAATACAATACCTCTTCGAGACATCTGATCACTTATCTTAAAAGCCTCTTCCACCTTCCCTTCCTTACAGAATCCAGAAGTCAAAGTATTATATGTGACAACATCAGGAGCAATACCATTATCTAACATCTCACCCAGCAGCTTAGCCGCTTGCCCTAGCTCACCCATTTTACAATACCCATCAATCATTATGGTGTATGTAACCTTATTTGGCATAACAGCATATGAAAACATTTCCTGCAAGACCTTTCTTGCTTTCTCCATCTGACCTAGTTTACAAAATCCCCCAATTAGTGAAGTATAACAGAAAACATTTGGCACCAAGCCGGTCTTACTCATTTCTTCCAATAGGTTTTTCCCCTCCTCAACATGGCCAATAACACAAGCCCCGTGAATCATTATAGAATAAGTCACATCAGTTGCTGCAATTCCCCTGCTTCTCATTTCATTGAGGAGCCTCAATGCTTCCACCATTTTACCATTTCTGCAGAAACCTCCAATGAGGGTATTATACACAATGGAATTTGGCTCCAACTTCTTGGTGATCAATTCATTGAAGAGATTTTCTCCCTCTTCAGGTTTATCAGCCTTGCAAAACCCATATATCATCACACTATACATATAAACATCAGGTATCAGACCATCTACTTTCAACTCATTCCAGAGCTTAAGAGCTTCTTCCAGTTTATCGAGATTACACAGCCCATGTATCAGTGCACTGTATGTGAACATATCCGGTTTAAGGCCTTGCTTAACCATGTCATGCTTCAGTTCAAACCCTTCTGGTACTTTACCATCTTTGCAACATTTATATATGAGTGTGTTGTATGTGATCTCATCCAAAGGGAGACCTTTCTCAAGCATCTCCTTGACAAGCCTAACTGCATCCTGCGCATTTCCTGACTCACAAAGTCCATGAATTAAAGCATTTGAGGTTACAGTGGTGGCTGCAAACCCCTTCTCTAAAAGCTTAAACCAAATCTCAGTTGCTTCAGAATGGTTCCTCTCCTTACAAAGCCCACCAAGTAGCAGGGTCAGGACACTATCATTGGGCCTCGAGTTTCTCAATAGCATTTCCCTAGATAGACGAACTGCTGAATCCAACCTAGATTTTGTACACAACCAATGAATAATCGAATTAAATACACCAGGATTAATGGAAACACCTCCAGATAACATTTCTTCCAAAAGTTGCTCAGCCTGTTCTATCTGACCCATGGTCAACAATCCCTTAATGAGTGAATTAAGTGTTACTGAATTTGGTTGGATCCCCTTGGACACCATTTGGTCCCTAATTCTTGACGCCTCCTCAAAATTCCCTACTTTACAATACCCATCTATTAAAGTGTTATAAACAACCCCATTAGGAGCAATCCCCTTCTCCAACATTTCCTTCAAAACACAATTTGCATCCTCAAATTTCTCCATTTTCACTAGACCATTCACAATAACACTATAAGTAACAAGACTAGGAGCAAGCCCTTTTTTCATCATTTCTTCTTTATACCTAAAAGCTTCATTTAAATTCCCTTCCTTACAAAGCCCATGAATCAAAGTGTTATAAGTAACCACATTTGGCGATATCCCCGAATCCTCCATTTTTTCAAACAACCTCCTCGCGTCATCAACCCTCCCTCCCTTACAAAATGCATTAATCGCTGTACTAAATGTAACAACGTCGGGCGAACAACCTCCACAAATCACCGAAAAAACCTCGAAACTCAATTTGAGCTCATTCGCCTTAACCAAAGAACTCAACAAAAAATTACAAGTCTTCAGAGAAGGAAACATCCCCCGACCCGTAAACACCTGAAACACATCGAAAGCAAGCCCTAAGCCTAGAACCCTAAACTGGGTACAATAAACATGAACCACCAAATCAATCACCGATTCATCCACACTCACCAATCCCACAAAAGCTCTAGCAATCTCAACATGCCGCCGGTGTTTCTCATTCCCATTATTCTCAAACAAAACGGGTAATTTCCCATCAATCAAACGAATCAAAAGCAACCTAGCAGGAGCAATAAGACGCTTACCCACAAGCAATCCGATCAAATGGCAGTAAGATCCGATAGTGAAATGAAAACCCAGTGACACCGACCCGAAACGAAAGAAATTCAAAGCGGTTTTAGGGTTTATAAAGGAAGAGACTCCCAAGAAAACAACATCGAAACTTTGAGGAGACAAATTGCGTAAAAGGTCCTTGGTTTTTGATGTATCGAGAGAAGGGGAAGATAAGATTGATATCACCTTGTTTAGAAGTGCGTCGTTGTTAGTAGTAATATCCAGTTGTTGTTTCTGTTGTTGGTGTTGATTTTGTTGGGGTTTTTTGAAATGGGTGTGTTGTTGGGGATGGTGTTGAGAAGAGGAGAAGAAGAAGAAGGGGAAAATGCGTTTTGATTTGGAAGAATGAATAGCGATTCTCCTGAAATCCATAGATAAGAAGAAGAAGAAGAAGAAGAAGAAGAAGAATGATTTTAGGGTTTGAAAGAGGGATTATTAAGGAAGAAGAAGAAGAAGGCATGAGAAGGAGCCATGATTACTGATGAGAGAATGGAGGTGAGAATGGCTACGCAGACACAGCTTGTCATTAGTAGCAACAGTAATGGATGGCTGAGAAAGAGTCGTAAGGGTTTTCCGGTAGTTTTGGGTTCGTTGGTGCGACCTGGTTCCAGCCCAGGTTCGATGCCGGCTCGCACCGACTACTAGCTCGTGGGGTCAATGCATGGGGTCGGAGTCTGACCCATGTTATAATGTGATAAAAAAAAGTTGGATAGCAAAACCTCCTCTTCTCCTGTCATACCTCCGCGAGATCTTAATTTTAAATTTAAATTTACGTTCGTGTCCATATTTATCTATTTATGATAGAGAAGGATGCTCATAGCTTCTATAGTTTTTGATTCTAAAATAATCTCGTCACCTCATAGGACAGGTATACCTCCAAATTGAGGGACGAAATCTCAATTTTAAATTTGAATTTACGTTCGTGCCAATATTTATCTATTTATGTTAAAGAGGGACGCTCAATAACCTCTATAATTTTTTACTCTAAAATAGTCTCGCCGTCGCAAAAGGGTCAGCGGGAACACTAAGTTGTTATTGACCAAAAATGAAAAAAATTAATATTTTTTTTTAATAGGGATCACATTAATAAATTTATTATACCATCCCTGTGAATTATAGTAATATATACTTACATACATATACATATAAACTAGTATATTTGTACATGTGAGCTGTAAATAATTTTTATTAAAAAATGATTAAATAAAACAATTTTTTATTAAAAAAAGTATTATATATGTTTTTATCTTTTGGTATAATCAAAATGACTAAAATCATTGAAAATATAATGAAGAAAATTAGGTGTAAAATTTCGATCTTAAAAGGCTAAATTAGAAAAAAAAAAAAAAAAAGAATTTGAACAATGACACAATGTTGCGTAAGCAAGAGGATGGTCTAGTCGTGAGTTGAGTTGCAAGTGCAACTGCGTGCAGAGCACCGTCTCCACAAAATGTCTTATCGACTTCCTCGCACTCCCCTTTCCACACATTTCCTTAGCTTCTCTCTTCCTCCTTCTTCTCCTGCTTTTGAAATTTTGTTGCCATGAAAATTAATACAAGCACCCAATATTACTATTCCAACTCCTCCTCTTCCTCTTCCTCTTCTCTCTTCTTCCATCATCTCCTCCAGGTTTGCTTTCTATTTCATTGCCTTGTGTCAATTAATCTCTCTCTCTCTCTAACGCTCTCTCTCATTACACACACTGATAGAGATAGATGCATTTTGGTTAATGTCTTGGGAATGTGGTCTTCAAGTGTCTCAGTAATTCATGTGTTTATGCTGATTTGTGGTTGTTTGTTGATGGGTTTTCGCTGAATTATGTCAAATGAATGAAATGAGATGTTTTTCATGCTGTTTCTGCTGTTTGGTGAAATGGGTGCTGTTCACATTTAGAAGGGTATTGAAAATTTTGTTTAAACCAAGAGGTTTGATGCTAATTTATGGCTGTTTGTTGATGGGTCTTCGTTGAATTGCGTATATTTAATGAAATAAGATGATTTTTCATGAAAGTTCATCTGATTGAGGGCTTGAAGCACATTCAGATTAATAAATTTTGATACTTGGCGCTGGGTCGTTGATGGGTTTAAGTTGAATTTTGTTCTATGGAATGGAATAAGTTGTTGTTCCATTCGATTTCAGCCATTGGGTGAAATGGGTTTGATGCACAATTGGAAAATATTAATAAATTTGTTAAATCCATAAGTTTGAACTGGCACTAAATACTGAAATTTACAGGGTTTTGTTGTATCCATTTGCAGAGAACAATCATAGTTCATATTGAGTTTGAGTTGTGAGGGCAACAATAATTAGGGCAAGTAAGGATAATATGTCAGAAAAAAGTGAGTGATTCAAGAGATAGAGCTACTGGTTTTTACCAAACCCCTCTCTCATTATTTTATTTTTTTTCTTTTGCATTAAGACTTAAGAGTAAAGCATATAGATTCAGTTTATTTACATGTCACATGAATCCTTAATCTATTGGTTCTGTGCTTCTTGGATTATGCTGTTTTTTAGCCAAAATCATGGAGGAAATTGTTTTGTTTTCTTCATTTGTTTACTCTTTTGAACTTACAAAAAAAAAAAAAAAAATTATTTTCAAGCCATGCTCTGACTATGGATACTACTCCGGTTGCTTGTTAACAGTTTTAAATATTTTTCAGGTTGGATTTGTTAGTCAACCGATAGCAATATGGCATCAGCTACGCATCAATTTTTTCTTTCATGGAAGGAAAGTGTTATTGGATCCATTGAATCAATATCAACAAGCAGCCACGGAGAAAGGTTTTTTGGAAGTGGGATCTGGCATCAACAAGGTTTTATTAAGATGAAATTTCGGTGTAGCAACAGAGACTCGAGAAGTACCCAGTTGACAAAATCTCAAAGAAGTTGTTGTCAGCTGAAGCCTATTACAGCTTCTCGTATTCCCTCAAACAATAGTGAGATAATGGTCAGTATTTAATATTCATACTGATATATGTTGCCATTGATTTTTTGAAGTGTCAAGCAAGCTTGTGTAGTTCAATGTAGGGGTGGCAATTCGTGTTGCCGTGTTGTAAACGGTCGTGTCGTAATCGTGTATAATGAAATATATTGTAAACCCAAACACGACTCGTTTAAATAACATGTCATTATATGTAAACTCAAACCCAACACGTTTAATAAACGGATTAAATAGTTTGACCTGTTTATAACTCTTAAAGCTTAAATAAGTTCATTCTAACCTATTTATCATATATAAATTCTAAATTAACATATAAATCAAAAATTCAAAATCATAATTATACAACCATATAGTAAAGACCAAATAAAATACTATAAAGTTAGAGTCTCAACACATGACATAAAATATTAAAAAGTCTTCACACATAACATAAGTCTCAACACAAAATATAATCGTGTTAAACGGGTCAATTTTGGGTTTAGCAAGTCAACCTGCTTTTGACCCGAAATTTAATCGTGTTTAATCGGGCTTAACCTATTTTGACCCACACCTGTTTATGCAAAACCCAAACCCGTTTATGTTGTGTCGGTTTCGAGTCGTGTTATCGTGTCGTGACCTATATTGCCACCCCTAGTTCAATGGAGATTTTTAAACTTTTGAATTGCTTGCAGGCAGAGAACAAATTCGAATTTCCAAAGAGTATGCAATTGTATTTTGTGAGGCAGTGTAGGCAACTACAGGTCATGGCAGTGGCTGGTGTGCTTTCATGTGCATTTTTGTTTATTCCACCTGCCAATGCTGTTGATGCTCTGAAGACATGTACTTGCTTATTGAAGGAATGCAGGTATTTCATCTAAACTAGTTTAATTTTCTTTTTCACATGTATTAATCTAACCCCCATATAGAACCTGTTTGTTTGAGCTTTTATAAGTGCTTTTTTTAATCTACTTTTTGAAGAGAAACAATTTTCACATCTGTATGGCAATTGCAGCTTTTGCTTAAAAATAGGCTAAAAGGACTTTTTAGAGAAGCTGTTCCACGCCATCAATTTCCACTTATGGAAGTTATTTACTAAAATACCCTTATTTAAGTTATTGGTCCCATATTTGGGAGAGCTTTTCCAAGAAGCGGTTCTAGAAAATGCGCTTTTGGGAAAAGACGGTCTCACCCAGATTCTTCTAGATGTAGAAAACTGTTTTTTTCCACCGTAGTTTTACTAGAAGTAGGTGTTGCCAAACACCTCCTTTGGAAAAGCTCTCTCAAACGGGTCAATTGTGTTCAAGTAGTTTGAATAGAAAGGTTAAAAATGTCATTTTAAGTAAAAAACACTTCTAAAATACTCAACTAAACACTCTTATTATGGAAAAAAACACTTGTACAACAAATTGCCAAATGGGTCTTCTTAGGCTTTTCTATAAGAACTAATTTCATAAGCACTTTCAGATAAAGTAAACAAAAATGTAATAAAAAAAAGAAGCCATAAGCAAAAATTGTGGCAAACAAGGCCTACAAAGGCTTTGTTGAGTTGAGTTGAGTATATGTATTAATCCAATGTTGTTTTGTGTTCTCCGTTACTTGCCCAGGCCTTGGTATATCAGTACATTCAACAATTGGTACACTACCAAAGACTACCACCATTTTTAAAAGGAAACTCCACTTTAGCGACCTCATGTTTTGAGTACCTAGCCTTTAATTAATAAGATGCTTAACTCTTTGTATTTTCAGAAGAACTGCCTCCATTTTGGAATTAATATAGGTTACCTATTTTTTGAGCAGACTCGAATTAGCTAAGTGTATTTCCAATCCAGCTTGTGCAGCAAATGTAGCTTGTCTCCAGACCTGCAACAATCGACCCGATGAGACCGAATGCCAGGTTCTTTGGGCTTCCTCTTCTCATATCATGGGATCATCATTTTATAATGAATTACTGATTATTATGTTTGATCCATTTCTTAGTCTTGTTCCTGCAGATTAAATGTGGAGACCTATTTGAGAACAGTGTTGTAGATCAATTCAATGAATGTGCGGTCTCACGCAAGAAATGCGTGCCTCAAAAGTCTGATATTGGTGAATTTCCTGTGCCAGATCCTTCCATGCTTGTCAAGAGCTTCAACATTGGAGATTTTACTGGGAAGTGGTATATAAGCAGTGGCTTAAACCCTACTTTTGATACTTTTGATTGCCAATTGCACGAGTTCCACACAGAGTCAAACAAACTCATTGGGAACTTAACATGGCGTATACGAACTCCAGATACTGGATTTTTCACTCGATCAGCTACCCAGAGATTTGTACAAGATCCTGTGCAGCCTGGCATTCTTTATAATCATGATAATGAATATCTTCACTATCAAGATGATTGGTTTGTCTCTTTCTCCCAATTTTTACCATTTTTCACTTATCTTTGTTAGCAACTACATCCTATGCATCATGTATGGCTACATGCTTAGATTAATCAACTTATTAGCTATATTATCTCATAAATTATGATACTATAGATCATAGTATCAACTATATTATCTAGGTTCCTTTGATAAACAAATTTGAGAAGCTCTCGTCTAGACATTCTGTGAGTGTAGTATATGGTGCAAATGCAAGGTCGTAGTGTCCACCATGGTGTTGGCTACTTGGTTCCATTTAGAGATATAAGTTCCTTTTTTTTTTTTGGAGCAGAAACAACCACTGAATTATATTAAATTGTAGGTTCAAATACATCTCCCAAGGAGCACAAGAGGTGCTGCCTCAAACACTTCTGATCTGACTTACAATAGCCCATCAATGCCTACACTAAAACAACAAAAATATAACCCAAGATTTGAAGTCAGAAAAGAGAAAAAAAAAAAAAAGAAGGAAATGTTTTAAGAAAATATGCATAGAGATATATGCTTATGTTGAATCATTTTTCAAAAAGAACTGGTAGCTATCCATTTGTAATACTGATCTATGCCGTAATTATGATTCTCTTATGCATATTTTCTTAAAAGATTTCCTTCTTCTTTTTTTCCCTTTTCTGACTTCAAATCTTGGGTTATGTTTTTGTTGTTGTTGTTATGTTTCCTTAATGGAAAGCTTCTATATATATAAATATTGTTAATAAGAAACGTCGAGCAAGTTGATTCTTAAAGAGAATTTTCTTCTATAGATAGGTGTGTGTGGTTTGTAGAGAATGGTGTCATTCTTGAACCAGGATTTAAAAAATCTTACCGATCATCTTGCATATGGCTTCTGCAGGTATATCCTATCATCAAAGATAGAAAACAAGCCGGAAGATTATGTTTTTGTATACTATCAGGGTAGAAATGATGCATGGGATGGATACGGTGGAGCCGTTGTGTACACAAGAAGCAAGATTTTACCCGATAGCATAGTGCCCGAGTTAGAAAGAGCAGCAAAGAGTGTGGGACGGGATTTCAGCAAATTCATAAGAACGGATAATACTTGTGGACCGGAACCTCCGCTAGTAGAAAGAATAGAGAAGACGGTGGAAGAAGGAGAAAAGACAATAATAAGAGAGGTTGAAGAGATAGAAGGAGAAGTCGAGAAGGTTGGGAAAACTGAAGTCACATTGTTTCAAAGGTTAGCCGATGGATTTAAGGAGCTCGTGCAAGATGAACAGAACTTCCTTAAAGGGCTGAGCAAGGAAGAGATGGAGCTTCTAAGTGAACTAAAGATGGAAGCAAATGAGGTTGAAAAGCTCTTTGGACGCGCACTGCCACTGAGGAGGCTCCGGTAAACCCTAAAACAACAGAAACTTAATCAAAAGCATCACATTTCTTTGTTTTTATTTGTGTTTCTGATGTTGAATAACTTTTTTAGAGGAAGTGGGCCACTTAAAATTTGTTGTTTCCATTCTCCAATGCTCTTTTGTTGTTTGTTCAAGAATATCACAAGGATCATCTCATCTGTGAAGTATAGACATTAGAACCTTTCTCTTCTATATACTTCTCTGCCCTGCAATTTATCCTGTATTTGAATCTGTTTATTCTTAATTCTATTTAATCAGTTGGAATTTGAATTGCACAATTAAAGTTAGTTTTGAGAATTTGTCTTCTGGTTGTTGGAATCAACTTCATTTCTGATCAAGTAGGATGATTATTATTCTTTCATGTCATGCTTTTCTTGGGAAATGGTAACAGGACTATTTGGGTCAGCTACATAAATCTAATACTCTATGTTAAACTATATCTTAGTTGAAAACAAGAAGCAATATTGGAAAGTTCAGTGAGATGTAATACTAAGGAGAAAATAAAGGAATAATATGCAATACTTGTTGCCATAATTTATATAAATTTCATCATTAAAGTACCTTGTATCCTTGCCATAACCCAAGTACCATTGCAATATAAGGTGTTATATCAACCATAAAATCCCAGTTTTTGACATTGAAAACAGCATGCACAACACCTGAAAGCAATGATTCTAATAACTTCACAGACCAGAACCCAAAAACAAAGGAGATTTTTGACAACCAATTAGATGGCTTGAGATGAGTTTATATATATAAGAATATAAGTTACATGTTAACATCAAAAAGCTTTTGAAAAAAAATCAGATATTGAAATTTAAGGGCACTAAGGTACAAAAAGCAAAATAAGAGAAGTTCCTTCAATCAAGCCACCCTCTTATGTTTATTACACAAACAATACAAAAGGAGCCATAGAAAGAATGCTTCTGTATATGAGGTATTCTGCATAAGCAGCTCTTCAGAGAAATTCGGCCCTTTTTCCAGACAATCACAGAAATCATTTTCTAAACCATGAAAAGCAGCAAAAGACCTGTAAGGAAACAAAAGAAGAAACAGAAGAAGGAATAAATTAAATCTCATAAAAACTTTCATCCAATTAAAACAAGAAACCAAGTACTTTCAGATCAAAAACATAGTCGAAAACTCATACCGCCGAGTCATTGTTCTTGTTAACTTGCTTTTGACTGCTGGTGGGATTGGATGTGTTCACGATTGGTGTCCTTGCAGATCCACCCTTCTTCTCCCGACTCACTATGCTAAAGATACGCGTAAAACGATCAGCTGATGCAGGGTTTCTCTCATCCCATTCACCAAATTTAGGCACAGCCTGCCAAACCAGAAACTAAGATCATCCTCTAATTCTTAAAGATCTTAGAGTTTTTCAAAGCTAAATGAACAAAAGGAGACTACAAATAATTCATTCATGGGCGGTGAAGATTCTTACAGTTTCATCAGAAACTGGTCTCATTCTTGATCTTCCAGGGGTGTTTGGAGCGAACCCGTTTCGTTCTGAAATGGGAGAAGGCGCACCAATGCCGCTACCTCCAGCCTTTGCATTATAATGAGCGTGAAGAGGAGACTGTTCAAAGCTCTGGTCAGTCCCACCCCGGCCAGCCCGTTTTGGGGCGTCCCCAGAACTTAGTTTGTAGTCACCAGGCCGGGAATTAGGTGAGTTGGTAATGATTTTCCGGTCAGCGGAATCATGGTGCAAGGGAGAGCCGGTTGGCTGTTTGAGGTTGGAATCTTCCTTGCTTGATCGCTGCACTTGATCAGGGCTTGCCTTTGCTTGAAATCCAGTGGTTCTAAACGGAGGAGCTTGAACCGGGGGAGCATCGCGAGAAGGTAGATTCGGGTTTTCTTGAGGTTCATTTGGATTAATCATCTTTCTTGCACTTTTACCTTTCCTTGCATTGTTAAAGTAGACTGTGTAAGGCACATTTTGTTCGCTTTCCCAGTTCCCAAACTTTGGTACAGGCAATCGTTGCTGCAGCAATCATCGGAAATCATTTTATTTTTACTAACAAACAATAGCAAATGAAGTGATTGAAACTAAATTCCATGTACTGTATGACTTGGTAAAAATTTTAAGTTATAGGCAAAGTTCTAATGATCAAAAGCTACTAACATTCATCTGATTGTTCCTGAACTGAGTTGGTAATTCCAATACTGATTGTTTCATTGCAATTTAAAGGGAATCAACAATTATAAAAGAATTCTTCAGAAGCTAACAAATATAAGTTATTGATCATCACTGTCATTCTTAACAGCCTTCATAGCAATTCTAAATTGAACAAAGAAGAAAATGAAGAGGTAAATTGATTTATTAGGAAACCAAGTGAAAACCAAGCCATTAACTTAGATGAGCTCAAGATTCAATTCAGGAAAAAGAAAAGAAAAGAAAAGAAAAGAATTCTAAACAAGACCAAGTTTAAATAGCTTCAGCTTAGTCTTAAAGTTTAGAAAATTGGCCTCAACCAAATTGCTTTACGTTTCAACCAACTTGAGGTTGGCGTGATAGCCAGGAATCCGCCTCGAGTCATAAGTTCTAATCCCACCCTATTTTGAAGAACTAATTCAAAGTGCTCTACAAGGTCCAAATACCTTGAATCAGAAACACAAAAAAAAAGAAAAAAAAAAAAAAGAAATGAAAAATTCTAGAACCAGGATGAAAATTTATTTCTGGAGCCCAACCAAGATTTTCTGCAGTTTCAACTCCAAAATCTCAATTACTTCATGATTTGAACTCAAATATTTTTCCATAAAATTAGTAGAAGGAAAACACCTCTGGTGAAAAAAAAAATCAAAAAAATCTCCAAATGATCTTCAGACCACCATCCAATCAAAACCCAAACTCTAATAATCAGTTCCAAATGAATAATCCACAACACCCACACCACAAACTCTCTGTTCCAAATAAATGACGAACAACTACCTATAAAAGAGAAACTCAAATCCACCCAATCAAAGCAAAGAAATAGCAACCAAATATTCTATAATTCACCCAATCATTATTGAACAAAACCCAACTTGACAAACACTGCAATCTTCCTTGAAATTTTTCTCATTCAAAAGCTCAAAAATAACACAAGAATCTCAGCTTTGTGGGCTGTAGCACCAAAAAAGAAAAATGAAAATAAATAAATAAATAGTTGTGGGATTGTAGCCAAAATAGAAGAGAACCCATTAATTAAGAGGAAGAGAACACAACCATCCTCCCATCAAAACAAAGAAACAGCAACCAAATTCCCCTCAAATTCATCAGAAAATCATAACAACTGAACCCAAAAAAAAACAGAAAGAAAGCAACACTCACTGCCATTTAGCTCCACCAATCTCACAGATTCAACTTCCTTGTCCTTGATGACTAGCTTCTTCTCAAATTCTACAACTGAACAGACAAAAGAAGACGCAAAAATTCTGAAGCTTAGGTGCCTTCACAGAACTTGTAAAAGAGCAAGTGGACATTAAAAGAGAAGAGAAAGAACCCATGACCTTGTAGCCGTTGCCTGGCTCCACGGTCAAGTTTGATCTCTTTCTCTCTCTAGACTCTAGGCGTCTCTCATGAAGTTAAGTAAATCCGTTGGTCTTGCAGTTAACAGCACTGTTGAAGTTCAGCAGTTAAATCAGTTTTTTTATTTTTTAATTTGGAGGGAAAAACTTCTCTGCACTGGCTGAGCAGACAACTTGCCTACTCAACCTCCTCAAGGACATTGTTTTGAAATGTTTTTTATTTTTTATTTTTCTAGTATTCTTAGTTTTTAAAATAGGTTTCCCCAATGCTATAGTTATTTAAATCTCAAGTAATTTGGACTAACTCAAATTATATATCAACATGCCACTTGAGATAATTAAGATATGTTAAAATGATGTAAGGTTTGCATTTTTTTTTTTTTTTAAAATGACTATTTTTTTCATAGACTAAAAGGGAATCTATATTGACATATGAGAATCAATTGCCTCTTAAAAATATTAAAATATATTTTTAAATGGTAAGATTTATACTATTATTTAAAAATAATAAATAGAAGAAGATAACTTGATCAAGCTCTAAGAAAATTAGAGTTTTTTTTTTTTCTCTTTCAAAACTTATAACTATAGAAATATAATTTATTTTTTGGGAATCAAAGTAAAATCTATTTTATGGCCAACATGCTCTCTTGACATCATGCATTTATTTTATTTCTCAAACCAAGATTAGTTTATTCTCCTTTCAATAATATATTGAAAACAGAGTCAGCCAAATGTTTTCACCAATTAGTTGTTGTGCTTCCAAAATAATCTTTGTCAAGTAGACTTCATCAAATTAAAATTATTGTTGTAAACGTTGGTTAACTTTAATGGTATGGATACGAAGCCCTTCACTCAAAGTTGAAAGTTCAATTTTCTCCTCTTTCAAATAAATAGAAATTTTTTCTTCTTAATAAAAGTGGGAGTCAGACCATAATAGTGTTGGGCGGGTTTAGATCTTCACTAGTATCGATATTATTTCTAACTTAACTACCTTTGGGTCTAAGTGTTAGATTTTATTTCAAAAGGTCTCGGTACTAATAAGGGTGAAATCTCAATTTATATTTCATGTGATGAACTCGTTCATATCCAATGTGAAACTATTATTTCGGTCCACACATACCCAACAGTTAGTTGGTTCACATAGTCTCTATCTGAGCCCCTTATATTTTTCACCGTTATGTTCTCCTTCTTGGCCTACTAAAAGGTACCGACTTACTCTGGCGGAGAGTCAACATCCTCTGACCTTATATGAACACTAAAAAAAATATAAAAAAATAAAAAGTTAAAATTATTGTTATTATTATAATTTACGATTTAAACTTACAAAAGGTCAGAAATTTTGTCAAAACTTGAATATCATGTTATATACGTCTGCCCTAATTAAAAAATGATGCAAAAAAAAAAAAAAAATTATGAGAAATTGAATTGAATCAAAATATAGATTAATTTGGTACCTAAATTTAAAATCAAACAACATATGTTGATAAATAAATTAACATATTACAGTACTATAAGATCAAAATAAAATTGAAACTATTGAGTTTTAACATCAAACTAACTCAAAATATATTATGCTTATAGTATGTATTGAGAAAACAACCTATTTGTTTCATTTGAAATGGAAATTAACATGTCTAGAACTGGTCAAGGGCCTATGTTATGACCAAGTCAAAACCTATCCGTCAACATCACTTATAATTTAATTACCATCCTTTTTAACATTTTTCTTAACTTAACTTGACTTGACTTATTTACATAGAGAAGTCCGGTCAAGAGGCACATCCCAATCAACAAGCAATCAAACAAAACATGAAGAGTCAAGAGACATATCTAAGAGTAAGAGAAAAATCACTGGTCAATCATATATAGCCTAGTCAAACCCTTTTTAGGGTTTAATGACCCATAAAAAAAATATTATGTGATGTATGATGATATATGGTAATAAACAATCAGTCAATATGACTTTCAAGTCTACTTTGACCAATTCATCCTTTAACTTGATCAAATAAATTATATCATAGGATAAAAGATAGTTACATTGAGGATGCAACTATATGAACCCCGTTATTTTTTTACTTTATTTTTCATTTTTATACTTAAAAATATCAAATTTTTTTTTTTTTTTGGAGATCAGTCGGTATCAATAACTTACGTTCCCACTAATCCCTTTGGAACACGGCCACAAACACTAAGGATGTCGTTAGCCAACAAGTGATAGAAGGTGACTTAAATTCGAGACCATCAGGGTAGACTGAATGTCAAATATGAGATCCATAATATTATATATTAAGAAATCGTAAAAAAAAGCGAAGACAATAGGTTTAAGTTTTATTACTAGTAAACGTTGGCTAGTTTTAATTATGTGCATCCAAACCCTTTTACTTAAAGTCGGGAGTTCGATTCTCTCCTATTGCAAATAAGTGAAAGTTTTTCCTTCTATAATAAAAGTGGGAGCTCGCCTTCTTGGCCCTACTAATAAGGGGTCCCGGCTTACTCTGGTTCTAGTGTCAACATCTTCTGACTTTATGTAATAAAAAAACAAATAGACAAATAAACAAAAGATATATGGATATAAAAGATTGTATAAGCTACATAAATATGAAAATAAACTTTTCCAAGTGAGGGAGATATATATATATATATATATATATATATTTAATATGCATGTGCAAAGTTTGGTGAGTAACCTATTTCCATATGCCTTATTGATTATCCATTATTATTTGTATATGTATGTACCCTATAGCCTTACAATTTCAACACAAATCACATTAAAATGGTCCACTATCAAGGTGGTAAGTTATAATTTCCGCTATAACCAACATAAATTAGTCACCTCAATAACAGTTATAAAATGCCATCAATGTCTATTTGTGATTCATTGGTATATGATAGCATTGTACATCTATACGATATTTAATGAAAATGCCTGAAGTAGTTGCGGTGTGACATTTTTGTCAAAGTTCTAAAATTAAATTTTAAACTTTATGCTTATCTTTTATTTTAAGAATTAGTTATATTGTTAATATAATAATTTAAATATCTTAATCAATCTATGATGGTGTGCATCTAAACCCCTTTACTCGAAATCGAGAGTTCGATTATTTCTCCTTACAAATAAGCGAAAATTTTCTCTCCCTTAATAAAAGTGAAAACGAAACTATAGTAATTGGTTCACACGGTCCTTATTCGGGTCTTTTATTTCTATCGCGGTTGTACTCGTTTTTTTTGGTCCTACTAAAGGGTGTCAACATTCTCTGATTTCAGTATTTGCACCCTCTAACATGGACGTGTAATAATAAAAAGCTTATGACATGTTCATATTTTATTTTTTTACAAATTTTTTAAAACTGCCCCTTTAGACAAATATTTTTTTTAAAAGTATTTAAATGTCAAAGATAACATAAAAATAGATTGAGGATTTTAATTGGGCTCAATATTGACATAGACTATAATATTGCAACTATTATTATGGTATTATCCGTCTTATATTTTTAAATAAATATAACCATATGATCTTATCATCAGCAGCACCAACATAAACTGTAGTAGGAGCTACCAAATGCAAGGTTTTAACCTGTATTATTTTTCTATCTCCCTTCGTGCACGCCAGTTTGAGCTTGAACAATAAAATGTCATTTTGAACAAAAAAAAAAAAAGGGTTGGCTTAGTATTGACTCTCACAAGCCTAACATCCCAATTCTGTTTGTAGCTCTTTTTGTTTTCAAAAGAAAATAATAATTCTCTATTTCATTTATATATATATATATATATATTTTTAAAAAAATAGTAGTAGAGAAAGCATATAATTATCCACAAATTGATAATTATAAAGCATAAATTCAATTAATAAAAATTCTCTCTATCGCATGACTCAGTCATTAATATGTATTATAGCTATGGTGAATTATGATAAAATGAAAATTATAATTTTATGCATTGATTCAGTTCAATTGACTATAAGAATGGATAAGAAAGCACCCATCAAGGTATTAGCTCAATGGTCGAAAAACGAGGGCAAAATTAGAGAGGTCTCAAGTTCAAATCTTGGCTTAGCAAATTTTTCGCCTTGGGTATCGGAACTGATGATGGATAAGAAACCACCTTCAAGAAACAAGTCTTGAATTCACCATGTCGTAGGCTACATATGAACACACCTAAACACAATGATAAAATGATCCAAATAATCCATTTAATTGTTAGTGTCACCTAAGGTTAGCTAGCTTTTTTCTCATATCAATATCTAACCCTCATCGATATACTATGTAAGACTCTATTAGGAAGGTATCCCAAGAGGGAAGAAAAATAAAAAGATTACTTTTCCACAAATCTCGAGGCCCATAATCGGGTATTAACGGATGGTCATGATCCTTCAATCATCTAAGGACCATCAGATTATCAAAGTAATCTAGCAAAATCAGACCTTGCATTTATAAATTTTCTTCAATACATATAACATATTCATGCCAAATAAAAATTGCAACACTTAGATATATATATATATATGATATTCATGTTTCGCAAAGAAAGATTGGTTTAGTTGAGGAATATTGACTTGTAAATCATCTTGATCCCTACCAACCAAACCAACAGGTAAGAAAGTCAAAGGAATTTTATTAAAACCACCACCACCCAAATCTAAATTCGGTTGTTGATTATCAATTAATAAGTCGGATATTAACTTTATAATTGAGTTGAGACCCTTGACATTTTTTTTTTTTTTTTTTTTTGAGATGATGGTGGTATCTCAACCCGCTTACACCCTTCAAGCTCCCCCTCTACCACACATTAATTCGGATAAACCAAGGAATTAACTCGCTAATCCAAGATTCGAGCTTAAGACCTCTACCTTACTCAAAGTCTTCCGCCCTCTTCCTGAACTATGGAAGAACTATTGAGCCAATGCCCCGAAGGAGAGTTGAGACCCTTAATTATTTTACCCCTCTTTTTCCTTCCCAGCTGTAGAACTCTTAAGAGCTCTCCCCCTTTCTCAATTCTCTTGAGGTGTAAAAGAGGATTCAAAGAGGACTCCAAGATGAAAAAATTGAATGACAAGTGACATAAAATACACTCATGAAGTGTACTCTAAATCCTTCGTATCAACATTAAACTACTCAATACATTTGGATCCGTGTTGATCCAAGGGGCATGAACGTTCAACTAGTGCTTAGTGCACTTTTAGAGTTCTCAATGCATTTTTCATTAAAAAAGAAGAAGATATAGCTAGTGCACGAATTTCTTAGCATTGAAAGATTCAAAGAATAACTCAACCATTGTAAGAAGGCCTGCCCTTCATAGTTTAAAAAATCTATTTACAAGTGCATTTTTTTTTTTTTTTGAAAAGAAACAACACTAGGGGTATCAGGCCCAACCCCACTAATCCCCAGCCCCAATATCACCTTGGTGAGTAGGAGGCTCAAACTTGGGATCCACCCTAATAATTGAACCTCATGCCTCTCAACTCCACCACTCGCATAACCTAATATTGGGTATTTACATGGTTTTTGACAATATGACAATTTCTAAAATGCTAAAGCCTCAAATTAGAACAAATCTAGCATGTTGTCTTAATCAGTGACAAAACCATCCAGTTGTGAGCTGACCCAACTCTATCTCTGATCATAAACCAATCAAGCAGACCAATCAGTCAATTTAATTGACCACCAACTCTTGACCCTGCCAATTTTTTTTCTAATGCCAATATCTGCCACTTTCTTTTTTTTGCTGAATCCCATTTTGTGATGCCCAATTTAATGCTAACTTTTAGGCCTCTTAAGTCTTATCTATAGTTTATCTCATATGTGCATTCTCTTAGGTAGCCTCTACTTCTACTACTAAGTTCTAAATGGAATAAGCCTAAACTTTTTGCTTATTCTAGGTATCAAAACTAGAAAGTATCAGACATAGAAAAGAAAACTATTTGACTGAGGATCAAATCTTCAGTTAGGAATGAAAATAAAAGCATCACATAATCTTTAGAATGTGAGATACTAACTATTACATACCTTTATAGAACAAGAACTGAGACGATCTGCTGTTACATAATCTTGTCTTCCATGTTCTATTTAAACATCTCGGATGCTGATCCATAATGTGACAATGCTAGAGTGATATTAAAAAGTCACGAACCAGCTCGCCAAAATCCTCTTGCATCTGACGATGATTTACTTGAAAATAATAACTTAACGGGATTTCCCAGTAGAATTTGCCTAAAGTACATGCTTCCTTCTCTTTGAGCGTGACAAACTAACTGGTAGCAGATCTGTTTGGGCATTTGCAGGAATGACATGCTTCCCTGGACTCGTAAACAAGGCCCATGTCGAACAAACATACCAGCTCCGCAAAAAAAATCAAGCTGAGTAACTTGGGTGTAACTGAATTCTTCTATATCACATGTTTGATCCTCTTCATGGTTTCTATGATGTTTTGGCCTTGGTCCTGTTCTTTAAATTTTAGTAAATTCTGAAGATGAAGAGCAGCTTCAGAAAAGCTATCCTCACTGACTGACAAGTCAGAAGGTAGAGCGAAAAAAACCTCATTGACATCTTCCTCAATTTGAAGGCAATACAAGTGGCTAAAGACCTGAAAGAAAAATATTCAGTAAGTTATTATGCTTGTCTTATGACTTCTAAGGAATTGTAAATGGAAGTACTTTTACGGGAGAAAAAGGACACAGGCACATCAGGGCTTGTGCATTGCAGCAAGAAAGGAAGTTAAAAGACCATTTCATGGGTCCCAACGATACCTATTACCTAAAACCTAACTCAATCAGATAATTTTATAGCACCCATTCCATTTCTTCTTTGGCAAATCCAGAAATGGGCAACAGTCAAAAAAAAGTTGGGACAGAATATAATTTACAAAATATTATCTGACTGAGTTAGGATATGGAAATAAGTAGGGACATTGATTGATTTTGTTATGTACGATAGAATGTTGTCACAAATAAATTCTGCTCTTACTGCTTTAATCCTTGAAATAACCATCTCTCTGATGGCTGGAGATCTAGAGACCAGATTAATAACAAAGAGACCTCCTTCAGAAAGGGCTTCTTTCACAGATAATAGAAAAGCCTCTTCCACAAAGTCAGGATGGGGGCAGGTCATTCCAGAGCTGCACAAAAGAACCAACACCATCGAAAATAAAAATCTCAATGATAAAGAGTGCTATTTATTTAACAGATTCAATCAGATTTTGAACCTTGAGTCAGAAGAGTCCACATCAACGACTAGTATGTCGATTTTGGTGCTTTTGTTGCCGTCTAGAAGACGGTCAGTGCTATTTCCATTTGCAGAAGGTAACTTTTCTTTGGTGATGGTTCCATCATTTTCATGGCTAGCATTCTCTCTACTTGATGCTGTAATATTTTGAAACTTCCTAACAAACTCAATGCCATCAGCAACATGGACCTGTAGATACAGCAGGGCAATATGAAGATGATAATTATGATATATTCAAACACAGGAACAACCTTTTGGAAATAGATTCAAAAGACTGCAGCATGTACTACTCAAATTGAATAGGATTCACATCACAAGATAATAATACAAGGAAAGCTAGCTTAACACGCATGTTATTTGCAAATTGTGTTTGCATCTACTTTTGTACACATCAGTATAAAAAACACTTATTGCGTCCATCATGCATGTGTAAGTATATAATGTGTTTCATGTATAATAATATACACCAGTATGCAATGCCTTAATGCATATAGCAATTATTTGTTTTCTGTTGATGTGGATATATGTATATTTTAAAGCTGTACTGATTCTGTCTTATGTCTTGAAGCAGAAGTCTAATCAATTGTCAACTTTCCATGTGAACAAGAAAATGTTAAGTCATTGATAGAGAGCTTCGAACAACAGAGTAAGAAATCATCAAAAAAAGTTAAGGACATCTTTTTAGTTCCAAACAAGTCTTCTCCGATTCTTAAGTCAGAACACCTTCACTCAAAGAGTTGCAGTTTAGAGCTTTAAATGATCAATATTGTGTATCTATGAGAGGAGAAATTTTTTTTTTTTTTCCACTTTGTTTGCTATCCAATGGAGCCACTTACAACCATGACATTGCTCCATAACAATCTTGCAACTAATTCTCAGTATCCCGCCTCACAAATAACCATCATTAGTTGTGGTCGTTATTAGTCTTTTTAATTGATTCACATGATCTTAAAAAGATATATGAGGCTGCCTTCCACAATTTTTAACAGAGATGGATATGACTCTAAGCCTCACATGTTTTCCTTTAAAGCTCATGTTATCTAATCATGTAGTCTTGTTTGTTTCAAATGCACTTATACATTGATTTGACTCAATAAACACTTCACGTAGAGCATTATTCCAAATAAGTCTTGTGTATCTACCTTTGATCCATTCTTCCTCATTTAGATAGAGTTTCAATCATAGAGGAGGAACCTGAACTAGGATTAGCAGAGCAATTTAAAAATGAAAATACGAGAACATGATGTTCATTAAGAATGAGCAGTGTTTTGATCATACCATTTCAAGGACAACCTAGGCTTAAAGTTAATAGTTCTAATGATTCCACATTATTAGCCTTTCAAGCAGAATAACGCTAGTAAAGCTTAAAAAAAAAAAAAAAAAAAAAAGGGTTCTAAAAGAAACCTATTCTACCCTTTTTTTTCATATCCTGACTTTTCTATATGACAAGAAGAAAGAAAGCAACAAAGGACTAAAAAACCTTCAAATGCTTGTCCTCTGTAAAGCCAAAATAGTCCCTTGCCAAATTTGAAATTATAGGATCTAACTCCACCACCTGCATATAGAGTAAATACGCTTCAGCATTTCCTTGATATGAAAAACCTGTCGACAACAAAATAAATACAATTTGAATGCTACCTCAATATCCAAACAAGGCATGCATCCATGAACAAACATTGGAAGTAGCCCAGCTCCAAGACCAATTATAACCGTCTTTGCCTGTAATATTTATTTTTAGTATTGAAATTTTTTTTGAAAAAAATAAATACAGCCTCTAAAACCATCATCTCAAGAAGAAGGGGAGGGGGGAGGGCATCCATGACAGTACAGGTGTGTGGACTGATCTCCAACTCCTTACAAGTGTTAATAACCTGTGAGCTTGTACATAGCATGTGCCTTGAACAAGTAAAAGAGTAACATATCTTACCATTCCTCCGGAAGATACCAATCTTTCCAAATTGGAAGAAATCAGCATAAATCCAGAAATAATGCCAGTGTGATAAGAACTAGCTAGGTACTGGTGGTCAACCTTCAGATTTTTTATGGATCCTAAAATTGACAAAAATATATGTTTATATATTAGAAAAAGAACTGCAGAGCATAAAGTAACCAAAATTAGCAATCTCGTATCTTGTCTTCTTGTTGCCATGCAAAAAAATCCCTCAACAATCATTCCCAAAATTGAACAAAAAAAAAGCAGCAACTAAGCCAGAAGAAGCAGGTAAAGAGGGGTGGAACGGGTTGGGTTGGGTCGGGTTGGAGCCAAATCCCAACAAAATCCAAACTAGTTCGTGTTGGGAAAATTGGAACCCAACCCAAACTAGTTCGGGTTGGGTTGGGTTGGTCATTCGAGTTGAAAATCTTGACTCTTGAGATGGGTTAAATTATACTTGTAAATTTCACATACAAATTCTACACTAATAGACATCAAACATATAATTTGACAACCATTTCAAATTAACCATAAAATATCAAGATGTTTAAAATAAAATCACATTCATCCACCACTATATCATAATGCCAAACTAGTTCGGCTTGGGTTGGGTTGCGTTAGGTCAATTTTTTAGGCTCCCAACCAGTGACCCAACTCGAATAGTTCGATTGAGGATTTTTCAACCCAACCCAAACACTAGGCCAACCAAACCCAACCCGTCGGGTTTGGTTCGGTTCGGTCAGGCTGGCTTACACCCCTAGGTAAAGTTGCCAGAGTAATGAAAGACAATAAGTGAAGAAAAATGCTATTGAAAATTGAAATATGACATAAACCAAATTAGACAGCAATCAACGTGAGAAAGAAAACTTGCTTAAATTGTTGAATAATCACCACTAGAAGGCAATAGACTAGATTCTATGAAACTCATATGATAAAGAGCATTTTCGGAAGAACCCAAAGGTTTTTCATTAGTGTTTTAATCATTTAACAGGAATGATGGGAGAACCTCCACAAGAAACTAAACAAAATAATAAATGTAACAAAATGCCATATCAATAGCACATAGCACCTTGGGTAATTCTGAGGCCGATGTTATAAAAGAAAAGTGGACATGCAGCCACTTTTCAAGCCTCACAATCGTTTAGGATCCAACATTTGCAAAATACAGAAAGAAAGCATGTCAACAAAAAAAAGCAGTTGCTGAATTGTCCCTTCTGTTGAGCTGCATGACCACTTTCAAATGTTTGCAGTCTTTTTGCAGCCATTTATTCGACTATATGAGCACTTGGTCTCTATTTGATCAAAATTTTGAATGTATGTCTGACCCAGTTTTTTCATTGAACATTTGCAATGTGACAATAATAACAAGTCAACTCTCCAAAATAGTCAACTATTGTTAAAGGAATTGTTTTGGGCTGCACAGTGCTTAGTGTTTTTTTCTTATTTAAATAATAAGCATTGTGTACAATTTTAACAAATTGCAGGTTGTGCAAGGTTTAACTCAAGCACATCATGAAACATTTTTTTTTTTTTTTTTAAATTCATCCCTTAAGATGTGTGCAAACCTCTAAATCCTCATATGTTGAAAACTCAAAGGGGAATGGCAAACTTGGGGTGAGATTAGAACTCAAGACTCCCGCTTCCTAAGATCAGTTCCTAGTCATCACACCAACCCCAAATTGATTATCATCAAACAGTTTTTATGCACATAATATGATGCAAGTTGAAGAAATTAAAAAAAAAAAAAAAAATTAAAAAAACCCTTAAAATTGTAGCTTGTCGCCATCCTAGCTCGATGAACACCCCTTCTAGAATGGTCCTTTGAACGATGTTAAAAACCCTTTAAAATTAATCAAATTCAATGTGTTTAACCTTTATGTTGGTTTGAAATTCCTTAGACAAAATTGCACAATCAATTTCCCTTTTACATTTGCCAAATTTTAAATGAAAGAGTTGAATTTAAAGACAACCAAGAAAAGCATCCAGAGGCAATCGCATACTACATCAAACTTATCAAAATGTTAATTTGTGAAGAGAATAGGGTGAATAGTTACCATTAGGGGCGGTTACATTACTTCTTCTCTGGCTTCCTTTCTTCTTTGATTTGGATGTAGAATTGGTTTTTCTTTTCTCCTTTTCACTAAGAATATTATCCAAACATCCTTCTGTTGTAAGCAAAGCTTCTGACTGCAATATACCCAGATTTCTTTGAAAAATAAGGCGGCGGAATCTCATATCCTTTGTTGAATTGTGGCCACCAGGAGGACCATCAACCTTTACATAAACCACGTCTTCAACAATAATCTGACCAGTCATGGGTGAAGTGACCTACAATAACAGAAGGCGACTGGACGTTCAAGGATGCAACATATACTTGCAAATAAGAACCTAGGAAACAGCACTACACGTTATTGTAGTTCTAGGTCAAAGAATACATTTAAGGCCAAAATAAAACAGGATGAAATAAATGTAAAGTCAAAAACAGATGAAAGGTATAACATTCAGAACTATGAAGTATGAAAGATTTTTTTTTTTTTTTTTTTTTTTTTTTTGGAGAAGAAACAATGTACTACATTAATTACAAAAAGACAACATTTACAAATGAAGGTCTTGGAGGGCAAGGGATCAACCAATCAGCATCAAAAAGAAAAGTTTACATCAGATTGGGCTATTGCCTTAACCAATCGGATAGGCCATGACTGTTTGCCAATTTTCTGGCCACCATCCAATTAAACACACTAACTCTTGCCAAATCCCAAACTATATGAGGGCCAAGTATGAAAGAAATTGACACACTACACTTGCCAAACACAACAAGCTCATCCACCCTCCAATGACCCAGACCCCAACACAGCTAACGCAAACAGACAGCTGAAGACAGCTGGAATTTCGCTCTTTTATCATCCCAAGGAAAACTGATATATTGCATACAAACCAAGAATTGTAGAAAAACATTACATTGAGGTAAATGATTCAAAAAGATGCCTTCAACCAAATCACTATTATTTTAATTGTAGGGTTCCATCATTTTGGTCTGAAAAGAAGAGGGATATACAATGTAACAAAAGAAACAGACCCAAGTTCCATTTTATACCTCTTTTAGAACTTATTTTAAATTACAATACGCTTTTAAGGAAATTTTAAATAACCCAACTTTTTAAGAACAAAGAACTCCCAATCGCCGCCTGCCTTACTAACTGCCTATGCAATTTGGTCCAATGCAATGCTTTTCAATAGTTTGGTCTTAAAATACCACAGAATATCTTTTACTGAAAAAATATAACTTTCCTCAAAGAAGAAATGATTCTGCAATATGACTTCAGATTTTCTTCAATTATCATTTTATAGACTACAGGGACTAAGCAGCATCTTAAGAGAAAAACCACATACTTGTATTGCTGGCTTGACATAAGTTTGAAGAAATTGTCAAGCTTGGAAATGATAGACATTGGCAGAAAAGCTGAGAGATCAAGTTATCAAGATTGATTCATGCATAATTCTTCAAAAAATCAGACACCATAAACCAGGATTATGATGTTACAAGGTTCCACAAGCTAGGCAGCAAACAGTTAGCATTTAAACTAAGAGAACAAATCCAATTCAGTCGAATAGAGATCAATAAAATGGAGCAAAGTTGACATTTATTCCTTGAGATTTGAGAATAACAGCAATCCATAAGAAAGCAGGCATAATCAATAGCTAAAATTTGAGCATGAAACACATATATATAACATAAGTAGTGACTCTAGAAAAGCATTTAACCTGGTGGACAATGTCCCGTTGCTTGACACCATCATTGGCCATCATAAACCTGCAATGACAAATCAGAAAATGCAAGATCATTAACCCTGGATCTGATGATAACAGATGCTCAAAGAAAAATATAAGCTTGTGTTTTCCATGCTATCAAAGGGTGGAGAAACAATAAGTTTGAGTTTTTCCCAGTACCTAAGCTTTGGTGATCATTTGGAATAGGTAAGTGAAAGCCTAATTCTCATTAGTAAGTTTGGATACAACTATACAAAAACTTGACTACACACGCTAAGTGCTTCTCAAATCCAATAGGGTATTATCTCTTATCTTCTTTTCCATACCATTCCATTGTTTCTAAAGCGAGATAAGCTTTATCAAATCAATATATAGGAAAATCAGCAATCAGAACATATGTTGTACCTCTCATTGTTAGTCACTATTTCCTTCTTACCTCATCATGGATGCATCTAACATGGAAAGCGAAAGTTGAGGAAAACAATTAGATCAATAGGTTGACTTGGTTTCAACTCCTAACACACTACAATTTGTCATAATCGAGGTTGGGCAACTAATAAGCAAATTCAGCTACAAAAAATATTTGATTCCATATAAAAAAATAGTCATCAACTATGCAACACAATAGATCACCTAAACTGCAATTTACCATCTCTATTGAGCAAAATTGATAGGCAACTAAAATTCTGGGCTTGGCATTCACTACCTACATAGAAATTACATTGATAAGAAACAGTAAATATGGCAGGATGATTTCCAACCCTAATATTTCACCCAAATCTGGGCCACAACTTGGACATTGTTATTCTTGTGTACGATAGCTTAACCTGTTTTACATCCCTACGAAGAATATGTACATTTCAAAGATGTTATAAAGAAGGCCAAGAAAATGAAACATACGGGATCTGGACACCACTATCCTGTTCTCTTGGTGCTAAACTCTTGACCAGTGGAGACAGATCCTTCTGAAAGCACAAAAATAAATGTCAAGAAATGAGAAATTATGGATCTCCACCGACATGGCACTCAAGGTCAACTAAATTACCATGCAACAAGAATACACTAATACCTGGATCTCATCCATGCTAGCATGGGTGTGTCTAGCATCCAGAAAAACCTTGTCAAAGGACAGTAGAAAACTTTAGATGGTAGAATATAGTTTAACAAAAATTTCCTAATATGAACTCTAGCTGTAATACCATGATTAGACGGGCAGCTTTTGAACTTTCCACTACCACCCATTGTCCTTCTTCAGAAGAGAAGAGCCACTCAGGGGCACGAATCTGAAATTGACAAGGGAGCCGAACATCTCAAAATGGAAAAGAAACTAATAACTCAATTTGATAGAATTAGAAAAGAAATAATGCACTTGTGTAAAATCCAAACATGCAAAGTTAAAAGAAAATAAACCTATTGTAAACCTCAAAAAAACGAAGGGAAAAAAAATGTCACAGAGAATCTGCTGACCCAAGGAACTTCACAGGAATCAGGTAAACAGAAAATAAAAATAAATATCATTTGACTTGGAAAATTTTCACACATGAAACTTTGCCGTGTTTTTCTCTGGTAATCCTGGCCTAGCCAATTTAAGAAGCAGCACTAAAGATACTGACCTTAGGCACGAGAAAAACACCACAGTGGTATAAAAATGGATCAGATTGTTCTGTAGCATCCAAAAGTACAGCTTTGTAGCCAAAAAGAGATTCCCCATCTTCACCCAAAATCAGCTGGCATCTGCGACCTGGGATGGGAACTTTCAAATCACCTTTGGCTCCCAGTCGAAGATCTTCAAGTGAGTACAAAACATCAGCACCTGAGGATAATTCTCTGTGTATTTTATTTTCACTGTCAAGAGCTTGAAATAGACCACGAACCTGCAGAAGCATAAATCTGTTTTCTCTAATGCACTTTAATGATATTGGTCATTCAAGTTTAAGATTATCAATCAATTAGTTTATTCTCGGTAAATGAGGAAATATATTAGAATCAATTACATGCCACAAATACAATCCCATACATACTGTGAAGAAAACAGTGATCATAACCTAAGCAAGAGCAGCCAATACCTGATTTCCATCACAATTAAGGGAAGAAGAATCAAACGATGAGATGATCTCGTGCAACATGGTGGATTGCTCTTTCACAACAATCACCATGAAGGTTTGAAAGCTAGGCTGCTTGGATGGTGTGTGAGGTATAGCATGAATAGTAATTTTCCATCCAAACCTAAACTTCGAGAACAGCAAACCTGTAATGGAAAGTGAAAAAGCCATAAGACACCAATCCTTGTGGACCAGGAGACGATCATACGTGTGAACTATAGAACCCAGCTAAAAAAAATTAAAATAACTAGCTTCTTCGTACGGATATCACTACAAAATTATGATGCTTGGAAATGAATTTTATACAAAAATCCCATTGAAGCGAGGTCAATGTAATCAAGGCGAGCTCAGGTATGAACTTCAAGACCGCCTTGAGGTCGTTGAATACTTGACAGGCAAGTGCACCAACTCAAGTTCGTGCCTTAGTGCACCTCCCTGTACTTCACTTTCCTGCTCTCCATTAAAAAAAAAAAAACCAGACTATTTAATCATTAAATAAGTACTATACTACGTACTTTTTTCTTTGAATAAATATACATAATAGTAAGATAGTAACTGCTCTGAACATGGTAGAGCCGACGACATCAATACATAAAACATTAAAGGAAACTTGTGTTACGCTTATATAACAACAACAACAACAGTTGCGACTTGTTTTGCTTTGTTTTTATCTTTCTTCAATTCAATTTAAATATCAAAGAAATAAATATAATATTAATACCAACCATGAAATAGAAATATTAGTGCTACCATGAACCTTGGGATGTATGTCTTGTTGATTTTTGTTTTATTAAATTCTTTTATCAAAACTGGATAATAGTATCAATTGACGTGTAATTAAGTTTTTTAAAAAAATTGCCTCTCATTTTATTGAAGCATGCACTTGCTTTACGCCTTTCACCTCAAGCGCAAGGGCCCCTCGTCGTCTTAAGTGCGCTTCACACCTTTAACTACCTTTAGTAGGGTAGAAACTCAAAAAATTTTAAAAATTAAAATGAAATTAAGAACCCTTTAAGTTTTTTTACTTTTCAAATGCAAAGTTCCAATAAAAAAAATCGAAGCTAACTACAAATTTCTTAGAAGATGTTTATAAAGAACATAAATATATAATTATATATGATTAAAGTTTAATATAATATTTAATAAATAAATATAGAGAATCACAAAAGGAAGAAAGAAAAATAGAAAACAGCATATTAAACTCTAATATTGGCCTAAAAAGTTAAATTTTGGAAACTAGTAATTGGCCCATAAATCTCTTGTGCATGTTATGAATAGAAATTATAAAATAATCCGTTTCTTAACCAATGTGTGTCAAGAATTATTAAGATTATAGGCATTACTTTAGACAATTATTTTTTACAAATCAATATGTTTTAAATATACAACCATGTTTGTTTAGATATATTTGTACAAAAAATGGATCTTCCCAACATATAAATGAAAATTCCCTATATTGTCCTATGATGTCAATTTTTACAAAGTTTTCCACATCAAATTATATTCCCCAAACTGATAATTGGTTTCAATTTTAAAGTGACGAAATTTAAGGATTTTTCAATCCTTGTTCTTCAGTATCTTTGAAAAATAAAAGGATTCGTTATCATAATTATATTATTTGATTCTGATGCAAATTGCATCACGAGATAAGTCTTCTAAAAAATTCTTGTACCATCTGCAGTAGTGCCCGCATAAATGTAGTAGTGCGATTTCACTGCTTTTTTTCGGGGCGTTAAAGCAGCTTCATGATCTATCAACCATCCCTCAAGTGCACTTTAAAACTTAAACGTCCACAAGGGGTAAATACAAAAGAACTTTTAAAAGTTAAGGGAAAAAGCAAACCTAAAACATGAGATTCTGCCAGAGTGAGACAAAAAAAATTTCCCCCCGACTTCAAAACTCTCTTCACCTGTTAACAAGGCAGCTCACCCTTGTTAATTCAATATAAAATTTATTTTGTGTTAAATGTTGAATTCACTAATACATCATATAAAAGTATGGTCGAGATTTGAAAGTTATAGACCTCTGATACATATTGAATACCGAGCTTAGGTCCAAGTTCTGGCTCCATCAAAGCATCCAGTCCTCCCTTATCAAGAACGGCATCAAAGGTCTCATCTGAGAACTGATCAATAGAAGGGATCAGAAAAGGAGACAAAAAATGAAGTAAGCACAATTAAAATAGAACAGCCAATGAAACACATGGCTTAGACTTTCTTGGAAAAACACATGCCACCATATGTGGTTAGAGGCTTGCACCAGAAAATTTCACTACATAATACTGCCAGAGACTTATCTTAATAAAAAAAGAACTTTTCACTAGGAATATCCTTTACTAGTTGTAACTGATAAAAGAGAAAATGCCCAAAATAGGAGAATGAGAAATGCAGACTGCTACCCAAATAGGTGCGATACAAGTTGATATATTCAAGTATGGAGCATTGTTCCTACGCACTGATAATTCAAGGGGATTAGTTTCAGTTCACACATCCAAGACAGATGGGAAGCCTCCATGCAATCTATCAACCAATGTCCCAAATTCAGCATTAATGCAATCTTGCTCTATGCCTTTAATCACTAAACAATTTAGTACATTTAAACAATGAATGGCAAAGCACAAGAAATTCTGATGAAATTATTATTTTTATTTGTAAAACATAATCCAAAATTGAATTATTATTAAAAATAATCCAAAATTGAACTCCAATTATCCGAAATTAAATTCTAACAAACCAAAATTGAATTATTATTTGTAAAACATAATCCAATATTGAATTATTATTCAAAAACTATTATTTATAGTCGTATAACATGACCCAAAATTGATGTATGATTGTACACCACCTAGAATTGAGAAGTCTAATAAATTATTCACTAAACTAAAAAAACTCCGCAACAATCAAACATTTTAATTCCAACAAACAATTGGATGATTATCACAATATCTCACTGTGATTATAGCTCACTGAAAAAATCTTCAAAAATTCAACAAAATTACTCCAAAAAAAATTCACCAATTTTAACACCAAACAATCTCAGACAAAAAAACAAAAAAAAAAAACACAGTAAAAAAAAAACCCTAAAAATCAAAACTTTTTGCGCCCAAACCTGCATCTGCGTCATGTCCATAACCCGCCACCGCATGTCAGGCCGAGACCTGACGTTCCGCCTCAACATATCCGACACAACAACCTTCGAGAAATCAATATTTGTGATCCCACGAAATCCCGCATCGTACAGATGCTCCGACAACCGCGAGTTTCCGCAACCAGGAACAAGAATCTGCAGCGAAGAAGAAGAGGAATGGTCGGCCGGAGTCGCCGGATCTCCGGCGCCGACACCGGCGGCGGAGAGGTGGGAGAGGAGGGGCTGCCGGAGAGAGGGCCAGTCGGCGTACCATTCGAAGGGATCGTCGCCGCCTCTGATGGCGAAGAAGTTGTCCCAGTTGTCTTTGCTGGTGAAGTCTCCAAGGGTTTTGAGTAGTTGTAGAGATTGTTGTTGTTGTTGTTGTTCGGTTCTTCTTGTTGTCGCCATGGATGGCTATCGCGATCTCGGTTTCTGGAACTGCGATTAATGAATGCTGGTGTTGTGTTTGTGTGAGGTTTTAGAGGGAGGTTTGGAACGGAGGAGGGTTTTGCATAGTGATTACATGGGAATATAGAATATTGGGAGTGGGATAATTACATAGATTTAAGAATTTTATTTTATTTTATTTTTTTTAAATGCTACTCAATAAAGCCGAGGTGTGTACAGTATTTTATCCATAAATTTCTTTTATGAATATTTAATTAAATATAAAAAAAAAAAAAAAATTAACACAACAATAAAGTACATAAAAGATTATTCATACAAATTAACTATCATGTTTTGCTTTGACTTTAAGTAAAAGGGTATGAAACATTTACTTCTCATAGTTGATAGTTATTCAGTTAGTTAGATAACTATAATTTTTTTAAATTTAATAAAAAAAAAAATTTCTTATCTCCAAGGAAAAAAAAAAAAAAAAATTCAAAAATTTTACTATTTTCTTGAAGAAAATTTCTATTTTAAAGAAAAATTTAGGCGGGATGGCGAAGGAGTCCGCCGGCTTGAGTCCCCTAGGTCTTAACATTCCCCTTTTTAAAATTTATTAGTACATGCGTTGCAAGGTAAAATTAATGTTATTGTTATTTTGCTAATATATATCATTTAGGTTCAACTAATAAAAAATATAGTTTTTTTTTCGTTATAAATATAAAGAGAATAAAATATAGTAAATGTTAGAATGTGACCTTGAAAATAGAAAAAGCAGAGGGAAGTGATTTTTTTTTTTTTAATTATTGTATTAACCCTGCAACTAATTTTTAAAATAAATAATAATCATTAGTTTAAGAGTGTAAGTCAATCCAACCAAATCAAACTCAACCCTACGAGTTGGGTTAAGTTGATCTAGATATTTGAATTGGGTTCAAAAATTATAACCCGAAGGGTTTGGGTTGAGTCATGTGTTGACACTCTTAGAACCTAACCCAACCTTAACCAAGTCTAACATTAACCCTTTAAATCATTTATCCCCTAAAGCCAACAAATCACAAAACTAACAAAAGCCCCAAAATCTCAAACCTAAATTATAATTTTTTTAGCCTTTCTACATGAAACTTCTCAACTCTTCTTCTTTTTTATTTGTATTTCTTTTTCTTCTTTTATATATATAAATTCTAAGTTGAAGTCATTTTCTTAAAAAAAAAAAAAATGAAAAAAGTCATCTTAATCTTGGATTAAGAAGTTAGTTTGGTTCGAGTTGGGTTTCATTTTTTTCAAACCGAACTATTTAGGTTGAATTGTGTTTTGGCTCGAACCCAATCCGTTGCACCCTTGATAATGAATAAGTTAAAGTAAATTTATTACATTAGTATAGATTGAAGAGTGAAATCAATCTGATATCATTTGGGTTCAATTACTACTAAATATGCCTAGGAGGTGAGTTGCAAGAACTTTTTCTATTAATTGTGGTCGTTATTATATTATTCTTTGAAAAATAAATTATGAGGTTAAGATTATTTTTAAGTAGAAATTAAGGCTGTAATTGGTTTGTGATCTAGATATAGTTTTATGTATCAAAAATTCTAGAAACACAAAAAATGCATATCGTCAAGTAAATTAGAAAAACATTTTTTTACTTTTTATTAAGAAAACAAGTTATTTTATCTTTGTTTTCGAATCACCAACCAAACACAACCTAAGATTTAAAAGACTATTTTTAATTAAAAAAAAACTTTAACTTAGAAAAGAAAAAGGCGAATTTAATTAGAATGATGTCAATATATATATATTGTTGATCGGTACCTCGAGCTTGTCCAGTGAGCGAGATATTTTGGTGGATACCAGATCAGTACCTTGAACCTTGGGTTCCGACCTGAGAAGCATAAGCGGGTCAACTTCGTGATTACCTTCACCGAGGAGAAAGCTCAAGATATACTTTGACTACACGCCAATGCTTTAGTGGTCACGATGATCGTGGCCAACTACAAAATTCGTTGGATGCTGATGGACAATGGTAGCTCGGCTGATATTCTATACTAGTCGGCGTTTGAGAAATTGGGACTGCCAAGAATCAGTTGAGCCCGGTAAATGTCCCTTTGATCGGCTTCACTGGAAACAACATCATGCCGGAAAAACGGATAACCCTACCAGTAACAGCCGGTGACTCTGAGCACAAAATTACGGTCATGACTAGTTTTTTGATAGTAAAGTGTCCAACCGTCTACAACGGCATCATAGGATGACCACTCCTTAATAATTTAAGGGCGGTTGTATCAACCTATCATCTGGCTCTGAAGTTTCCAGCAGAACGAGGCGTCGGAGTAGTGTGGGGCAGCCAAAAAGAGTCACGGGACTGCTATGTCACAACTGTGAAAAAGAAAACAGGACACGAGGATGGTCTCAAATCTACAGAAGAGCAACTAATGCTCCTAGAGCATCCAACCAATTCCGACCTTGACCCAGGGAAGAGGTGTCAGGGCTCGAACCCCAGGATAAATGGGCTGAGATGCAAATCGGAGAAGATCCAGTGAGGACTGTCAAGATCAGTACGGGAATGAGCCCCTCCCTCACTGATCAGCTGGTCGATATCTTACGGGAACACAAAAATATTTTTGTCTGGTCCCATGAGGACATGCCTGGAATACCGACCAACGTGATGGTACACAGCCTGAACATCGACCCGGAGGCAAGGCCGGTCCAACAGAAAAGAAGGGCTATCAGTTCCAACCGAACTCAAGGTCTACGAGAAGTGGTAAACAAGTTATTAACGGTCGATTTCATCAGAGAAATACTATATCCCGATTGGCTGGCCAACGTAGTGATGGTCAGGAAATCCAATGGGAAGTGGAGAACATGCGTCGACTTTATTGATCTGAACAAAGCCTGCCCAAAAGATAGCTTTTCGTTGCTTCGCATCGACCAACTGGTAGATGCGACTGCAGGTCACGAGCTGCTGAGCTTCATGGACATGTATTCAGGGTATAACCAGATCGTGCTGAGCTGCAACAACCTTCACTACAAATTGAGGTCTGTATTGCTACAAGGTGATGCCTTTCGGCCTGAAAAATTTCGGGGCTATTTATCAGAGGTTGGTCGACAGCATGTTCGCAGACAAAATTGGAGTGAACATGGAAGTCTACGTCGACGAGATGTTGGTCAAAAGCATGGAATCGACAGCTCATCCTATCGACCTGTCAGAGGTATTTACGATACTGAGAAAGTATCACATGAAGCTCAACCCTGTGAAGTGCACATTTGGAGTGAGCTCTGGTAAATTCTTGGAATTCCTCATTAATCATAGGGAAATCGGAGCCAACCCCGATAAGATCCAAGCTCTAGTCGACATGCGGGCATCCCACACAGTGAAGGAAATCCAGAGGCTTACTGGGTGCGTAGCTGCACTGAGCAGGTTCATCTCCAAGTCCACAAACAGATACCTTCCGTTCTTAAAGCTGGTCAAGAAGAAGGCAGTGGAGTGGACCCCTGATGGAGTGTGAGAAGGCCTTTTAGGAGCTAAAGGCTTACCTAGGTCAGGCTCATCTACTCTCGAAACCCCTTCAAGGTGAACAACTCTTCCTATACCTAGCAATTTTGGAAGCAGCTGTTAGTTCGGCCTTGGTCAGAGAAGAGTTAGGAAGCCAGAAGACGGTCTACTACACTAGCAAGTCTTTGTTCGACACGAAGACGAGATATCTTGTCACGACGCCCCTGACGTTGGCTGACGTCATGACCGGCACAGCGTACTATACACTGTACAAACGCATATACAGTACATACTGACATCATACTCGTCTCATCATAAATTTTACTCTCTGCATATGAGTATCAATTAGCTGAACATGCATCCGAGCACAAATACCAACACATGGAGTAACAGAGAGTACACTCATAACTGTAACTCTCACTCACAAAAAATCTCCATTTATGGCTAACTGATAGATACTATTCTAGTTTCAGCCTGTTTTCTGCTCAATGCCTCAGCAACAGATTGGCCTTTCTCAGGATAATAATGCACTATACAATCAAATCCTTCGGGAATTCTTGCCACATGTAGTACTTCATATTTTTTTTACGTGAACAGTAAATCATTAAATGATGTGCTGAATGAAAAGAAAAGAAAAGAAAAAAAAAGAACGAAAGTTGCAGAGAGGAAGAACCGAGAAGGAATAAGGAGAAGAAGAAAAAGGGGAGGGAATCGCTCGAAATCAGGACCTGCGGTAAGTGATTTTCACTCCCTTTCTTCGTGAAATTACTATCTAAGTTAGATGTAACAATTCTAGCGGACTAATTTTGACTATGGGAGCCGTTTTACGGCGTTTTGACAAATTGGGGTTCTGACCCCAACGTGAATGAAAACCCGCTAGGAAGGTAGAAAAACACTCCCTAGACTGTCGGGACTCCGAATCTGTGGTTAGATTCTATTTCATGCGTTTTGGAGACCGTTTGACAATTTTAATACAATTTACATCTTTCGGATGAAAAGAAATGAATAGTGAATAGTGAATAGCGCACAGTAAATAGTAATAGTGCACAGTAAATAGTGAATAGTGTATAGTGAACAGTGAATAGTGAATAATGTACAGAGCACAGTGAATCGAGTGCACAGTGCATAGCGCATAGTGAATAGTGACATTGATCAGTGATGTGAATCGTACTGTGCATAGTGATGTGACCAGTGATGTGAACCCAATGAAACCCCGGTTTGAGTTTATAGAAACGAGATAACTGCTTTTGAGTCCTAAATGGATTTATTATTCGTGATTTGAAGTGAGTTGAGAAATATAAATATGAAGACATGAAATTGAATTATGGAGTGCTTGTGACAGGTTAAATTCGTTGGATTTAACTTGGAGCTGGACTCGAAAGCGACGATGATTGAGTTTAAGTGGAACGTGTTGTACTGTGAGTATAGTTTTCTTGATTTGGTTCTTGTATGGCATTGTATGCATATAAAATGTTTGATTGTATGCATGTGATATGTATATATAATGCATTGAGTTTTATAAATCATGCAAACTGATTTTAGCAATTGGAGTTTGTAATGATGAGGCTTTGCGATTCCTCATTGTCATTTCGTTAGGAATTAGACCCAAATGAGGTTTTGCGAGTCCTCATTGTCAGTAGGTCTGTCCTAACAAGGGTTGGGACCCTTGAAATGACTGGTAATTGGGTAATGAGAGGTTGTGGCTACCTTGTAATGGCCATACAAGGGTTAGACCCGCTCTCTTGCCTTGTGGAGGAGGGAGATTGTGCATTGTGTTATTGAATTGGGTAATGCGAAGTTGTGTCTACCTTGTACGACCATACAAGGGTTAGACCCGCTCTCTTGCCTTGCGGAGGAGGGAGATTGTGCATTATGTTATTGAAAATCATGAAATTTATGTTGTTGACATGTACAATATATTCGTTGAATGATGCATGTGTTTAATAAGTGTTTGAAATGATTTTCAATGTCATATTTCTCTAAATGTATATAATTGCCATCTCAAGAACTATATTCACTGAGCTGTTGTTTGCTCACCCTATTTCCTCCAATCTTTCAGGTATTGATTCGAAGGGAAAATGAACTTGTCTGGTATGTGTATGTATGCTTGGAGGAAATAGATTATATTTATGTTATTTTGATATGATAATTATCACTCACTATATAGATGTAATATCACCTAGATGGGTTGTGTGGTAATATTATATGAGAAAATGAGATAATCATAGATATTTATTAGGTGAGAAGTTAATTTGTGGAATGACTGGAATGAATGTGAGTGGAATGATCATCTATATATTCACTATTCACTATTCATTTCTTTTCATCCGAAAGATGTAAATTGTATTAAAATTGTCAAACGGTCTCCAAAACGCATGAAATAGAATCTAACTACAGATTCGGAGTCCCGACAGTCTAGGGAGTGTTTTTCTATCTTCCTAGCGGGTTTCATTCACGTTGGGGTCAGAACCCCAATTTGTCAAAACGCCGTAAAACGGCTCCCATAGTCAAAATTAGTCCGCTAGAATTGTTACATCTAGCTTAGATAGTAATTTCACGAAGAAAGGGAGTGAAAATCACTTACCACAGGTCCTGATTTCGCGCGATTCTCTCCCCTTTTTCTTTTTCTCCTTCTTCCTTCTCGGTTCTTCCTCTCTGCAACTTTCGTTCTTTTTTTTTTTTTTTTCTTTTCATTTAGCACATCATTTAATGATTTACTGTTCCGTGAACAGTACATGAACAGTAACTTAATTGGTCTTTTATTCAAGTACTGTTCATTCTTATATTTTCTTTTATATCTTTTTATTTGTTCTTCTTCTATACACTCAATCCACATATTTAAGTAACCAACCTCACAAAGTAATCATCTTCTTTCTTTACTAATCATAAACACGTATATTTGGCTCCTACATATAAATACGTATATTATACATCTCGATGTACGCGTAATTCAATGTATGTATTTAAGTAAAATTATGGGGTGTTACATATCTAGAGATTGAGAAGCTGACACTAGCACTCGTCACTTCAACTCGGAAGTTGAGACCCTACTTCTAGGCCCACACCATAGTCGTTCTCGCCAAGCACCAGTTGAGACAGGTGCTTCTGAGGCCAGAAAAATCCAGACGGTTGACTAAGTGGGCCATCAAGTTGAGTGAATTCGACATCGAGTATCGACTTCGCACAGCTATGAAGGGTCAAGCGTTGGCAGATTTTTTGTCTGAGTTGCCTTAGATAACTCCGACCACCGACTAGGACCCTAAAGAAGCTTGGAATTTGTTCGTCAACTGTTCTTCCTGCAAGCAGGGATGTAGAGCCGGAATAGTGCTCATCTCCTCCAGAGGTGAGAAACATATGTGTGCTCTTCGCTTCAGTTTTCCAGCATCCAATAATGAAGCAGAGTACGAAGCAGTTCTGGCTGGCTTGCAACTTGCTCTCAGCTGAGGGGTGAAAAAACTGCTCGTCTATTGCGACTCTCATCTCGTCGCAGGATAGGTCACTTCCGAGTATTAGGCCAAGGCCGACAGAATGCAAGCACATCTGAAAGAAGCAATGGCCCTGCTAGGAATGTTCAAGGAGTATGAACTAACACAGGTAGGTCCTGAGAACAGAAAATACCTTAGCCTATGTATTTTCCAAGTTGGACTCATCCTCGGAGGCTGATGTCGATGTTCAAGTTGTCGATGTTCAGGTTGATGTCCCCAATCTTGGTGACGAGACACTCATCTTCTCCAAATTTTGCCTTCTTGGCAGCCTCCTGGACTGTATGAGCAGAAGGCTTCGATTTGGTACCCACCGACCTTGTCTCTTGAGCAAGAGTACTCACCTGCTCGGAGGAAGACACGAGAGCTTTCCCCTTGGAAGCCAGAGTCTTTTTGGGGGCGCGGCTCGGCGATCTCCCGGCCAGCCCCTGAGCGGCAGCTGCTCTCTCAGCAGAGAGGTCCTTCAGCATGGACGGGTCGATAATGTACCGACCAGCAAGAGCTCTCCTCGGGTGCCATCTCTTCAGACCTGTCTTTTTTTTTCTTCCCTTTCTTGGCAGTAGAGCCGGGAGCAGAAAAACCTACATTATAAACACAGCGTCTCAGCTCAGAAACTACAAAGCTGATCAGTACAAAATCAAAACATGACAAGCTAAACTTACGTCATGAGAAGACTTTCGGCTATTTGATAATATCGGCTTGGTGTAATCTCTCGGGAGTCAGAATCACTTTATACCGCCGATCTATAAAAGGTAGCCGATAGATTTCGTCAACACTAAAGAAGTCGAACTTTTCGTCCCTACTCGGTTTTCCCCAAGTCCTTGTCAAGAGCAGCGCAAAACATGAGTCTCTACCGAGCAAGAATATGATAAGAAATAAAGATAAGGTATGGAGGGAAGCTCGATACCTGGTTTCTCAAAAATGGCCAGTACGCAAGCTTCCTCCTCCCAAGGCCCTGATGTAAAAAACCACTTGTCTTTCCAGGATTTATTGGAAGTGGGGTTCTCGGTGATCAGGGGTTGGCCTTTCTCGGCACCCTGATGAGCCGACGCATAATACCATCCGCTACATCTCGGGTGGGATTTTAGTCGGTACAGGAGGGCAAAGTCTTGAAAATCAAATTCTGGCCACTTTCTCTCCTTCCAGAGGACAAGACAACTCAGAATAGCCCTCCACACATTGGGATTGAGCTGAGCAGGGGCAACCCTTATGTGGCGACCCCGCGCCCCGGACCACCAACCCCGCAGGGAATGGCATGCGGAATGCCGGGGCGAGACGCCCGGCGTAGGCATCTCCGACCACTCCTCAACTCCCGTGAGGTGGTTGAGACCCTACAAGCCTTATCTCAAACAACGACATAATATCAAAATGTACTAAACAAAACTACCCACCGTATTAATCATCAAAGACAAGAGATAATCCATAAAAATGAACCATAAATAAAATCATAATCCCTACAATCCATTAAGATTGACATACACATAAAGTCCAAAATTGTGGGTACAAATAAAAATCGTCATATGCCCACATGGTTTATCTAACAAGTCCCAACTCACCCATACTACAATGTGGTAAGTGTTATAATTACATAATCCAAAATATAATACTTCATAATTTAAAACACATTTCAATCAAAATGCCTCTCAACTCACATCGAGGCTTTGGATTCTCTTGCAGGCAAGGCCCTCAAGATATAACTACTCCTTTGCCCTTATTCGGGACAGAATGACCTGAAAGAGGAAAATGAGGGTGAGCCAACGGTGCCCAGTGAATAGAATTCAGATATGCTATCAATACTCATCAATAAATATCATGTATGCATGTCAATGTGTAGCATGATTAAAAAGCTCATAACATATAGATATCAAACATTTATAATAAGTTCGATGCAAATAAAAGCTTATCAATTTGGATCCACATTCCACATACATTGGGTTACTAGTATACGTCTATTTCACCGTACCGTTGATCCCAATCATGTTTATTTTGGGTTACTAGTGCACGTCTATTTCACCGTGCCGTTGACCCCAATCTCTTCCTTTCCTAAAACCCTCCTATGACAAGGTTAAGTCCCCCTATTAGCCAGATATATGGGCCCAACCAAAGTCATAAGGTTTTCTCAATTCAATGCATCATTCAAAACATTAGAACACATCCATGCTTTCAACATACAATATATAAGTGATATGATGACATAAAAGATATAATCATAAATGAAGTCTACTCACAACCAAGCCTCGCGAGAGTATTTAATCACACACGACCACCAAACCGAATCAACCCAATCAAGATCCTGAAACATACATCAATATCCTACCATACATCAATTTCTATGCTCAATCACATAGACATTGCACATCAACCCTAAATCAGCCCACATATAGACAATAGGCCTAAATCCCATCTAATCCCATCATTCAACTCAAATCACATGACTTAGGCCTTTAATGCATAGTTCTTATACCTAAACCATTCTATTAATCAAAAATACTGATTTTCAATTCCTTTAGGCATAAACATGCCCAAATTGGGTTACTTGATCACAAGTAAGCCTAACCCATGATATGGTCGCAACCACCAAATCAGTAGCATAATCAACCCTAATCATGCTTAATTAGACATAAGTTGCATCAATTCAATGATTCTAGGCCAAAAGCATCAAAAGCCCTAAAATATGAAATTTTCCATACTTAGGCCATATTGTCGATTTACACTAGGTCACCATGTTCAGCCATGTATATCACTGATTTTGCATCATGGGTTCATCAACAATGGCAACTAGGTCAACATAGTTGACATGAAAGCTATTTGGAAAGGTCTAAGTTCATATTCTAAATTTAGGTCTAATACAAGCAACCCTACCAATTCTTCATTTACTATTCTGTTCAGATGTATCAATATACCAACAGAAATATGTAATCACAAAATCAACCGTACAGATTGAATTATGTGAAGATACAAACCTTCTGTCCAAATATCAGCCCAATCCAACAATGGACCGAAAAGATAAGTATATTTGATGAACAAGTCTCTAATCAGATAATTTCTCCATTCCTGCTGCAAATACTCAAACTCATATGACTATATCTCACAAAATACTAAACGCATAAACATCTCCACCGTTCATAATATAGAAATATCAGCTATAAACTACATAATCATATTTTATATCCATCCAACAGTAGATTGAGGAGATCTACAAGTTTGAGCGAAATGGCACCAGAAATCTAGACTTTCCGACCAGCTTTGTTTCAGAGGTTAGATCTCTCAGAAACCATCTCTAATCAAGATCTCCACCGTTCAGAATTCATATATATCAGTTGTACACTACATACCAAAATTTTATATCCATCCAACGGTAGAAGGAGGAGTTCTAGAAATTTAAGCCAAACGGCGCGAGAAATCTAGACTTTCCGACCAGCTTTGTTTGAGAGGTTAGATCTCTTAGACGAAACCTCTGATAAAGATCTCCACCGACCTGAATGAATAAACATAATCTACGAACTTGCTGACAAAGTTTGAACTCAATCCGACCATATATTCCAAAGAACCAACTCTTTGATGAAAATGTCGCAGGGATCTCCCTCCTGCAACTTTCTCATTCTTTTTCTTCTTCTTTCCTTTCTCTTCTTTTCTTTCTCTTCTTCTTTCCTTTCTCTCCACTCACCTCTTTCTAGCACTTCCTTGATTCTCTCCTTGATTCCCTCCACTCATTCTAGCACTTCTTTGAGGGCATGGGACGTTTGTCCACTTTAATGCACCAACCTTCACATGTGTTGGTCTCATACTACCCATACCAACCACATGTACTTTAACCAATTTCATGCTTCCATGTATTTTAAATGTCCAATCCATTTAATACATCAAATTTTCATTCTCATTTATCCTTTTATTCAATCAATCCTAACTCATATCAATTCATGGTTTAATGGGTCCATGTATAAATAATAACATATGCATTATAATTTAATTTAACATGACCTATATACAATTTATGATACACATATTTATATACATTATCAAGCATCAACTATACAAACATTAAACAACCATCAAACAAACACCAAACATATCAAGGCAACACATAGAGTTTGGGCAAAGTGCAATTGGGTTATGGGCTAGATGAAATAATTTTCGAGGCGTCACACCTTATATGGCCTAGCAGGCGACATATGGATATCTCGAGAGGCAGGGTCAATCCATCCTCAAAGAGGTTGGTAGACAGAGCAATCTCTCATTTCTTAAGGTGACTGGCTCGGTCCCCAGGAACAGGTGCCCTCAACCCAATCCGGTTTGGTATACCGACTCCCTTCCTCAACTAAGTAAGGTGATGCTCATTTATTTTGGACGGAATGCGATCTACCGAATAAAAGATCTCATCTACCTCAGCGGCTTCAAGCTCAGGAGATACGTGTACCCGACCTGATGTACTAGGCTCGGTAGTACTGAGCCTACTCTGGGATCTATCAACTAAAAGAGATGCAACATCAAGCACCTCATCGTTCTCATCGAAGTCCTCGGAGGAGGATGAAGATAAAATTATTGCACTCCCTCCGACCTGAGAGTCAGCCTTAACTCTCTCTTTTGAAAAGAGGTCCTCGTAAGAGACCTCCATAGAGGATGAAGAGGAAGCTCTATGGTCGGTAGAAAGATCTATGTTAGGGGAACCCATCTAAACAACCTAAGGGTTATGCCTACGGACTACCTAGCAGAAAGGCAAAAGAAAAGATCAGAGAAAAGAGTTACCACGCAAGAATGGAAGACCAGGATAGCCGAGCAAGCGATTACTGATATCTTAGAGTGCAGTTGATGAATGGAGAGCAAATGACCAGTTCTCTATTTATAGGCAACGACTTAAAAAATGATATTATGAGCATGAATCCCTAGGCAAAATCAACGGTCCACAGTCAAAGGACGTTCAGCGACGGTTGTGCTGGCACGCGGCGCACATCTGCGCAGTTTTCGGAGCACAATTGTCACAAGCATTAAATGGCTCGGTTTTTGGCGTTTCATCTAACTTCCAAGCAATTAGTCTTGCTTGGAGCTTGAGGTGTAACTGTTAGATCATATACCGAGCATAAAACATGTTAGCCATTTTAATCTGGCCGGGTAAGACGTAGCACATGTCTGGTAGATATACCGATTTGTTATGTTCTTAACAGGCGAGACAAATCTGCCTAACCGGGCACACAGCCCGAGCCCATGGTCTGTACTATCGACCAGATGAACTTTACAGTCACAGTGGATGGCAGGTTGGCAATAAAAGGTCTGGATAGCAGATCAGTGTCTAGCTTCAATGATTACCGACCACTATATACCGACCCGATGATGAACCAAATCTTCGTTATCAAGCCGCTGCAAGGAGAGACTACAGATCGGCATACCGACCTGTAGTGATCTCCGACTCGGGAACGGACGACGATGGAATGCCTAATCAGATAGTGATAGGGTGTGATCCATTGCGACAAGTTCGAGATTTACTCCTAATCCAACTCTGATAAGGCCAGATACTCTACCAATTCGACTAAAAGGCTGATAAGTCGTCCTAATCCCATGGGGTTCTAACCAAATCCTACCAGGAATCAGATATGCACTCCCAATACAAGTTGGATTCATAACTCTACAACAACACTACGACAATGCCAAAAACCTCAAGCCCTCTCTATAAAAAGACCAAAACCCCTAAGGGGGAGGTAAACAACTCTAAGATATGAACAATAGGCGAATTTAATCCAGGTTGTTCTCTATAGCAGTCAACCTCGATTTCTGAGCAGAATTCTTTGACTATTTTTTTGGTGGTCTCCCATTTTGTTTTTGGGGTGTCGCCGGCGTGGCAACATTTTCCACCTCAATTGGAATTTCTGCCTCTTGACTCATGACGACAGAGCTATTCTTGAGGTGTAATGTCGATCCCCACAGACGGCGCCAAATGTTGGTGCAAGATTTGACCAACACCAGTATACAATAAGGTGGAAGGAAGATGCTGATCTGAAACTCGTCGAAGTCTTGGTGATATTTCCGGAGGTTGGTTATCTAAAAAGGGTGAAACAAGAGAGAATAGGCTATCGTGAGGAACACTGATGTGGTGTCGGCCAAAGATCCTTCGATGCCTAAGTTAGTTCAGAACTGCGTAATACTGAACTCAATCGAGAATGACTTAGAGTTGCTTACCTCCCCGTTAGGGGTTGTGGTCTTTTTATAGAGGGGGCTTGAGGTCTTTGGCCTTGTCGTAGTGTTGTTGTAGAATCCGAAATCCAACTTGTATTGGGAGTGCATATCTAATTCCTGGTAGGATTTGGTTAAACCCCCATGGGATTAGGACTACTTATCAGCCTTTTAGTTGAATTGGTAGAATATCTTGCCTTATCAAAGTCGGATTAGGAGTAAATCCCGAACTTGTCGCAATGAATCACGCCCTATCCCTATCTGATCGGGCATTCCGTCGTCGTCCATTCCAGAATCGGAGATCACTACAGGTCGAAATGCCAATCTGTAGTCTCTCCTTGCAACGGCTTGATAACGAAGATTTGGTCTATCATCGGGTCGACATATAGTGGTCAGTAATCATTGAAACTAGACATTGATCTGCTATGTAGACCTTTTATTGCCCACCTGCCATCCATTGTCTTACCGGTTGGTATATCTACCAGATATGTGCTACGTCTTACCGGGCTAGGTTAAAATGGCTGACATGTCTTATGATCGGTATATGGTCGAACACACACACACACACACATATATATATATAAGTAGGTAAAGTGATAAATTACTATATTATCTTTTTTATAATTAAAATCATATTTTAGAAATGAAAATAATTAAAAAAAAATGTTTTAAGGTTAATTTTTAGAAGAATGTTGTTTGTACGATATATATCGTTATGCGTACCAATTCAAGAATTGATTAAATATATATAATTCAATAGTTTAAAAAGTAACTAATTATAGTATTTTACTGTTCGATTCAATTTGAATCAGCAGTTCAGTAACATGTGTATAGGCTTAAACTTGCTAGACCTAGATATAGTTATTTATTTTGAGTAGGCTAACACACTTTATTAATATTATTCCTGAGAATTGTTAAATCGCTTCAAAACCCTACTGAAGTTTTAAAAAAGAAACGAGGCAGGGGTAACAAAATTTGTATGGACCCGATTGTCCATTTTGTCATACCTGAAATTAAGGGTATAACGAGTTGGGTTGAGTCGGGTTCGAACCAAAACTCAACCATACCCAAATAATTCGAATTAAAAAAAATAAAATCTAACATGAACCAAACAAACTCCTTAACCTAACCCAATTGGGTTGGTCATCCGGATCGAAATGACTTGAATTTTTAATTTTTTTTTTTTTTTTCAATAAGATGGCTTGAACTTTAGAAGAAAAAAATAAAAAATAAAAAAATCTTAGAAGTAGAAGAAATACAAATAAAGAAGGAGAAGGGTTAAGAAGTTTTATGTGTAAAGTCAATAAAATTGCAAATAAGGATTGAGACTTTGGAGGTTTTCTTAGTTTCATGATTTGGTAGCTTTAAGGGATAAATAATTTAAGAGTTAATACTAGGTTCGGTTATGGTTGGAATTTTTGAACTCAACCTAATTCAAATATCTAGATCAACCTAACCCAATCCATCAGGTTGTATTTGGTTCGGTCGCTTATACCCCTACCTGAAATATCAAAGCGATTTAGAACAAAATTATTACATAATTGGGTCGGGTCGGACTAGACAATTTGGACGTATGAACATTTAATGCATGATTTTTATTTTAAAGATTAAATTATTTCACTTATCTAAAGTTTGTAACTATAAACAATTATCGAGATAAATGACAAATAACATTCTTCTTCTTTTTTTAAGAGAATTTTTAATTTTAATGATTATGTTTATATAAGAGAAACTTAATGAGGAAGAAAAAAAAACATATATTTATTAGTTTAAAATAACAAAAAAAAAATGTACACACAAGGTAAAATTATTTTTATTCGTTATCAATTCATAAGTTGTTGAATGTTAATAAAAAGAGATGAAATTTAATAATTTTTTCCATTAAATTTAATTTAATGACTAAATTATTTTGTAATTATAGCTATAGTGGAATAAAAACTTATATCTCGGGCAAAACTGGACAGCCCGATTTTAAAAGCCAACCAAGTTTGGACACACTATATATTCGTTAATGTAAAGAGCCGTGTAGGGGCTCGCTCCCGTTAACCATTTGTTTTTTACTACTATATTTTTGTGTTGTATGTTTATTAATTGATTTCATTTCAATCAAATATATTTAAACAATAAAATAAAGAGAAAAAAAAATGCAGCTCTAACCTCCATATATTGCAATTCTAATTTCTAATAAATATTTTAGCTACAATTCAAGTGCATGAAAATATATGGCTACATAGGCAAGTCATGAAAGTTTAGAATTATTTTGATTAAGCTGTACTTTACCTTTTGCATCCATATCTTGCTCTTTCCATTATTGTCAACTTATTCCATACCTTTTTCATATAGAAAATAGACATATCACTAGCTTGATAATGACTTTCCCTGTATTTTTGGCTTAATTTACAAGTGATTCTAAATAATAATCACTCATGTGCACCTACTAATTATTGTGATCTATGATCTATGATATGAACAGCTAGTGTTAGTTAAAAGAACTTTTCATACATTAATTCATTGCTATCAATTATCATTATATATGCTTTTTATTGTATAGAAAATTGACAAGCCACTAACTATGTTGATAATTTACATATCTTTTTATACTTTCAGTTGAGAATAATGATTATTTAGTTGTGCCTAAAAGTGGCAATCACATGTGGTGCAAAGGGTGGTGTGACACATGTTATGTAGGTAAGTGAAAAAAAAGAAAAATAGACATTTCAATCTCAAGTCTCAAGGGCACAAAAGAGCATTTGTTGAAATATAAGTTATTATTATTATTATTATTATCTATTCAACTATTATAATGAAGCATGTTAATGAAACTTAATCAAGATGGGTTTGTGCATGACTAGGAATTGGTTTAGAAAGTGAATCAAAGTTTAAATCCTACTTAGAGGGGGGTCATTTCTCATAAAGTTTTTAGTGAATTAACCTAAATAAGTGAGAGTTTTTCGTTTTTTAATAAAAATGAGAGCGAGACCATGATAGTTGGTTCGCATGATCCCCATTCGAGCCCTTTATATTCCTCATCATTGTACTCGTCTTCTTGGCCCTATTGAGGAGTTCCGACTTCCTCTAACCCTCGTGTTAGCATCCTTAGTTGGGTATTATAAGATGCTCAACTACCCTTTTTTTTTCTTTATTTCCAAAATCAAATTTAGTTGCCTAAATTGACATTTTGACGCATATATTTAATTCAATCTTTCATTATGCATTGGTGCACCGGTTCAGATTGCTCTATTGTAAATTAAGGGTTACGGGTAATATTTTGAATCATAGAGTAAAATTACATACATAGCTCCTTCCCTAGATCATACAATAGCGAGAGTCTTATATATTGGGTATGTTCTTATTATTTTTCGTTTATAAATACACAAATAATGCAAATAAAATCAAAATAAAATTCACATTACAAAAAAAAAAAAAAAAACCTAAAAAACTGAGAACTGTTATATAATATATATTGTATCTCCACTGTCAAGTTGTCGCCCATTAAGTGTGAACGTGGTTGCCCACTCATCAAGTGAGAAAAATATTTTATTTATTTAATTTATCTATTTAAGGATGTAATCAGTTGTTCATTTGTATCAATCAATGAAGAGAAACATATAATTCTCTCTATGTTTTCTCTCCGTTTATAATACGTTATCAGCATGATGTTCTCCAATGAACTCACCGCCGTCGGATTAGCTTCAACAACTGTCAGCGTCGACGAGGTGGAGCGCTGGTTGTCACCTATAATACCTTACCATGTGTTTCAGTGGAATAAGTAGGCAAGAATGCGGAAATGAATGAAAACTGAAAGAAAATAAAAATCAGTTTGATCTTCTCTCTAAAACCGACATGATTTGGTCGCATGAGTGGTTCGCTGAGACCGTCCGGCTCCAACCAGAGGTCCGATGTTACCAGCACCAGCGTTCTTGCACCACCTGTCGCAGCGCCCCTAATGTAGGCTGACGTCATGACCGGCACAGTGTACTATACACTATACATACTCATATACAGTATATAATACACTGTCAGCCTTCACGTAGTCTCACATACGGGGTGTTACACCACCACTTCAGAGCCACCGCCACGGTCGTAGCCACGCCATTGCCACTAGCTACTATCACTATGCCTGACTTCATGACTTTGTTAGAAAAAGGCATGCCGGAGTTCAAACTTTACGATTACCTATTAATCGGAGGAGACAATAGTCGAACGAAATATAACAATCCTCAAGCATTGGTTTTTTTTCTTTCTTTTTCCCCTCAACATAGGCTTTGTTCACCACTTTTATTATTAGCGTCATGTTCGTCATTGACGCCTTGCTCAAAGTAGCATCAAGCTCGTCAGGAGGAGTGTTAGATTTCAGTGGCAAGAAGTTTTACATGAGCCGTGATTTCGTTAACATGATGTGGAAATGCACGCATTTTCTTGCGGAGCATTTTGGCGAGATCTGAGGGACTGTATTATTCAGATCTTGAACTTCCATGTGAAAACGGGTTCATCTATTTTGATCAATGCGCATTCGTTCTTCGCTTACAAGGCGAGTCTGAAGCAAATAGCTCTGGATTACATTATGTTTCAACTGAACCAAGGGATAGTGGATCCGGGCGACGGATCTCCGGTACAATAATATGTTGTTTGTGCACATCGACACAGTTCACACTGTTTTGGCTTCGGTAGGGTACAAGAGAGTATGCGTGCAAGTTTTAGAGACTGGTTGGCTTTCTAAAGGAGACGAAGATGAGATCAGAGCGTCGCCGAAGAATGCAAAAAAGTAAAGAACAAAAAAAAAGATGGTGTGTAGAGTGAGGAAGAAGACGAAAAGAAAAAATATATATAATAAAAATAATAAGAAAAGGTGGTGTTATTGTCTGTAGAGAAAAATAAAAAATAAAAAATGGGTTGCAAGTGGTAGCAAGTGGAGGAAAGAAAAAAAAACTCTGTTTCCTCCCGTTATTCGCCTGTGCGCAGATGGTACATGTTACTCTTCAAAGGTCTAATCAAAAGGTACTTCAAATATACTTTTATTATGAAAATTATTTTACGAGACCCTGGGCATGTCTAGATTGGTTACCACTTGTGAATGCACACATGTCCCTCGATTTTAAAAAAACCTCCATCTCTACTTGTGACATACCCAGAGACCTATTAAAATAAACATGGGGCCGCGACACTTATTTTCACATTTCGTTGCTCCACCCAAAAGGACACTGGTGATGGTGGTGTGCTAGCAAAGAAAGAAAGACAAAATACAATAATAATATTGGTAGAATGACGGTAGTAGTGCTAGAATATATATGTATCACCTATAATATATAATAGATTAGTCTCTATTATAAATGGTGGTTATAAGGGGAAATATTTAAAATATGATAACGGCATTATAATGGTGTGACTGGTGTTAAGAATGACACCAAATAAGGTGGACCACTAGACGTCACTACATGCAGTAGCGCCACTATCACACAAAACATTCAGTTATGATCAAGGGGACCATTTGTCTAGATTACAATAAGTAAATTGCGGCAGTAGCGCCACTATCACACAAAACATTCAGTTATGATCAAGGGGACCATTTGTCTAGATTACAATAAGTAAATTGCGGTAAACTTCGCATATTTTTATTGCATGCAGTAGGTTTTATTCTTTTATTTGATATATTTTATTGGAATTACATAGCTTTTAGCTATGTAAGAATTATTTTATATATTTTGTTCATAGCTCGAAGCTATGTTGCTATACATTGATTCAAATTGAAAAATGTTGTGGCAAAAATATTTTATAGCTTGAAGCTATTGAGAGAAAAGAATATTTTCTAGCTAAAACTGTAGAAAAAGTTTATTATGGTTGATTGCACTTGAAGTTGTAATATCAAATAAATGTCAATATCGTGATCTTTAATTCAAAATTTTTATGATCAAATGCAGTGATGTTGCAAGACCAAATCTACGTAAAAAAGGCATTTATAACCTGAAGCTATAGAGAAAGAATTTTGCATGTTATGACCAAAAGTCATGTGGACAAAAATTTATAGCCTGAAGCTATGTAAAAAAAATTGTATTGCATGAAACTATATGAATGTTTTGTTATATAAAAGGCGAAAAATAATTTATAACCTGAAGTTATTGAAAAATAATTTTCAAGCTAGTAGCTATATATATTCAAATTTATTATTTTTATAGCTGGATATTTTCATAAAAGTTATATTAAATTTAGTATTCTCATAATTTGAAGTTATGTTAAACATATTATTTCAATATCCAAAAGCTATATTGGATTGATAATTATTTTAATAATATTTCATGTAAGATCACATGAATTTTGTCCATGGGACCAACATATTTGTAGATTTGTAAATTAGCTTGAAGCTAATATAATCCATTATTACATTTTATTTTATTGCTTGAATAATTGTTTATAATTAATTAGTCATTTCAATTATTTGATGCAATTGTTTCAACATTTTACATTTTCTTTTATGAAATATCATGAGAAAGACTTGTAACCTTTTATTTACAGGTTTATCACAATTAATTGCACCCGAAGTTACAATATTATAATCATATGAACCTGAAGTTTATTATGATCAAATAATAAATTGCACGTGTTGTTGCAATATTAAAGTTTCATGAGATAAACTATATATTAAAGAAGACATATTTTGAGAAAATATAATATTATCCTTGTATGTGTTTTTGAAGTAGCAATATAAAGAATGTTGAAGTCTTTTCAAGTAAAATTGTGATAAAGATCACTATGCACGTCCACTTGATTTTGTAACATTCCCCGAAATGAATATTATTTTGATTATTGATCATGAATGACACATAAATACGAGAAATGTCATAATTATAGATGAATATGGCAAAAGCCATAATTAAATTATTATGAAAACCATGATGATTCTAATTATTGGAATATGACTACAATCATATATTTGAAATAAATCAATTCTATTCCATCAGAAGTGGAATAATCCTATTGTAGCACAAGATAAATGTTTACAGAATAATCCAAATGTTAGCGTATCTATGTGTTTGCTTTAAGCATGGAATGAGAAAAATTGATTACGTACCTATTGTATACTAAATATTTAATTGATCTATCAATCCTCAATAAAGAAAAGTGGTTGAATTGAAAATATATTCTTGGCTCTAGAAGTGCGAATATTATGTTGTCAAAATGAAGCAAAATTTCACAATAATGATGGTTTATAACATACGTGTAGATTAGAAGATCTTGGACGATTTTAAGGATATCTGGAAAATAGATATCACATTGCTTCATTTTGGGAAAAAGCAAATTTTGGAAAGATTTCTCATTTTAATTTTTGGCTTCTGAGGTCAATTAAACGATTTATGATTAGAAAACGAGAATCCCTTGACATAAATATATATTAGCCAAGATTGAATATCATCAATGATATTTTTCATAATAACAATGGTCATTTTTATGACACAATTTTTCTGCCATTAGGGGAGATCAGCCAATTTTAGAAGAATGTCATGTAAACTTGGTAGAATGCAATATAAGTCAAGGTAAGATAATCTTCCCCCCATTAGGGGGAGAAAATAGAAGTGTCACAAGAATGACATGAAAAATCGCTTGAAATACAATATAAACTAATGTGAACCAAAAGTTTAAATGATAAGTTCACATGATCAATTATTTGCAAAAGAATCAAATCAGTTAACTGATATATTTATATTTAGTCCTAAAAGACAATTTACAAATGACATACCTGAAGTATGGTCGACCGGTTAAATCAAATGGCATGACTTCCTAAAGAGGAATGTACATACAAATGATTGATAGATGTATAAACTTTCCGAAATAAGGAATGGATTGACAAACAAGTATTGCATGAAAAAATATATCCTGAAGTGGTATGTGTATCTCCTGAAGAGATATAAATTGAGAAATAAATATACCTTAAATTAGTATGCGTATCTCATAAAAAGATATGAATTGGAGAATTTATACCCTTGAAGATAAATAAATGTTAGAGAATTCTCAATGCGTTTATATTTGAATCAATTCACATTTGAAGGCTATGAAATGGAAATATTAATGTTGCTCCTGACAATATTTTAAAGTGTCCTTTGATATTATGAGATCTCAAACCATAAAAATATGAAAGATTATCGACATTGAAAAGGTGGAAAGGAGCAAGTTCAAATATGGCTAAACCCGTTGAAAAATCGAGAGCCATTTGAACCAGAAGTTCTAATACCTAAGGAGGTAAATCATATTAGATATACATGAGAAAATATATTAATTCATGGATAATAATGATATACGTGAAAATCCTTGAAGGATTTATGAGTTATACTTAAAGCTTTAAAATGATGATCCCTGAAGGATCTAGAAGGCTTGAAGTATGTACTGTATTAATATATTCATATTGATCAATATGCATATACATTTTCATAATTGTTTTGAGTGAACATTCTAACAATCATATGTGCATATGCACTTTATTCATTTTATATATCTACTTATTGTTGCATATGCTAAGACTTTTGAAGAGTTTATCGAGGGGGAATTTGATATGAAAAATCTTGGAAAAACAAATTATTGTCCATTTTATCAAAGTAGAATGTTTGTCCATTTTATCAAATGTATTAAGAAATTTCATATGAACAAAACACATCCATTAGATTCCTCAATATTGTGAGATCACTGAAAGTGATGATTTCCGCCTTCATTAAAATAATGAAGAGCTAGCTGGTTTTGAAGTATCATGTCATGGTGCAATAGATGCACTTTTATACAAAACCAAATATTATTTTCTATGTTAACATGCTTGCAGGATATAACTCTACACCAAATTAAAATGGTGCTCAGCATGAGTTATATTATTTTCAAGAAAGCAAGCGACACAAATCTATCTTACTCAAGAAAGAGAAAGACAATTGGTTGAATATGCAAATACTGAATATTTGTTAGACCTTCACTATGCTCGATCCCAAACACAATTTCACTTATGGTGATATTGTTATATCATGGAGATCTGTGAAGCAAACAATAATTGCTACATTTTTAAATCATACAAAAAAGTATTGCAATTCGTGAAGTAATTCGAGAATGCGTATCGATGAAAGTTATAATACTCGAGAATCATGATAATTATCTTCAATCAGAGACTCTCTTACAATATTATAAGAAGACAATGCAACGTGTATGACACAATTATGAGAAGCTTATATTAAAGCCGACATAACCCAATATATTTCACAAAAGGTCTTCTTCATACATGAGCCACAGAAGAACGATGAGATCGAAGTCTAAGCAAATAAGATCAAGTAACTTATTTATCAAAACTTTGTCAATTACAAAGAAAATTATATACAATATTGAGATGCGATAGGCTCAAAGATTTTTCAGGCAAAGAAACATAAGTATATTCTCCTATGTCATTTTGAGAAGGAGAATTAAAAGAGAGTTATTGTTTAGTGTACTATACTCTTTTTCCCTTCATTATGGTTTTATCCCACTGAATTTTTTTAGCAAGGTTTTTAACGAGACAGTCCTAACAATAAAAGACTTTAATAGAATATTGTACTTTTTTTTCTTTTACTAGACTTTTTTTCACTGAGTTTTCTCTAGTAAGGTTTTAACGAGACATATTCTACATATAGTGGGGATTCAAAGGGGAAGTGTTATATAATATAAATTGTATCCCCACTATCAAGTTGTCACCTACTAAGTATGAACGGGGTTGCCCATTCATCAAGTGGAAATAATATTTTATTTATTTGTTTTATCTATTTAAGAATGTAATCAATTGTTCATTTGTATCAATCAATGAAGAGAAACATATAATTCTCTGTCTGTTTTCTCTCCATTTATAACAAGAACAAATTATATGCTCCACCATGCATGCAATTGCAAGCATTTGAAACCCAATTTGGTTTCACATCCCTACCTCACCTGATATCTCTTTGGCTTTTTTTACTATTTATGACATATGGAGTTTAGTTTGCTAAATCTAGACTCATTGGCATTCTTTGAAGATGTAAAAAAAATCACTTGCAAAATATAACTACAAACAGTGGCAATAAATTGATTATTTTAATTTTTACTCAACTTGATTCCTGCCAAAATGTACCCAATAGAAAAAAAAACATAAAAAGTAAAAATTGTACATGACAAAACTGAAATGAGAATTACAAAGAACTCCAAAAGAGGAAAAGCTAAATCAAAGCAAGAAAAACTAGTCAAAAAATAAAAATAAAAAAATCTCCAACAAGGGGCTACTTTCCCATCTTCATCTCCAAAAAGCCCCAAATGAGTCTCCTAATTACACACCTTAATTTCAATCTCAGTGCTTTTTACTGACAACAACCTGCAATACCAGTATAATCCCCTTCCCTTGTTTACACCACACCACCATCAAAAACCCATTTCATGTTCTTCTCTTCTTCTTATTCTTCAAGTTCAACAACACTTCTCCTCCAAACCCAGTAATTTCTTGCTTCCTTCTCTTTAATCACATCTGCCCTTTTCACCCATCTTTCTTCTTAATCTGAATCATAGCATGAGAGGCAGAAAATCAGTCCCTTTGATCTGTTGCAGAATCTGGGTGTTCACTGTTTTCAAAAAGATTGCTTTTTTTGTAGAGTTTTGAAAGTTTTTTCTGGGGGAAGAGGGCTTGGAGATCATGATTCAGCTATTGTTTTTGGTTGTTTTTGCGGAGGGCATTGTGGCATTGCTGTTAATGTTGAAGATTGGGCCTTTGAGAGAGCTGGTGATGAAGGGTTTGGAGCAGTTGAAGATGGGAAGAGGCCCTGCTACTGTGAAAACCATTGCATGTACTATGGCTGTGATTCTTGCTTCAAGTATTACTAGCATTTTGAAGATCCAGAACAAGGGTGCTAAGCTTGGGACTCTCTCTCCCATGGAGCAAGTTCTCTGGAGAACCCACTTGCTTGAAGCCTCCCTCATTGGTTTGTCTTTTGGCCTATTTTATCAAGTTCTTTCGTTTTGTTGCGCTCTCTCTGTTTTTTTTTTTTTGGCCTACCCATTTGGTTCCTTGGTGACCCAGAAAGAATTGAAGTGCAGTTTAAGAATTTTTTTTTTTTTTGAAACAAATCTTGGGTGATTTTGATGATTTCATATTATGTCTCTGTTAACACTGGTTTTGGGAGAAATTGGGTAGCTTGATGAGTTCTTGGGTGATTTGATGATTTTATATTCTGTTAGTTAACAGTGTTTTTTTTTGGGTTAAATTGGGTAGCTTGATAAGTTTTTGGCTGATGATTTTAATGACCTCATATGCTGTCAGTGAATAGGGTTTATGGGTGGCATGAGGTGGGATTTATGACGATAGAAACCTGGAGAAGGAGAGCAACTCAATCAACTTGCCAAATTACTCCTTAACAGCTTTAATGAAATCATTGATGGTGATTTTGCAACATTCTTTGTAAATTTCCCTGGCGGACAGCTAGAAGCATTAGTCTTTTCATGTATAATATCAAAAAGGAGAATGTTAATCTAATTATAAAAAGTGCAACTATACATTCACAACCATTGGATGAATGTGTGTTGCACATCTTAAGGTGTGTAATAAATGATCCAATGGTTGTGCATGTGTAGTTGCACTTGAAGTTTCACTTTTTCAATTTTTTGTAGTTAGATTAGCATTTCCCTATCAAAAATACCTCATATTCCTTTTCCTTTTTCTTTTCCCTCTCTTTTCTTTGTTTGGTGGATGAGTTCTTGTCAAAGGGTTGCTCTGGTGATCTGATCTCATGGTAAATTCTGAAGAATAAGTTGGGCAATTAGCCGTAATCTAAACAATGTGGTGTATCAGATTTATCATGATGTTTTCATGCACTCTGTCTTCTTCCTCAATAATTTCTTGCTCCTCTTTATGTCCTGAATATTGTTTGCTGTTCCTCTCTCTGTTGCCCATTAATGAAAAGGATCCAGTTTCTAGTCATTTGTTGTCAACTACTTTATTTTTTATTTTATTGCCAACTTATTTCCACTCAATGGCTGATACGATTTGAAGTAAAACAACAAGGTCAAGAACCCTTAGGAAAATCAATTGCATATAAACCAGAGAAATAGAATAAACTACCACAAGCACTGATTTATAACTATGTATACGTATATATTATTGAAATATTTTATAGAAGCGGATTGTATGTAACGTAGTGAGATTCTGGTAAGAAGAAAGAACCATGTAATTTGCAATCTACTTGGCTTGTTATTTTGTTTTTTTCCTTCTTTCCTTCCTTTCTTTTCCCACTTTTGGTTTGCATTTTTGTGATTGACTTCGTTATGGTCACGTTTAAATATGTAAATTTGATTTTGTACAGTGGTTAAATTCCATGTTTTTGTGAACATGCAAGGAGTTGATAAGCTAGTAAGTCTAAATACTTTTATGCATATGGTGTAAATATGTAGATAAGTTGATATTGCAAGCAGTTGATATGTAAGTATGAATACGGTTAGTCTGTATGGTGAAGTTAGAGGTGGCAAACTGGGCTCATGTAGACCATCTAAAGGTCTAAACTCACAAAGCCTGAACTTACTGTTAATTACTTCTCCCAAAAACATATTTAAAGACACTAGAGCCAGTGTTCTAATTCCATATCTTCTATATTCATCTTTTTGCAATTTGTTTTCTAGCCAAACATTTTTCAATGAGTCATCTGCAGTATTTTACAATGAGACCTTTTTTCAACTTCTCTATACGACTTTGAAAAAAATAGAAACCTTCTCTACGGGCTTAGCAATCTTGAAATAACTCCATTTTCAATTCGGCAAGTATATATTGTTGTGTTTGAATCTATTGCATCATTTCATCCATTGCTTTGTTTTCTCCCTGAATTTGACTTGCTAATTATGGTATATAACTGCAAAGTTCCTTAGCAATTCGAGGTACAAAGTGGTACTTTTTTCATGTAAAAATTTGTTATGTAATCTTTCTTTAGGCTCTTTACCCTTCCTTTTTAGAATCTGTCAGGAACTAACTTAATTTGGGTCTGTTGAACTGTATTAGATAACTGATTAATTGGTCATAGCTTCACACCACATGTTGTGTAAATTTATCTATGAAAATTCATGCAAAATGCCATCTTATTTGTTTTCTTTGAATCTCAAACCCAAAACCCAAAACCCAAAACTTATCTTGACAATGAATTTGATATTTCAGGCTACTCTCTATTTCTCGGATTTATAATCGACTGCTTACACAATTACCTTCACAAATTAATGGGCTTGAAGACAGCAGTAGGAGCTTCGAAAAAGGAAGTCGAAAGTCTTCAAAAAGAACACCTGCAACTCAAAGAGAAGGAAGAGAAAGCATCAAAAGAAATAAAGTTGCTCAAAGAAGAAATCTCGAAGTTAATCGAAAATATGAAGAAGCTTAAAGTAGAATCAGAAGAGAAAGACAAAAGGGTAAACACAGCCGAAGCCCGTGTCGTCTCCCTTCAAAAGCAATCCGAGGAGCTTCTTCTCGAATATGACCGTTTATTAGAAGATAACCAAAATCTTCAGAGACAATCTCTTGGATATAAGGGTTGAGACATAAAAATGTGATGGCCCTTTTTACAGATCAGTAGCTTCTGATAAAAGGGTCATGAAAAAAAAGGGTGATTTCCTTTGCAAAATTTTGTAATTTTCTGCAAGTGAAGGAAGGCCATGATCAGCTTTCTTTATCTATTTATTGGATGTTGTTTTGCTTTAGTTCCACCTCTTTTTTTTCTCTTTCTTTTTTTTTGGTTTTGGCAATTGGAGCTGATGGTAAGTAGTGTGTAGGAAAACAAAAATCAATTGATTGAAGAGAAAAGTTTCTGATTTTTATTATCCAGGCTGATGAAATGAAATATTTGTTGGGCTGTTGAAATGGTAGATTTTGATGGAGGAGGATGTAGTTTTTTGACTTCTGTTTCTTCATTAGCAAGAACAACAACAATATTGTAAGCAATGAAAGATCTCAACCGTTTGATAAAATTTTTTTGAATCTTGATGTTTTATGGCCTGTTGGAGAGAGCTTTTTCAAAAACGTTTTTACGAAAAATGTTTTTAAGAAAAATTGGTCTCTCTACTTTTTTTTTTCACAGTATTGTCAAACACTTCAAAAAGTGTTTTTGTTTAAAAGCACTTTGAAAAAGCTATTATTCGGGACTTATAAGTGTTTTTTTGGCTTTTGTAACATCATTCCCAAAATTTAATGACTTTCATTGAGGATCTGAACAGATTTAATTTTATCAAGCTCTATGCTACATACAATGTTGTAAGTTTAAACATCCAATTCATTATTAGACACAAGGCCTCAATCTACAGTTTGCTTTCTCTTTATTTAAAAATTGGACAAAGGGTCTCAATCTACACATTTATTTGTACTCTTTAAAACTTTGTGATGAACAAAAGGTTTTATCACCCTTACGTATGACTAGTTTTTCTTTGTTTATTTATTCATTTTATAATATTTTACATTGGATTCTACACATTCAAACACTTAAAAGACTCACAAATCAAAGAAACAAGACAATAGTGAGCAACATCAATATCATTGAAAAAAAAAAGAAGAGAATAGAGGCCTAAAGCCATAATAAGGGCTAATAAGGGCTAATAAGGCTACAACTATACCTTTCCTTTTTTTAGGTTAACAGACTCGAACCTTGATGTCATCTAGATGCCATAACCACTCAAGCTAGCGAGTGTTGACAATATGACTAGGGTTCAGTAATTAAAAAGTTTAACCTTTTTTCTTTATTTTTTCTCTAAATATTTGTAAGCTTTGATATTAACTCTAAGGATAAGCCACGGTGTAATGGTTGAGATTACTCTGTTATGCACTGGAGTTCACGAATAACTTCAACTTAGAGTTAAAGTTGTCTACACTATTATTTCCTCATATTTTATAATAACAAAAGCATCTGTGCACCATGTACATCTTTTTAAGCTTTGATATAGAAACAACTAATTTGAGACAAAGCAATGGAACACTTGGTAAAGACAGCTTTGAAATCTAAAGGTTTCAGGTTCAACTCTTGTCACTGCTAAAGAGTCAGGAATGAGCTTGATACCTTCCCAAGAGTAGGGTCTGGTGACAGAACTAGTTATATAATAAAACTAATAACATCGTATCTTCTAAAAAAAAAAAAAAAAGATTAGTTCAAGTCCATACCCCAAATCAAGATGATGAGAAAACAAGCAATATGAACCCATGGTCCTGCATCAATTGTCAACTACCAAATCCATGAGCTCTTCCAAGCCCTACTCTAAAGAGTCCAACTAGGAACCCTCCTGCAACACACCAGGGACAAGAGATCTTATTCCTTCCCTTAAGGTCTACTTGTCTGTTTTTTTTTTTTTTAGACCCCCACCCCCAGCTATCCGCGCTAACGCTTTGTAAGGCGAGACTATTATAAAGTTTTAAAGTCAGAAATGATAGGCGATATTGGGTAATCTTTTTCTAGAGTGGCGCATAAGCGTGAACACAAACTCAGACTCAAAACTGAAACCTTGTCCTTCAACCACAACCTATATCCCGTTCCACAACCAACGAGACTATTGAGTAAATTCTAATATATATACATACGATAAATTTTTTCTTTAATTGAAAAGTTTTATTACTTTAAAAAATAAAATTCACCAATTTTTCATTTTCTACAATTAAAAAAGGAAGAACTTCATCATTTAAGGGTACAATAATCTTGTACCTTAAATACTATATCTTATATTTTGTTTAAAATAGTCATATTCTTTTCTGTATATAATATTACCATCTTTCCTTATACTAATATAAAAAAGTTAGATACTAGGACCAGTTTATCTTGCTCATCATTTTTCTTTTTTGATGCTATGTTAACCATATTGTCAATATGCCATTTAATTTATCAATAAGTAACAACTTAAATATGATAATATTAGTTATATGCTTACAGCTGTAAGTCATTTGATCATTTTAAAATATTTATAATGATATTAATTCTTACAATTTCTAATAATAACAAGTTTAATGTATTCAACATAGAAACGCCAAGGGACATTTTAGTAGTACATATAGATATTTTTCAACAAACAATTATATCACACGCTTGTCGCAAAGAATAAGAATAAGTTTGCCATTATAATACTATATAAGGAGTTCGTAGTGTGTTTATATGAAAGCCTCGTTAGTTATGAAACGAGTTATAAGGGATAAAATTTCAATTTTGAGTCCGCGTATCTACGTATATGCGCCCATTTTAAAAAATAATGGTCCAATATCGTATATTGTTTCTAGCTCCAAAATAATCTCACCCCCACAAAAGGGTTAGTTAGAATACTGGATCACATAAACTTAATTATATAATCAACTCAATTAAAAGATGCTTTTTTTTTAGGAACTAGAATTTTTTTTTTTTTTTTTTTATGTTCATTTTCTTGTCCTTCTTGCATAATAAATAATTCTTTCAAGAGTTAGATCACACAATATTTGAGATCTATTTTTTTTAAAAAAAAAAATAGGGTTTTTCATATCCTAGAAGATAGTCAACAGGCAGGCGGTTAGTCTGGTGGTCCCCATACATCGTGGATTCCACTCTAGAACCGATATCAAGTGTGTACAGTGCACACACTCTTAGAAAGTTTGTGCGCGCTGATACCCTTGGTCGCGGGGAGAGTATGCAACGGCTAGCTCGGTTCGTCAACGTGGCAGTGGTCCTGAGTCCCTCTGTTGGTATAGGAACTAGTCGGTCTACAATATGTCAGATATCCCGTGGGGGAGTGTAATACAGTATTGTATTAAATTACAGTTTTCTTTCAAAAAAAAAAATCCTAAAAGATAAATATGTAATAATCCAAATAAAATAAAAGTGAATAGGACAGACCAAAAAAAAAAAAACCTAAAAATAAATCTTACATAATAATTTAGGTGGAAAGGCTAAAACGAACTCATGTCACCTGATGATAGGTAAAAGCCAAAAACCACAAATGCGAATTTGTCACATTTGCATTCTCTAGTTTGTCCCAATAATTTGAGAGGTACTTGTGTGGAAACGACTTTACAAGCCCATGATCATCCGAAGATACATCCAAACTTCTCATTTAAGGAAAAAAATATGACAAGAGATAAAGTTTGGTTGATGGTGGTCATTGCACCAAGGCCTAATGCTTTTGCTGCCACATACGTGGCCATCACTTTTGGATTCCTTCCTTCTCTTTTCAATTTCTTAATAGATTTTTTTTTGCTTAGACAATAATACTATAATTTATTTATATTTGATTTCATTTGGTATGCAATTTAAAAATATTTTTCAAAAAAATAATTGATTTGTAATTTTTAAAAATATATTTGGTATCATATTTAAAAAAATACTTTTTAAATTTAAAAAATAAGAAAAACTTATTTGGTAGTTCCAAAATTTCACACAAAATTAAGTGCAAAAAACTTCATGTGAGTCCTCATTAATTATAAATCAACAAAAAGAAAAACTTAAAAAATAATTTTTCTATATTTTCTAAAAGGAAAATACTTTAGAAATATATTTTTTTAACACACTTTATTGACATTGCATAGTTGTTAGATTGTCTCGTATCACGCATTGATCACCTTGAATTAAGCATTAATACTTGATACGAGACAATCCAATAACTCTCGTAGGCAATGTCAATATAATGTTTTAGAAAAATGTGTTAGTCAATCATTACCTTTTTTAAAAATAACCATTTTTTTTTCTCTAAAAATGTTTTTTAAATCACAACTAATCAAACAAATTTTTCATAACGTTTTTTATTTTTTGTTTTTAAATACAGACAATCAAATTTAAAATTATGACATAGAAGCCTTAGAGTCTCAACCGGTCTCCGACTTCCTCAAGTTTCCGTGCCAGCATCATCTGACTTTGTGTCAACATTCAATAAAATAAAATAAAATAAAATACGTGTAATGATATATTCCTTGATATAATTGCAATTAATATTTGCTACATGAGCATCTTAATAATCAAAATAATGTTATTATCAAAGATTCCCCTACATTGACTATTTTTGCAACCAACTTACATGGATTTAGCAATACCAAGTTCTTTGCAATTTTACAACTATCAATTTATAAAAAGATGATGTTGATTCTTTCCAAAAAAGACAAAAAAAAAAGAAGAGGGATGACGTCAATGTATTTAATATTGAGACAATTTTATCAAAAAAGTAATTTGATAAATTTGAAGTTCGAGCTTCATCTACTTGTGTCTTTTTTAAGGTATATATGTAGAAGTGGTAATGAAGAATCATGGTGGGTTTTTTTTTTCTTTTTTCTATATAACTCAAATAATATAGCCATATTTTTTTTTACTATTTTTTGTGAGTGAACTTTTTATGATTTTTCTAATTGAATATATAAGAAATTAAGTAATTTATTACAATATTTCTTTATTGAAGAAATAGATCATTTGTACTAAGAATTAAATGTGAGGACAAGCCTCCTCAAACAAAAGATCTACTGGCTTCTATCACAATATTGTTTTGACCTACATAAAATTAATTTGACTAATAATAGATAAATGAGTCATGTTAGAGTTGGGCATGTACCCTTTTTTTTTTTAAGTTCAATCCTTCCAAGATTTTAGAGAAAATAAAGTTCTGGTTATATTAATTTTTCAAAATTAATGAATATTTTTCATAATTTTATAATTAAGCAGATTTTTATAATAAACTATAGAAGGCCAAAAACCCATTTCTTATGGATTGTTTTTTATGATTTTAATACCACATTTCAATGTAGTCATTTTTACAATATTAGATATGATTATTAAATATATATGATTTTACAATATCCGTTTTGATGTCATCTTTATTTTTCAACAGTAAGCATCGGGAATTTTATCGTGAACTAGCGGAAGGGCAGCATCCCAAGGTAATTATATATATATTTATTTATTTATTTATTTATTCAGAAACAATTTTTTTTTTTTTTTTTTTTTTGTATATGAAAAATTCATTTAATTTGTTGAACCGGAAAACAATTTTTTCAAGATTTTACTTAAAAAACATGTTTTTAGGAAATAATAAAAAGTCATTTTCTGAATTTTTACTTTAGACATACTTTTACGATAAAAAATATGTATCCAAAATAATATTCGTGCTAACATGTGGTGTAGTGTGGGTAGTGGACGTTTTTTTTTTCTTTTTCATGATGTAATATAGTGTTTTATCACAAAAAAAGTGAATATATTTTTAGATCATTTTAGTGGATTGTATGAATCAAACACACTATACTTTTAGGTATTGTCCACCTTTCAAAGGCATTGGACAGAAAAGTTTGAGTTGTAATTCTAAAAGTTGGTGGGAACCAGTTTTGTACAAATTATCGTGTGACTACTTTTTTTTAAGATAAACTTTAGATAACAAACGAGATAAAAAATAACTTTTACAATAACAACTCCCAAAAAGCTATTGTAGCCATTCTCCCAAACAAGCTAATGTATATGTTCTTGATATATATATATATATATATATATATATATATAGTTAGATCTCTCCTTGTTACTATAACTTTTAGTTTATTAGTTTTTAACATGACTTTGTTATTCAAGAATTCCGTGTTCAGACTTCCTTATAAATAAGCATATATATATATTAGCTTGTTGCGATCTTTATATATTAACCATGTCTTTTCTCCTTATATAACCATCATGCAGTTAGGAGTATTAATAATTATGTTCAAATTGATGTACATAGTTCACCCACTACTTATTAATTATAGCTTAGAAAACACACTTTTGAATCATACAACTAATGCAAGACATAGATTAAAAAAAAAAAGAAAAAGCTCCTTTAATTAGCAAGTCGAACTTATAATATTATATCTGAACTCAATTGTCGAGGGACAATTCTTAATTAAATATAGTTAGGGTCTAGACAATTTCTCAAATTAAACCTAAATAAGCTTAGGATGAATCACCAAATTCCACACCTCCTTAGGCAATATTTCTAGGTTCCAACTTTATCTATTGCAATGCCACATCTATTGTTGTTACCTAAATTCAATATTATTCTAAAGTCTTATTAGGCTAAGTGGCAACTTAAATTGGTTAAGGTAAAAGTTGAACTTTTAGGTTGACAATGAAAGTGAAAAGACTTGGTCATGGCTTAATTGCTTTATCGAGACCAAACCTAATTAAATTTTATTTATTTATTTATTTATTTTGAGCTCAGGGGTATCGAGGCTCATTTTCACTATTCTTCTGGAGCACGACTGTAAACACTCTACGATGTCGTTATATGAATAGGGAGACTCGAATTCAAAATGTATTTTATAATAAAAATTTATGTACCTTGACTCTGTCAATTGCCCAAACTAATTAAAATTTGAACGTACGTAAAATATATATCTAGACCTAGCTTGATTTTTGAATAATTATATCTAAACTTATTTAAATAGGGATGGATAAACGGATTTGGACAATTTTTGCTAACAATTCATTTAAGAGACCAAGAAGGTTTTAACTATTTAATCTAATTATCATAGTTTTTTTTTTTAAAAGAAAACCTTTTTGAAATATGTATTCTTATGCTATTAAACTATTTAATTATGATCAAAGAGGCGTTGACCAAGTGGTTGAGCAGAAGAGTAAGTAATCGAAAAGTTATGAGTTAAAGCCCTATCCACTCGTGTCCCCTCTAAGGTATGAGCCCGAACAGAGATTTTTTCTAGGGTTTCACAGGATACTCTTTTTTTAACCCTTTTTGAAATATGTATTCTTATGAGATCAAGTCCTAAACTAAACTTATCTATACTAATAATATAAGTCCTCTAGAGAGGTCACCCTTTGGCCAGTTTTGCTGTATTTTCAAAATTAACTCTTAATTTTTTTTTTAAAAGTTGGTATAGAGTTCATATGGGAATTTAACTAATCACTAACTTCCTTTATAATCTTTACTTTTATGCTTATTTTACTTGTAATTTCTCTATTTTATTCTTTTGTAATCTTAACATTTTACTTTTTTCTTTAATAATGTACAGCCATGTTTATTAACATTTACTTAAAAGAAAGACAATATTATAAGTTAGGTAAACAATATAGTCATGAAGTTACATTTACATATATATATATATATAAATTAAGTCATTAATGTAAATATTTTAATAATGATAAAAAAAACTCACTATTATTTGTTACTTGATCAACTATTTACATTATTTATTTGAGCAATGTATATGCCGACTAAGTCTTTAATAGAACAAAATGAAAAAAATAAATTCACGTAACTGACTCATATAATTAAAAAAGACTTTCGCTGGGAGACCCTTTCTAAAAATGCTTTTTTGAAAAGCACTCGGCTTTTGGTAAAAACTTGTCTATTTCATTTTTTTTTTAAGTAAAAAGTTATTATTTTTTATAATCATTTAATTAAAAATAAGTGTTACCAAAATATCTTTAAACACTCTAAAATCACTTTAATTATATATCATATAGGGAAAAAACAAGAGGATGTTCATTTGCTTAAATATATTCTTGTGGAGTTTAAAAAGAAATAGTTGAAACAAAAAGAAGCGAGATGATCGCATGGGGAAGCGGACACCCTTGTAAATAGCAAAAACAAACATCAACGATCGTCTGCCACGTGTGTACTCCAGACCCCACAATCACGTTTCAATCCACGTGGCTGCTCCTCACCTCACCATACACTCTCCTCACTCACTCCTTCCTCCATTGCCACCCTCTCAAACCAGGCCTCTCTAAAAAACAAAAAATCCAAAAACAGAGTTCTTCCTATTCGCCTGTTTCTGCATCTGTCTCACTCATTCAAACAGAGCTCTTCCTATTCCCATGTTTCTCTATCTCTTCCACCATTGCAAAACCTGATAGAAATTCTTCAAAAACAGAGAATCAAAATACCCTTTTTTGTCATATTAACCTCTCTTTCTATTGCCTTTTTTTTGGTGTGTCACTAAATTTTCACCATTATAGCAAACATCAGAAAAACAGAGCCCTTTTTCTTATTTTCCACCATTTCACAAAACCCATTTTCTATCAACTCTATAAAACATCACAAAAAAAGCTTATAAATCAGAGTTTTAAATCCAATTCAAACATACCCACTTCTGCGAAACTGTTCTTTCTCAAGAAACAAAGCATAAAGCTCTGTTTTTTCTTTCCTCGCTTTCTCTGATTATATCAAGAACTCAATAATCAGAGATTATTTTAAGCTTTGTTTTTTTTTTCTTTTTTTTAATCAATGGCGGGGAACGAGTGGATTAATGGGTACTTGGAGGCGATTCTGGACAGTGGAGCGACGACGATCGAAGAGCAAAAGCCGGCCACTGTTGGATTCAATCCCACAAAGTATTTTGTAGAAGAAGTGGTTTCAGGTGTGGATGAGAGCGATCTGCATCGAACCTGGATCAAGGTTGTTGCCACTAGAAACTTGAGAGAGCGAAGTTCCAGGCTTGAGAACATGTGCTGGCGCATTTGGCATCTTGCCCGCAAGAAGAAGCAGGTTGAATAATTTCCTCTGCCTTGTTTTATGTTCTGCTCTGCTCTTCTCTGTTTTTCTAATAGATGATGATGTTCTCTGTTTTTTATGGTTGGTCTCTCTATTTTATGAGGAAAAGCTATGGAAGAAGCAAATGGGTTTTCAAATTCCGAAATGGGAATTCTAGAAAATGATTTTTTTTTTTTTTTGAAAATTTGATTTTTCTATGTGATTGTGTTTTGTTGGTTTTTTTCCTTTTTTTGTGTATTTTCTAAAGCTCTGTGTAAGTACTAGAATTCCATTACAAAACCCACTTGGGATTTTCAAAAATTTTGGAGCTTTCTTGATAAAATGCAATGGAAGAGGCAAATGGGTTTTCAAATTCAGAAATGGATAGTCTAGAAAATGATCTTAAATGCTCTTTTGTATTTTTATTTTTGTTATTTATTTTTTTGAAAATCTGATTCTTCTATGTGATTGTGTTTTGTTGTTGCGAAGTTAGGGGTGCTTGATAAAGTTGCTAATGAATTGACAATCCATGGAATGGAATCAACAGATAGAACTGAAGATAATGGAATTTCTTTTCTTGTGTTTCTTTATGGAACTGATTCTGATACTGAAAAATGTTGTTTAACTTGAGTAGTTGGAATGGGAGGATTCGCAACGTTTGGCCGACCGGAGGTGGGAACGGGAACAAGGCCGAAGAGACGTCACAGAAGACATGTCAGAAGATCTTTCCGAGGGCGAGAAAGGCGACACCATGGGCGAGATGATGACCAGCGAGACACCGAGACGTAAGTTACAAAGAAACATTTCCAATCTTGAGCTCTGGTCTGATGATAACAAGAGCAAGAAGCTCTACATAGTGCTCATCAGGTACATTTACTTAAACTAAAAGTTGAATCAGTTACTTGAAGTTGGATAGATGTAGTAGCTTATGAAATTGATACTAATTGTTTCTTGATCAGTTTGCACGGTTTAGTTCGAGGGGAGAACATGGAACTTGGTCGAGATTCCGATACGGGAGGTCAGGTAACTAAATCCTTGAACATATTATTCAACTAAGCAAGTAAAATGGTTTGGCATTTAAGGAATCTATTTGATGAAATTTTCAGGTGAAATATGTCGTGGAACTGTCAAAGGCGCTGGCTATGATGCCCGGGGTGTACCGGGTAGACCTTTTTACACGCCAAGTATCCTCTCCGGAAGTGGATTGGTGTTACGGAGAGCCTACTGAGATGTTAACCTCTGGCCCCGAAGATCCCGATGGGAATGATGTAGGAGAGAGTAGCGGTGCTTACATTATAAGGATACCCTTCGGTCCTCGGGACAAATACCTTGACAAAGAGCTACTTTGGCCTTACATTCAAGAATTTGTAGATGGAGCTCTTGCTCACATTCTTAACATGTCAAGGGTGTTAGGTGAACAAATAGGTGGAGGGCAACCCGTTTGGCCATACGTGATTCATGGCCATTATGCTGATGCTGGGGATAGTGCGGCGCTTCTTTCCGGTGCTTTGAATGTTCCGATGGTTCTCACCGGACATTCCTTAGGAAGGAACAAGCTAGAACAGCTTCTTAAGCAAGGACGACAATCTAGGGAAGATATTAACTCTACATACAAGATTATGCGGAGGATAGAAGCCGAAGAGCTTTCTCTTGATGCCGCTGAACTTGTGATCACAAGTACTAAGCAAGAGATCGAAGAACAATGGGGATTATATGACGGGTTCGATGTGAAGCTCGAGAAAGTTTTGCGAGCGCGTGCTAGACGGGGGGTGAATTGCCATGGACGATACATGCCTAGGATGGTGGTAAGTGTTCCATTTTCAACAACTTTTTTGCATTGTGTCCACCATTTTAAGATCTTTTTACCAATCTATAAAGTCAGGGTTTCCTATTCCTATGTGTCTTATTTGCCCAAAGTCAGAACCAACAAGTAAAACCATGAATGCCCGTTATTCGTGTAATGTGGCTAGTGCCATTGTTTTACTAAGGTGATAATCCTATGATGGTTTGGCAGGTGATTCCACCGGGAATGGATTTTAGTAACGTCGTGATTCAAGAAGACCCGCCTGAAGCTGATGGAGAACTCTCGGCACTTATAGGAGCTGATGGTTCTTCTCCAAAAGCTATCCCACATATATGGTCAGAAGTGAGTAAGCTACATTAAATTGATAATGCAGTCTAATTTAAACTGTCAAAACCATTCATCTATAATGTAAATCTAGTACCCGAAATTGTTGCTATAGGTGATGCGCTTCCTCTCAAATCCTCACAAACCGATGATCCTGGCCTTATCGAGGCCGGATCCAAAGAAGAACATCACGACTCTCTTAAAAGCCTTCGGAGAATGCCGCCCGCTAAGAGAATTGGCAAATCTAGTAAGGATCTTACCCAAGTTACTCGTTCTTTTTTTTCTCGCCGATAACCGAATACACAAATTTGCTTAAGAGGATCTAACTTGCTTGTGTTGCAGACACTAATTATGGGGAACAGGGATGATATAGATGAAATGTCTTCAGGTAATGCGAGTGTTCTTACGACAGTACTGAAGATGATCGATAAGTATGATCTCTATGGACTTGTTGCATACCCAAAGCATCACAAGCAATCCGATGTTCCTGAAATCTACCGTCTTGCTGCAAACACAAAGGTTCTTTTAAAATCCATGTGTTTTCTAACTAGTTTTCTCCGGTGTCAATGTTTAGTTAATGATCGGCTAAGTGGTTATTAATGAAATTGCAGGGAGTTTTCATAAATCCCGCTCTGGTTGAACCCTTTGGTCTTACCTTAATTGAGGTTAGTATTTTGCTATTTTCTATGCTCCTTGATTTTGTCTTAAAAGAGAAACTTGGAAATTAATTTGTATGAAACTATGTGTAGGCAACAGCTCATGGGCTCCCTATGGTAGCCACTAAGAATGGAGGTCCTGTCGACATTCATCAGGTCTAATTTTATTTTTTTTTAATTTTCTGATAGATCACAACAAATGTTTAAATATCAACTTCCTCGAATCTTTTTACCTGTTCGTGTAGTTTTAACTTGCCCAAGTTTATCTTGAACACAATGGAATGGAAATTAAGTAAAACATTTGGCTTCTTGATTTCTAAACTAAATTATTAAAGCATTCAAGAAAGGTTTCCACAAGACCCTCTTGAGAGGCTATTCGTTTGTTTAACTTATTTCATCGAGCCCCCGAATACTCTAACTAAAGCTTCCATACACGCCCAACTATACTAACATAGTTTCTAATTTTTCATTTTACAGGTTAGCAAGTCTAATACAAAGCAACTTCTTGATATATTATCTGATGTTATTTGATTCCTCAGGCATTGAACAATGGATTACTCGTCGACCCGCATGATCAACAAGCCATAGCCGACGCGCTTCTCAAGCTTGTTTCTGAGAAGAATCTATGGCATGAATGCCGGAAAAACGGATTAAGGAACATACATCTTTTCTCGTGGCCCGAGCATTGTAGAACCTACTTAACAAGGGTTGCTGCTTGTAGAATGAGGCATCCGCAGTGGCAAACCGATACTCCAAATGATGATAAAGCGGCAGAACAATCTCTTGGAGACTCACTTATGGACGTTCAAGACATGTCGCTTAGGCTCTCGTTGGACGGCGAGAAGTCTTCTTCAATGAACGGTTCCATTGAGCACGATGCTCCCGAACTACAAGATCAAGTGAAACGAATCCTAACAAAGATTAGGAAACCGACACAAGAACAAGAAGAAGCCCAAGTAGGAACGAAGCAGTTAGATAACACAATGAACAAGTACCCATCATTGAGGAGGCGAAGAAAACTTGTTGTTATAGCACTAGATTGCTATGATAGCAAGGGAGATCCTGATAGTAAGATGCTTCATATAGTTCAAGAAATATTCAAGGCAGTCCGATTGGACTTGCAAAATGCAAGGTTCTCGGGATTTGCTTTGTTGACAGCTTTGCCATTGTTTGAAACCGAAAAGTTTTTGAAATCAGGGAATATTCAAGTAACAGAGTTTGATGCTTTGGTGTGTAGTAGTGGGAGTGAAGTGTATTATCCAGGAACTTATGTAGAAGACGATGGAAAGCTCTATTCAGACCCGGATTATACTTCACATATTGATTATCGTTGGGGTCGGGAAGGGCTTAAGAAGACTATTTGGAAACTCGTGAACACACAAGAGGGAAGAGGTGATGGATCTCAGAGTTCTTCAAGTAGCATTGAAGAAGATGAGGAATCTAGTACTGCTCATTGTATTTCCTATTTGATCAAAGATCTCTCAAAGGTTTGTCTACAACTTCAACACCAACATCCCTTTTCCTTGGCTCTATATGCTTGGATTTCATGAATTTTACTTCTATTTTGGTGTATTATTTTTCAGGCAAAGAAGGTGGATGAACTGAGGCAGAAGCTAAGAATGCGAGGGCTTCGATGCCATCTAATGTATTGTAGAAACTCAACAAGAATGCAAGTAATTCCTCTCGTTGCATCTCGGGCACAAGCGCTAAGGTAACAAATTGCATAGCTTTGATGCCACATTACTTTCATACATCAACTAGCAAATCTTCAATTGTAAATTTGCCAATCTTGATGATATTCGCATAAGCCTTAGAGATCATGGCATGTTTTTCTCCACCCTTTAACACAAGAACACAAAAAAATATTATCTTCAATAGCATGATGTTCTAGTCTGTTTGGATAGTTGAGATGAGTAACCAAAAAATTGTGTTCTATACGTCACATCTTTATATTAAGGGTGAGCCTTGATGTAATGGTTGAGGTTGTTCTATTATGACTTAGAGGTCATGGGTTCAAATCCGAAAATAACTTTTATAGGGTGGAGGTAAGGTTGTGTACATCTTTAGGAGCCTCATGCACTGGATGTGGGCTACTTTTTCTTTACTTCACAACTCTTGTAATGGTAGGAGCTTCGTGCCCTGGGTACGCCCTTTTATAATTATATCACTGGTCCTCATGTTATTTACTTTCACATTATCTGCCCTACTACACCATACTGGATAGGATGAAACATCTTGTTCTTGCATTAAAATATCAGCCAAGTTTGTAGTTTCAATTGATGAATCTATTGGACATTACTAGGTATTTTTTCGTTCGGTGGGGATTGAGCGTGGCGAACATGTACACGATTCTTGGTGAGACGGGCGACACAGATTACGAGGAACTGATATCGGGGACACACAAGACTGTGATTATGAAAGGGGTGGCGGAAAAAGGTTCTGAAGAGTTGCTTAGAACAATGGGAAGCTATCCAAAAGATGATATTGTTCCAGGGGATAGCTCACTTATTGCTTACACAAATGAGGGAGCAAAGGCAGATGAGATCTTAAGTGCTCTGAAAGAAGTTTCCAAGTACTCTGCTGGAATGTAAGAAGAAATCTCCAGACTTACATATATATGCTAAGTTCATTAATGTAATTCTGCTATAGACTTTCATTTTGACAAGTAAATGAAATGTAAGTTATCTGATCGTCAAAAGCATTGTTTCCAAGTGGGTGTTTTACAAATCTTTTACAGAGCTCTATGGTGGACATTCAAAGCATTTTTCCAAGAGCTCAAGGTTTATTTCTGAAAAAAACAGGAGATAAGGAGCCATTTCCAAAGCAACCATACCATACCATCTGATTATTTTAATAAAATGAAAGTTCTTAGATGATATCATAAATGAAATTGGCTTTTGGTTCATTCTATCACCCCCATGTAAATCATTGGGATTGCTTGAATAGAAATCTGAAAATTTCTATAACTGTTTTCTATTTCTTGATCTCGACTTCTTTAAGGAAAAATAAGAAAAGCAAATAAAATGATAAAATGTTCATTTTTATTATAGATGATGGATAATCCTAACCTTGGGAAAGAGTGCGTAATAAGATGAACCTTAAGCTACGTTTGATTTATGATTCGAATAAAATTTTTAATATCTAAAAATTTAAGAACTCAAAAAATACATTTGATTAGTTAAAACCTGAAAACAGTTCCACGAAATTTACAAAAAAAACATGATGTTTTAAAAAAACGATTAAATGTCATTTTTTAAGTTTATACTTTTTGAATTATACTCTAATTTTTGAATCATGAACAAGATTTTTTTTAATATGTAGAATTATTCTTACTCGCCCAATTGATATAAAACAAAACATATACATATACATATATGACACGTGATAGTATCTCTTTAAAAATTAATATATACAATTTCAATTGAAATATGGCATACTCTTTACAGATTTTATTTTATTTTTTTAACCAATCAAAGATGGCTTTGATAAATGACAAGACTTCTGGGGGTGACAAAATGTACAAGGATGTCAAGTGACAATTCTGGTTTTCTGAAATAAAGACGACAATTGCAGACTTCGTTGCTCGATGTCTCGTTTGCCAGAAAGTTAAGGCAGAATGAAGACTTCCCTCAGGACTTCTCCAGCCGTTACCTATTTGAGAATGGAAGTGGGAGAACATCGCAATGGATTTTGTTACGGCCTTGCGTAGAAATAATAAAGGGCAAGATGCTATCTGGATTATCATTGACAGATTTACAAAATCTGCACACTTCTTGCCAATAAAGTTCACGGATAATCCCGCCAAACTTGCAGAACTATATGAAAGAGAGATCGTACGCCTCAATAGCATACCACTCACGATCGTCTCTGATCGAGACCCTCGATTCACATCAAACTTTTGGAAAAGCTTCCAGAATAGAATGGGTTCTAAGATCACTATGAGCACAACCTTCCACCCTCAGACTGATGGGTAGTGAGAGCGGCTTATCCAAATCTTAGAAGACATGTTACGATGCTGCATTTTCGACTTTAATGACGGATGGGCAAAGTATTTGCATCTAGCTGAGTTTGCATACAACAACAGCTACTAAACTAGTATCGGCATGGCACCATACGAGGCCCTCTGTGGTCGGACTTGCAGATCTCCGGTATGTTGTTTAGATATGGCAGATCGACCGTAGTTAGGCCCTGAACTAGTTCAAGAGACTTCTGAGAAGATCACACTAGTAAAGGAACGACTTCGTGTTGCACAAAGTCGACAGAAGAACTATGCTGGCAAGTGGAGACAACCTCTAGAATTTGGTAAGGGGGACTTTATTTTTCTGAAAGTCCATCCCACAAGAGGTGTCAAACGCTTTGGGATCAAAGGCAAGCTCTCCCCGCGGTATGTCGGTCCATTTCAGATTATTGAACGTATTGTCAAACTTGCTTATCGTCTGTCCCTTCCATCGTCCATGCTTAAGGTTCATGACGTTTTTCACGTATCCATGCTTCGCAAGTATCGTCCTGATCCTTCGCATATCATCCCTTTAGTCGAGGTTCGGGTTGAGGAAGGAAATACGTATAAGGAGAAAGCGGTACAGATTTTAGATAGAAAAACTCAAGAACTACGGCGACGTAGCATACCATTTGTGAAAGTGCTCTAGGACCACCACGGCGTAAAGGAAGCAATATGGGAACTAGAAGCAACTATTAAACAGAAATATCATGAATTGTTTTCTAGTACCAACTAATGATGCGATACATTGTCCTATTTTCACTTATCAATAAACTGATGAAACATTGTTACACTTATCTTAAAACATTGTTTCACTTGAATAACTACACCGATGTCTGAAACTAACATCCATGGATATCGTGATGCACACACAGTAACCTCCTTGGCAGCTTGTAACTACTTCTCAAGAAGCAGAGTCAAGTCACTACTACTTTGCATCACCAACTCCATCACCGCACAGCGATCATTATCGCTAGAACGTGCATGACTTTTTCGCAACAATCTCGTGCCCTCATCTTGGCAAGACCTTCTACCACAATTTCCAAGAGGTCGAATTCAAGCAACATCACGAAAAAGTATTCCATCGCTCAACCTACCTCCCCTCAAACGATGTAACCATCGCCCTCCACCACCATCTGTTATGCAAATGTAGGAATCTTCAGAGGATGAGTCCGATTCCATTTGCTCTTCATGGTTTTATGATGATGAGGATTCCGCCGACCACAGTGCAATTCAGGGACCATACTAGCACTATCCTGAACTCGCAAGAGATGACGCCGACAGTGGATATCAAGCAAATAACCATCATAACTACTTGAACTGATTTTGAGGGCGAAATCCCTTTAAGGGGGGTAGAGTGTAATACCCTGTATTTCACAAAAATAAAATAAAAATAAAATAATAATAATAATAATAATAATAATAATAATAAATTTTTTTTTTTTAGGATAAAGCACATGGCACATGCCTAGAAGTCCAGACACATGCCACATGACACATACCTGCAAGTCCAGACACATGGCACATGGCACATACCTGGAAGTTCAGGCACATGGCACATGCCTGGAAGTCCAGGCATAAGGCACATGGCACATGGCACATGCCTGGAAGTCCAGGCGCAAAAATCTCTATATAAGGAACCCTCCTCATTTCTTATTCCTCACACCAAATCACCTTATCTTGTGATTTTGTTCTCCTTTCCACTCATTCTGAGTTTTTAGTTTTGAGACTCTCTGTTCGAGACTCTCGGTGCGGGGCAACGAAGTTCTGTCCGGAAGAGAGCGCTAAATCTGAAAGAAGAAGATTTTATCTGAAGGTGGGGAACGAAACATAGGTTTGCGTGTTTTATAATTTTTATTAAAGTTTACATTCAATTATTATTATGTCTACTATTCATTTACACTGCATTATGTCATATAATGTTTATACTGCCACACTTATGCCTGTATATTTGGAATTCACGTATTATATTGTTATAATGCCGGATTTGTGGTCAATCTGACTCAACTAGAATCGGTCTTGTCCTCAGTAACTTTAAATAGTGAACGAGAGGCAGCGGGCTGCTCTAGGCGATTGGTTATTTAAGCAGACCTAGTGTCTCACCTCTCAACCGAGGACTGATCTAGTTGGTCTTATTGAAAGCTATCAGCTTATGCATAAATGTCCTAACCTTGCACGTCATGATACCGACCCTGATAAGGATCACTAGACGTTGCCAAAGTCAGTCCAAATGTCAAGAAAAGACCAGACCAGTAGACTAGACCAGCTCATGCATTGGCATCATACATACCACCACCTAGGGACGTATATGGTTTATGACTCATAAAATAGTTAGGAGCATTGCTCGCTATTCATTATACTTCTCTGGAGAGGGACGTACATGAGAACCCGGCTACATCCGGGGAGGGACATTAGTACGTGAATCCAGAGCATCGTTCCTGAGGAGGGACGTACAGTGAGAACCTGGCTACGCCCGGGGAAGGACACCTGTACGTGAACTCAGACGATCTACGTTCATGAAACCAATACGAGACAGTGTCATGCATACTTATATATTGATTGATTATGATGCTCACATGTGTATTTAAAATATTTGATATTGAAGTATTCTTTATTAATTGTTACACTCACGAACTATTTACCCACTGAGCGCGTTAAGCTCACTCCATTATCATCCAATCTTTCACAGGAAATTAGGGTGGACTGGGTGCAGGTTATGGGGCCCACACTTTGTACCCTTTGTATGATTCATTGGGAATTTTGGGGAGTATGTTCCCTTGACTATTTTATGTACAAAAGTATTCTAAATTAAATGAAATCAGATTTGTACTGTGTGACTTATATTTCCGCTGCGCACTCTGTTGTTACCATTGTTATTGTTCCAAATGCGTGCCCCGTCCGCGAGTGTACCGCCGGTGTAGGCGCGTCCGGGCGGGGTGTGACATATATATCTAAGAAAACTATGTAGTTTTATAGAGTTTAGAAATATATATATATATATATATATATATATATATATATAGTTATGATTAATGAAAACTATATATATTGTTATGATTAAATATATATATCTTTATATCGATGCATATGAAGATATATACCATGTTGATAATGAAAAAAAAATTTGAATGAAAAATTTTATTTGATATATATATCTCTAGAACTATATATATATGTCAATTATATATAGTTGAGATTTATATTAAATGTATATCTAGAAAACTATTTGATTTATATATAGTTTGATTTAAATATATATATAGTTATGATTTATGAAAACTATATATATTGTTTTGATTAAATATATATATCTATATATCTATACATATAGATGATATATATATACCTTGTTACCAATGAAAAATTTTATTAGATATATATATCTCTAGAACTATATATATATATATATATATATATATATGTCAATTATATATAGTGAGATTTATATTAAATATATATCTAGAAAACTATATGATTTTTTTATATAGTTTGATTTAAATGTACATATAGTCATGATTTATTAAAAATTATATGTATAGTTATGAGTATATATATATATCTATATACCTTAGTATATATGAGATATATATATATCATATTATTGGTGAAAATTTTGAATGAAAATTTTTATTAGATATATATATATATATCTCTAGAACTATATATATATATATGTCAATTATATATAGTGAGATTTATATTAAATATACATCTAGAAAACTATATGATTTTTATATAGTTTGATTTAAATATACATATAGTCATGATTTATTAAAAACTATATGTATAGTTATGATTGAATGTATATATATATATCTATATACCTTACTATATATGAGATATATATATATTATATTATTGATGAAAAAAAAATGAAAAATGTTATTAGATATATATATCTTTAGAACTCTATATATATGAATTATATATAGTTAAGATTTGCATTAAATATATATCTAAGAAAACTATATATGAATTTTATATAGTTTAATTTTAAATATATATATATAGTTGATTTATGCAAACTATATATATAGTTATGATTAAATATATATATCTATAAATTCATATATGAATACGATATATATTATATCATATTGCCGATAGAAAAATTTGGATTAAATGATGACATAAACATAAAAAATAGAAAATATTATCCAACTGACGAAGCATAAATCTTAAAAATGTTAGGAATATATTTTGTGTCTTTCACAAATTTATTTTCCTTTCAGCAAAGAATAGCCTCAAGTGAAGGAGCAACTTCCAGTAGTAGGGAACCAATTCCCACTAGACTCAAGGAATTGTTCAAGAGGGAGGTTATGACTATGAGGAGCATCGACAATAGAGATCTCCGCCTCCGGCCAATCCTTCACGACAAACTCGCAACTCTGGGTTGGTTGAACATAACAAAAGTTGAGGGTCACGTCTCTTACAACTTGGTGAGATCTTTCTACGAAGCCATGAATCGCGTGGGACTTCCAGAAAAAGGAATCAACCCTGTATTGGAGACAACAGTCATGGGGATAAAAATTCCTATCAACGTCGAAATCATCGCTCGACTTATGGAGATTCCGATTGAGAAAGAATTATTGATCCACGTGAACCTCAGACAATTACAGAGATCGCGGAGTCTAATGAACAATTGTTCAATTCTCTCACCAAAGAGCCATACACTCAATCGACGTACACCAACCTCCCAAACAATTATCTTAAGCCAACTCTTGCCAGCCTTGGAAAGATCGTGCTCAGCAACATCTTGCCAGAAAGGGGGACTAGAGGCACTATGTCAAGGGCCCAACTTCTTGTGTTATACTGCATAAAGAAGAAAATAAAGGTCTGCCCACCTCACATCATTATCCAACAAATGTCGAGGGTGATTCAAAACCCTTTGAGAAAGGATCTCCTCGGTTACGGAGTCTTGATCATGAGGATGTTGTACGAAGAAAATATCAACACTTTTGATGGGACTTCGAAGTAGATCACTGAACGAGTTACAACATCATCTATCTTCAAGATATATGTCACAAGGGGAGGGGTAACTGACGAGGAAGTATTCAGCATGATGTTAGGAAATGCCGAAAGAATGAGAGACAAACATGGACGTTGTCTTCGAAGAAGTCGACGCAAGATTCTTGTCAGGGAAGTACCAAATAACGAGACAAATCAGAATCCTACGTCAAATGCCGAAGGGGTTCCAATTAGGGGATCCTTGTACAATCAAAACAACTACCTTTCACCTAGGAGTCACCCGCACAACCAATACTTTCTCCCAATGCCTATGGCCTATCCTCCACCTATGGGACAATCGACCCATCAACCACCAATGGGACTATCGAATGGCAGAAATGAGAGAGACCCAAAATAATATATTAACATGTATGCAAAACTCCGAAGCAGAGCGAGCAGACTCTCAACCTTCTGTTAGTAGTCGTTATGTACCTAGCAGGAGATCTAGAATGAGCAGTAGTAAGGAGGAGAATCAAGATTGATTACTGGCATTGTAAACTTTTTTTTGATATACATGAATGAAATGTTTTGTTTAAGACTATCTTTGGTGGGCCGACTTACAACCATTCTTTCTTTTGTATCACTAACTTTGGAGTGGTATGGGACACAACAAAATTAGAAGATACTAAATAAAATATGAAAGTAAGAAAACCCATGACTTGTGTGGAAAGAAACATTTGGAGAAAGTTGCATTACTAATATTGTCACTAAGTTTACACGGTATGGGACGAGTAAACTTGGAAGATACTATTAGTGAACAACTATTCAGCCAATGTTTTTAGAGACCGTGTTCATACAACTTAACTTGGTTGACACCCTTATTACCAAATTCATGTGGTATGGGACACACGAATATGGATAATGATCGAAAAGACTAAGAGTAAGAGTTTGAATACATAAGATTACGATAGAACGTTAGATCATGATATTTACCGAGGCAAATCTTAGAATTCTTATGACTCGTATGGATTTTCAATGAAATATATATGTATGTTCACAAAGACCATAACCAAATCATTTGAAATACTTGCAAAGTTTTGTACTTATTATATAAACATTCTAACTTTGTTTGTTTTTACACTATGGCCAAACATACGAGATATATAAGATTTTTTGATTCTTCAACAAAAACCTTACACTATACTTAGAAAAATAGGTGATTTTAATATTGCAGTACTCTCGAAATTGTTGCTGAGCATACTATAACATTATACTTGGCTACAGTTCCTAAAATCTTGGTTTTATTTTTCTCCTTGCCAGTGAGAAAATGCAAACTAGGAAGAGAGGAAGGCCACGTACTGTCCGTCCAGCAGTGGAGGCACCTCCTGAGATTCAGGAACCGCCGCCTCCGATAGCAGCACAAGTCATACCCGATACTGCCACTACATCTGGGCAGGAAATACCACCCCCACCCGCACCCTTTGCCATGCCTTCAAGCATGGAAACCTTCTTCGCCGGATTTATTGAGGCGATGAAAGTCACTGTTCAAACTGCCGTTTGTGAGACCGTAGCCAGTCAGGTTGCCACTGTTCAGGCACCTATATGATTTGGATCGAAATCTCAAACCGATCAAATTACCAAGTATAAAAGGCTACAACCTCTTACTTTTGCTGGCACCATTGATGCTGATGAGGTGCAAAAGTGGTGGATGAGTCAAAAAAGGCTCTTGATGCAATGGGAGTCGATAAAACTCGCAAAATTCCACTAGCGACCTACCAACTTGTTGGTGGGGCAAACACATGGTGGATAACAGTGAAAGAAGACCCAAGGGTCAACACAGCAGATATGACTTGGCAACACATCGAGTTAATGTTTATTGATGAATATTTTCCTGGCGCTGTGAAGAGGCAGAAGCGTCAGGAATTCGCTAAGTTATACCAGGGTAGCATGACCGTCAGGGAATATGCTGGAAAGTTCAAAGAATTATCAGTCTACTCTCTCTCCACCATCTCAACGGAGCAAGATAAGACTGAGAAATTTTATAATGGCCTTCGCCATGATATTCGACAAGTCTTGTCGATCTTGGATCTCAAGATTTACAAGGAGGTTGTTGACAAGGCCATGAGCTTTGAACAAGAGAAGATCTTACAAAAACAGATAATGAATAAGGGAAAATGGCCTGCAACGTTTTCCCAATAAGGCTCGCAACAGGGCAACAAGAAGAAGCCCTACTACAATCAAAACCCATCCCTCCCAGCCCCTGTTTCAAAGAATGAGGCCTCAACACCTGCGGCTGAACCTTCTAACCCTAACCATCAGGATTTCCAAAATCATGGCTGTGGAGGTCGTTATGGAAGGGGTGGCCGTAGAAACGGCAACGGTAGAGGTGGTGGTTGACACCACAATCAGCAAGGCCAGTAGAACAATCAGCATGGCCAGCAAATCAATCAGCAGTACAGGCTGACTGTTTCAACTTCGGCCAATAGGGCCATGTAAAATATTTTTGTCCGCACCTTCAGCAACCTATTCCCGTTGTTCCAGTCCAACAAGCACTACCTGCGGTTAATACTCAACCCAGGTAGAACCAACAGAACTAGGGTCAACGGAATCGGGGAAGAGCATTTGCCATCGCTCAACAACCCCTCCCAGACAACAATGTTGTCGAACGTACCTTTCATTTGTTCAATACAATGGTGCATGTTTTATTTGATTCAGGTGCTACGCATTCTTTTATATCGTCGGCATTGGTAAGAAATTTAGGCCTGCATCCTGAACCCACAAACATCACACTCCATGTCACATCACCGTTCAGATCTGGTACTGACGTGAATTTGAAGTGTTCTCGATGTGAGCTTCGAATGTCAAAACAGATAATATATGCAGATCTTTTTGTGATGGATATTGAAGTCTTTGACATCATCCTCGGCATGGACTGGCTAGCACCACTGAATGCAAAGATCGAATGTATGAAGAAGCAAGTTCAGTTAACCTTGCCTACAGGAGAGTTGGTCAAGATTCACGGAACAAGGAAATGGATACACAAATCAATAGTTGCACTTCTCAAGGCACAACTTCGAGCTCTATCCCTTCGCAATGAAAATGAATCACCAGCACTATACCCTCTCGAATTACAAGATGTTCCAGTCATATATGAATTCCCAACAGTTTTTCTAAATGACCTTCCTGGTCTACCTCCAGTTAGGGAATTTGATTTTGAGATCAACCTCATACCTGGGACAGGGCCTATCTCAATTCTACCATACAGAATGTAAAATGTCGAGCTGGTCGAATTAGACAAACAGTTGAAGGAATTAGAGAGTAATGGCTTCATCCGAAAGAGAACATCACCCTGGGGCGCTCTAGTTCTGTTTGTTCGCAAAAAGGATGGTTCGTTACGACTTTCTATCGACTATCACAAGTTGAATAACGTCACCATCAAGAACAGATATTCATTGCCCAGGATCGATGACTTGCTCGACCAACTTAGAGATGCCAAATACTTCTCTAAGATTAATTTACGGTCCGTTTATCACCAACTTCGGATCCGAGAGTCGGGCATCACCAAGATGGTGTTCAGAACTCGGTTATACTTAGACCGATTTGTGGTGGTTTTTGTGGATGACATCTTGATATATTCCTCAACCAAGGAAGACCATAAAATACATTTGAAAATAGTCCTCCAGACCTTGAGAAGCCACCAACTATATGCAAAGCTGAGTAAGTGCGAATTTTGGGCGAAGAGAGTTCAATTCCTAGGCCATGTGGTTTCAGGCAATGACATTGAGGTATATCCTTCTAAGGTTGAAGCCGTTTTAAACTGGAAGCAGTCTTAAACTGGAAGCAGCCTACCACTGTTACTCAGATTAGGAGTTTTCTTGGGTTGGCTGGCTATTACAGACGCTTCATCAAGGACTTCTCAAAGATTGATGAACCTATGACCAAGCTCACTCGAAAAGACGTGCGATTCATCTTGAATCCTGCCTGTGAAGCATTATTTCAGGAATTGAAGAAACGCCTCACGATGGCACCTGTACTTATCACTCCAAGAAATGCAATTGGATTTTCATTATACACCGACGCCTCTCTCTAAGGCTTAGGTGTCGTACTAATGCAAGAAGGCCAAGTTGTTGATATGCCTCGAGGCAACTAAAGATTCACGAGGGTAATTACCCAACACATGACTTGGAATTGCAGCTGTTGTGTTTGCACTAAAGCTATGGCGTCATTACCTATACGGTGAACGCTTTGAGGTCTTCTCGAATCACAAAAGTCTTAAGTACATATACACTCAGAGAGACCTAAACCTCTGCCAGAGACGATGGTTGGAATTCTTGAAAGATTATGACTTTCAACTCCAGTACCATCCCGTAAAGGCCAATGTTGTGGCCAATGCCCTGAGTAGAAAATATTTTGTTGCTTGCACTCTTAAATACGAAATGGGGAAGTTGGCTACAGAGATGGAAAACTTTAACTTACAGCTGAACGAAGAGGGACCAAGACTACGACTCTCTCAATTATCAGCCAACTCTAAGCTAGTTCGAAAGATTTCTGCTGCTCAAGCCAATGACCCTATGTTAATGGAGAAACGAGAACTTCTACTCAGCGGACAGGACCTTCCTTACTGGTCGGTCTCAGAAGACGGGGCCATTTTCTATAAAAAAATGTCCTTGTCTACCGAACGATCCTGAGGTTCGAACATAAGTGGTTACTGAGATGCACTGTTTGAGGTACGTTATGCATCCTGGGGTGACAAGATGTACAAGGATGTCAAGCGAAAATTTTGGTTTTTTGGAATGAAGAAGGCAATTGCAGACTTTGTTGCTCGATGTCTTGTTTGCCAGAAAGTTAAGGCAGAACGAAGACTTCCCTCTGGACTTCTCCAGCCATTACCTATTGGAGAATGGAAATGGGAGAACATCGTAATGGATTTTGTTACGTCCTTACCTCGAAACAATAAAGGGCAAGATGTTATCTGGGTTATCATTGCCAGAATTACAAAGTCTGCAAACTTCTTGCCAATAAAGTTCATGGATAATCCCGCCAAACTTGCAGAGCTATATGAAAGAGAGATCGTACTCCTTCATGGCATACCACTCACGAACGTCTCTGATCGAGACCTTCGATTCACATCAAACTTTTGAAAAAGCTTCCAGAGTAGAATGGGTTCTAAGATCACCATGAGCACAACATTTCACCCTCAGACTGATGGGCAGTCAGAGCATCTTATTCAAATCTTAGAAGACATGTTACGGTGTTGCATTTTGGACTTTAATGACGGATGGGCAAAATACTTACATTTAGCTGAGTTTGCATACAACAACAGCTACCAAACTAGTATCGGCATGGCACCGTACGAGGTTCTCTATGGTCGCCCTTGTAGATCTTCGGTATGCTGGTTAGATATGGCAGATCGACGGCAGTTAGGCCCTGAACTAGTTCAAGAGACTTATGAGAAGATCACACTAGTAAAGGAACGACTTCGTGTTGCACAAAGTCGGCGGAAGAGCTATGCTGATCAGCGGAGACAACATCTAGAATTTGATAAGGGGGACTTTGTTTTTCTAAAAGTTCAGCCCACAAGAGGTGTCAAACGCTTTGGGATCAAATGAAAGCTCTCCCCACGGTATATAGGTTCATTTTAGATCATTGAACGTATTTGCAAACTTGCTTATCGTCTGTCCCTTCCATCGTCCATGCCTAAGGTTCATGACGTTTTTCACGTATCCATGCTTCGCAAGTATCATCTTGATCCTTCGCATATCATCCCTCTAGTCGAGGTTCGGGTTGAGGAAGGAAATAAGTATCAGGAAAGAGAGATATAGATTTTAGATAGAAAAACTCAAGAACTACGACGACGTAACATACCACTTGTGAAAGTGCTCTGGGATCACCACGGCGTAGAGGAAGCAATATGGGAACTAGAACCAACAATTAAACAAAAATACCCTTAATTGTTTTCTAGTACCAACTGATGATGCGATACATTGTATTATTTTCACTTATCAAGAAAATGATGAAACATTGTTTACACTTATCTTAATACATTGCTTCACTTGAATAACTATGCAGATGTCTGAAAATAATATCAATGGATATAGTGATGCACACACGCAGTGGCCTCCTTGGCAACCTGTGGCTACTTCTCAAGAATCAGAGTCAAGTCATAACCACTTTGCATTACCAACTCCATCACCACACAGACAACGATCATTATCGCCAGAGCGTGCATGACATTTTCGTAACAATCCCGTGCCATCATCTTGGCAGGACCTTCTACCAAAATTGTCAGGTGGCCGGATTCGAGCAACTGCACGAAAAAGTATTCCACCGCTCAACCTACCTCACCTCAAACGATGTAACCAACGCCCTCCACCACCATCTGTTATGCAAAGGTTGGAATCTTCAGAGGACGAGTGCGATTCCATTTGATCTCTATGGTTTTATGATGATGACGATTCCACCGGCCACAGTGCTATTCAGGGACCATTCAAGCACTACCCTGAACACGCAAGAGATGACGCCGACAGTGAATCTCAAGCATATAACCATCATAACTACTTGAATTGATTTCGAGGGTGAAATCCCTTTAAGGGGGTAGAGTGTAATACCCTGTATTTCACAAAAAAAAAATCATTTGGGCAGTTGTGCCCAGAAGTCCGGGCACCTGCCCGAAAGTCCAAGCAGCCCGTCCGGACGTCCAGGCGCCAAAACCTTTATATAAACCAACCCCCCTATTCATTTTTCACACCAAATTCACTATAAATTGTGATTTTTCCTCATCTTTTCACTCATTTTGAGTGTTTAGTCTTTTGAGACTCTCGGTGCGGTGCGACGAAGTTCGGTCCGGAGGAAAGCGCCATATCTGAAAAAGAAGAAGTTCTTATCTGAAGGTGGGGAACGAAACATAGGTTTGCGTGTTTTATAACTTTTATTAAAGTTTACATTCAGTTATTATTATATCTACTGTTCAATTACACTGCATTATGTCATATAATGTTTATACTGTTGCACTTATGCCTGTACACTTGGAATTCACGTATTATACTGTTATAATGCCAGATTTGTGGTCAATCTGGCTCAACTAGACTCGGTCTTATCCTCAGTAACTTTAAATAGTGAACGGGAGGCAGCGGGCTGCTCTAGACGATTGGTATTTAAGCAGACCTTGTGTCTCACCTCTCAACTGGGGATTGACCTAGTTGGTCTTATTGAAAGCTATCAACTTATACAAGTAATACTGAATGTCCTAACCTTGCACGTCGTGATACCAACTCTGATAAGGATCACCAGACGTTGCCAAAGTCAGTCTAAATGTCAAGAAAAGACCAGACCAGTAGACTAGACTAGTTCATGCATTGGCATCATACATATCACCACCTAGGGATGTATGTGGTTTATGACTCGTAGAATAGTTAGGAGCATTACTCGCTATTCATTATATTTCTCTGGAGAGGGACGTACATGAGAACCCTGCTACGCCTGGGGAGGGACATCAGTACGTGAATTCAGAGCATCGTTCCTGAGGAGGGACGTACAATAGAACTTGGCTACGCCAGGGAAGAATGTCCGGATGAACATTTGTACGTGAACTCAGGCGATGTACGTTCATCAAACCACTATGAGACGGTGCCATGCATATATACATATTGATTGATTGTGATGCTCACATGTGTATTTAAGATATTTGATATTGAAGTATGTTTTATTAATTGTTATACTCACGAACTATTTTACCCACTGAGCGCGTTAAGCCCATTCCATTATCAACCAATCTTTCACAGGAAATTAGGGTGGACTGGGTGTAAGTTATGGGGCCCATATTTTGTACCCTTTGTATGATTCATTGGGGATTTTGGGGAGTATGTTCCCTTGACCATTTTATGTACAAAAATATTTTGAATTAAATGAAATCAGAATTGTACTGTGTGTTATATATGTTCGCTGCGCACTCTGTTGTTACCATTGTCATTATTTCAAATGCGCGCCCCGTCCGCGAGTGTACCGCTGGTTTAGGTGCGTCCGGGCGAGGTGTGACAAAGTATGTAATTAAATACTATTTTAAATTGAATAAAACTTGGAATGAATATTTACTATAAGTGCATATATTTCAATATTCATACACAGAAAGCACATTGCTATACTAGGTCAAAAAAGAAAAAAAGAAAAAAAAAAACCTTAACAAAGAACTAAATATCAAGAACCTTATTATTCCTATACACCATTATCAACTACATCTCTTCTCACACTCTTTCCTTACATTCTCATTGGCGCCCTAATAACAAAGTTTTACAATTAAGCCTCGGCAATCTCTACATATTCAGTAGTTGCAACCCACTTCAATGATTGGTTTATCTATTGCGTTGGGCCTTTGACACCAAGGGTGCAGCCTTCTGCCATGATATTTGTTAGAAGCCACTAAATCTATAGTTGTATAAAGGCCTTACAATGCATAGCTATCATCGATAGTCTCCTCATATGCAGAATATAGCCTCATCTTACACGTCAAGAATCACAAGAGAGAAAAATAAAATAAAAATATTATTTATGCAAATAAGAAAGAAAAATGCTTTACAAACACATTTGCCAAACACATATTGTTGAAGCATTACAAACACACTTGTCAAATATTAATTATACACGTGATTCAAGACAATTCAATGACTCTCATTGACAATATCAACAATGTGTGTCAACAAAGTGTGTTTGTCAAGCATTACTCAATTAAAAATATGTAAATGTCAATAACAAGACTTAACTCAAAATCTCTTGTAAAACTAAGATTATGATATCATGTAAGAAACCACTCAACTCAAAAGCTATAGCTATCAGATAATGGCTCAACAATACATATCAAACTATCATTAAAAATATGATCATAGCTCTAAATAGGAGTGTTCATCAACCCAACCAATCAGACCGAGCCAGACCTTTTGGGTTGGTTTAGGTTAAATAGGTAGTTCGGGTTAGGTTGGGTTCTAAAATACCTAACTCAATTAGTTTGGGTTGGGTCACGGGTTCAACCCATAAAAGAGAATTTAGATACTGCAAGGCCAACACCAACAGAGGATGATAGACTAACCAAGATTCTCAACTTAGTTACTCGTGCTTTTGAAAAGCTTCATAAATTAGAGAACAAAATGCCTTTCCTTGCCACAACAATCATGGATCTGTCATACACTGTTATTACTGCAGCAGACCATGTGGAAGGAGTAGTAGGCTTCTTTGAAGACCTCTTCAAGGCAATGAACAGTAGGATGCATTCTATTATTTGGTATATTGCCTCAAGCATGAAATGTTTTGCTATGCTCTTTCATTTGTCGGAGAAGAAAGGTGTAAAGGCTCCACCTGCACCAAGGCAGCCTTCACACGCCCTCAAGGACCTAAGGAGTCTGACAGACTTCTTGGCATATTAGAATGTGAAGATGAAGAAGCATCCGATGAAGAACCTCTACATCGAATCCGTCGAAGAGTGTTTCCACCCCCAGATCCCTCATCAGAGACCTTTCCTGATCCCAAACGCAAGCAACCAATCAGGCCAGAATTTAAAGGTCATACACTCTCTCCTGATTTTACTCAAGGTCTTAAGGAACGGAAAGCTAAAGGCTTCAAACCAAGTCCACTTCTTGATCCATTTAAATTTGGTGTTTCCAAGTATGCTCACGAAAAATTCATTGAAAAATCTGGGAAGGGTATTGTAATTGATGAATCTGTCAGTCGTGTGAGACAAAGCACACGTGGTTCTTCAAGACCACGAGTACCAAGGAAACCCAAAAAATCTGAACCAAGTCCTAGTGGATCCAAGAAGGATGAGGAGGCTGAAAAAAAAAAGGAAAGGGAAGGGTCCAAGTACGAGCTAAGTTTGCCCACTTTTGATGTTTTCAAAAGGGGGAGAAGAGATTGCAGATAATAAGGATAAGTTAGCTCAAGAGGGAAGCTACATATAAAGGGAAGTTCTATCTAAGTTATTGTATTCATTCTTGTATATTGTAATGTTTGCAAATTATCTTGTAAATCTTTATGATTGAAATCATATAGAACTGACATGTCTGCAAATACTATTCTAAATTCGTTAAATGTTTGAGTACATGAATATAATTATCTGCGTTGTCACGACGCCCCTGACGTAGGCTGACGTCATGACCGGCACAACGTATTATACACTGTACAAACCCATATACAGTATATAATACACTGTCAGCCTTCACGTACTCTCACAAACCTTCCCAAAATGTACAAAATATTTTTTTTTCTATACCACACATCAAATCAAATCCCATATATATAGATGATCATTCCATTCACATTGATTCCATTCATTCCACAAATGAAATTCTCACCAACTAAATATCTATGATCATCTCATTTCATCATCTCAAGCATTATATAATCTTACCACACAACCCATCTAGGTGATATTACATATATATAGTGTGTGATAATTATACATATCAAAATAACGTAAATAGAATTTATTTCCTCCAAGCATACATACACATACCAGACAAGTTCCTTTTTCCTTCGACTCAATACCTGAAAGATTGGAGGAAATGGGGTGAGCAAACAACAGCTTAGTGAATATAGTTCTTGAGATGGCAATTATATACATTTAGAGAAATATGACATTTAAAATCATTTCAAACACTTATGCAACACATGCATCATTCAACGAATATATCATACAGGTCAACAACATATATTTCATGTTTTTCAATAATACAATGCACAATTTCCCTCCTCCGCAAGGCAGGAGAACGGGTCTAACCTTGTATGGTCGTACAAGGTAGACACAGCCTCACATTACCCAATTTCAAAACACAATGCACAATCTCCCTCCTCCGCAAGGCAAGAGAGCGGGTCTAACCCTTGTAAGGCCGTTACAAGGTAGACATAACCTCTCATTACCCAATTCAATAACACAATGCACAATCTCCCTCCTCCGCAAGGCAAGAGAGCGGGTCTAACCCTTGTATGGTCGTTACAAGGTAGTCACAACTTCTCATTACCCAATTAACAATCATTTCAAGGATCCCAACCCTTGTTAGGACAAACCTAACGAAATGACAATGAGGAATCGCAAAGCCTCATCATTACAAACTCCAATGCTAAAATCAGTTTGCATGATCCATAAAACTCAATGCCTTATATATATTATCACATGCGTACAATCAAACAGTTTATATGCGTACAATGCCATACAAGAACCAAATCAAGGAAACTATACTCACAGTATAACACGTTCCACTTAAACTCAATTATCGTCGCTTTCGAGTCCCGCTCCAAGTTAAATCCAACGAATTTAACCTGTCACAATCACTCCATAATTCAATTTCATATCTTCATATTTATATTTCTCAACTCACTTCAAATCACGAATAATAAATCCATTTAGGACTCAAAAGCAGTTATCTCGTTTCTATAAACTCAAACCGGGGTTTCATTGGGTTCACATCACTGGTCACATCACTGTGCACAGTACGATTCACATCACTGATCAATGTCACTATTCACTATGCACTGTGCATTGTGTACTATACACTATTCACTGTGCACTATTCACTATTCACTGTATACTATTCACTGTATACTATTCACTATTCATTACTATTCATCCGAAAGATGTAAATTGTATTAAAATTGTCAAACGGTCTCCAAAACTCCAAAAATAGAATCTAACCACAGATTCAGAATCCTGACAGTCCAGGGAGTGTTTTTCTACCTTCCTAGCGGGTTTTCATTCACGTTGGGGTCAAAACCCTAATTTGTCAAAACGCCGCAAAACGGCTCCCATAGCTAAAATTAGTCCGCTAGAATCGTTACATCTAGCTTAGATAGCAATTTCACGAAGAAAGAGAGTGAAAATCACATACCGTATGGCTCGAAATCCCGCATTTTCCTTTTTCTCCCTCTCCTTCTTCTCGGTTCGTCCCTCTGCTTCTTCTTTCCCTCTCTGACTTCATTTTGATATTTTTATTTTCGTCGTCGTTTTTTTTTATTCCAAGTACTGTTCATGAACAGCATTTTGTTTATGAACAGTGTTTTATGAATAGTGTTTTGATATTTTATAAACAGCATTTTTCTATTTTATTATTTGTTTTTTTGCCTTCTTCTGAACACTATTTATGATACTATTTGATAAACAGTACTTACTATTTACGTACAGTTTATTATTTTATTTTATCTTTTTATTCGTTCTTCTTCATACACTCAATCCACATTTTTAAGTAACTAACCATACCCGTATATGTGTCTTTTTCTTCATACACTCAATCACACACACGTATATTTAGCTCATACGTCTAAAATACGTGTATTATTACGCATATATTTAGCTCATACGTATAAACTACGTGTATTATACATCTTGATACACGTGTATTTCAACGTATGTATTTTATTAAAATTACGGGGTGTTACAATCTCCCCAACTTAAGGAATTTCGTCCTCGAAATTTAAAATCAAGGACTATTCTTCAAATGATACTCAAGTCCAGAAAACTATTCCCGCATTTATATTTCCGCTCCCATGTTTGCTCTGCTTGATACGTGGTATCCTCCCCAAGTTAGAGTTGAGTTACATCCATTCAACATATGAATTCGAATGATATTTCCTCAACATCAATATATAGCAAATCGTATGGACACCTAGCAACTGTGATAATAGAGCAAATCGGTAAGTCAATGGACATATCCTTTCAAGGATCTCTAATGGTCCAATAAATCACGGTGCGAGCTTTCCTTTCATCCCAAATCTCATTTAACCTTTCTGTGGTAAGACCCTTAACAAAACTGAGTCAGCCACAATCAATTTCAAGGCTTATATACCAACCTTGTGTATTTAATACTATCCTCTGGCACCAATACCAATAACTCCACACTTTCAAATCAACAAGTTGGAGATCTATAAGGCTTATTATCAAACCTTTAGAGTGCCATCATTATGCTCGTATACTAGCTATTTATACACATACGTTTACACACATAAAATATTCCTTCCAACTTCCACCAAAATTCAAGTATACTAGACCCGAGCATGCTCGCAAGCATCAAAGTCACTCTCTCAGTCTGTCAGCCAGTCTGAGAATACAATATCACACTGAGAAGGAGATGAGTACCAAATCGAGTCTGCCTCATATATCAGATCTCGACACAATCTTCGGATCTTAATCCGACATGACAAATATCTGAGTACTCCCATCAAATCTCCCTATCTCACACATTTACAATCTGCTCAGTCTATCAATAGAATTCTGGTGTTCCTTGGAAGAATATATAGACTTACCTGTCCACTAATGGTTATCCAAATGGTATCATTTCTACCCATAACCCATAAGATACCATTTGAATCCCATCTGCATTTAACACAATCCATATTACCAATTTTATAATCTTTCATACTGATATCATACTCGTCTCATCATAAATTTTCCTCTCTGAATATGAGTATCAATCAGCTGAACATGCATCTGAGCACAAATATCAACACATGGAGTAACAGAGAGTACACTCATAACTGTAACTCTCACTCACAAACAATCTCCATTTATGGCTAACTGATAGATACTACTCCAGTTTCAGCTTGTTTCCTGCTCAATGCCTCAGCAACATATTGGCCTTTCCCAGGATAATAATTCAATATAAAATCAAATCCTTTGGGAATTCTTGCCACATTTATTACCTCATATTCAGTTTCTTTCCGTTCAAATAAGTACTTCAGACTCTTAAAATCTGAAACTAGTGTGACCTTTTTATTATAGAGGCAATGCTCTCATCAATTCAAAATAACTACCAACAAATTTTTTATTCACCCTCAGGATAGTTATTCTCGTGCACTACCAAATATCTGAAGGCACAAGTAATTAACTTATCTTTTTGTGTCAATGCAAAATTCAGATCTGGACGTGATATTCATCAATCACAATTACTTCCAGATTCTGAACCTAGTAACAACATTTCATACTGTGAGAGCTTTCCTCATACACAACGGTCTACACAGTACTCACCATTTGTCTGGTTTAGTTTCGTGAGTGAAACAGATAGCTTCAAGGATCTTTCCACGCACTTTCTATAGCATACAACTAATACCAGAGAACTTCTGATTTCCATCATTGACATCAGTTCTCACAGTACTATGATCACTTTGACCTTCGCAGCATCCTTAACGATACTATTTAAACTAGTCATGTGATCCAAAAATTCTCATCTCAATTATATTCAAAACTTATATTCACCAAGCTTGGCACTCAATCAGTGCTCTCTCGGTGACTACAAGATCATTCTGAGGTGTTATTCATGCTCCTCTCATTTTTCTTGGGACAATTTCATATATCGTCATTGAAGACTATGTAATAATCACGATATGGTTCATATACCCACTGCATCAATCCTAGAAACATGATTGACACGTTAATCAAGGTTACCAAAATTTCATAATATCCATATCTTGTCTTAAAACAGTCAGCATTACATCCTTTTCTCGAATTCGTAACTGATGGTGCCTAGATCTCAAAATGACCTTAAAGAAAATTTGGCTCAATTTAGTTAATCGAATTCGACCATCTATCCATGGTAAAGGCTATTCATTCGTTGTTGTTACCTTGCTCAGGTACCAGTAATTCATACGGAAACATCTTTCACTATACTTTCTGTCCATCTTATCACAAATGCTCTTCAAGGTGGCATATCAAGGACAATAAATCTTTTGCTCCTTAACACATTTACATACACCTTAAATCCTCACAATTCCTCAGGTACTCTTTATATGAAGGAATGGAGATGCATATTATACTAGCATCAGTTTTATATGCTATCAATCTCCTGTGCAGGTAGCAATTTAATACTTCATCAGAGATTACTCCAATATACCAGCTCACCACATGAGTTTTTAATCAACTGTATGCCTTATTACGTTACTCTAAATGGCTTTGTACTAGCCATATTCTCCATGTCCTCGTCAATAACTAGCTTATCTTAGAGAGACAATTTTGAGGGTATAAATTTCTCGAGATTCAAAATGAGAATTTTTCGCTTATTCAGAATATTACTTCTTTTCGAAGAGACGGTCCACCTGACATGAGAGGTGACCAACCAATCATAACCAACTAAGCATCCAATTCTAAAAATTTCATATTCTAAAGTCCATAATACTTGATGACCCTCATACTTATTCCACATATTATTTGCTAACCATATCATGATAGATTTTTTTCTCCTGTAGGCACTCACAATCAATGATCTACTATGATAACAGAAGATAATACCATCTGTCTACCATATCATCAGAGATAAAGGACCAGGTAGATTCAACAATACAATCAGAATATACACAATAACAACATGTTGATCATACATGTTATCAACGTATTGACTTTAATTTATTTTAATTTATTCTCTCAAATCTGGTGAAGTCACATTGATAAAACATATTGGGGCATTTCATATCTACTAACTGGACATAACACATCTCGTGTCTTTTTTTTCAGATTGATAAGAAACAATCATAGGTCGAGATACAATTTACTCAGTCTGTGACTCCTGCTCAGGCAATGGAAACCACTTCTGGTTTTCATACTTTTTTAACATCACTTCCCTTTTTCCCATTCTCATTGGGTTAGTACCTGACCCAATACTGCCAAAATCTCAACCTTACTCAATGTTTAACTTATCGTTAATTTCATATTATTGCCCCAACATTTCTCCTTTTACCTAAAACGGGTGTTGATGACTCGGCTTCTAACGGCAGTGTAAGCTATCTCACTATTGCTGGTGTGAACAATTTCACCACAGCTTTGGCTAACCCGAAAGTTATAGGCTGCCTCACAACTTGCGCCTATATGTATAACCCAACAATTATCAAACCTGCCGTATAGGATCCCAACACGTATTCTAGATCCTTACCATTCTCAAAATATCCATAGTGATCATTCCTAAAAATAAACTATACCAGTCTACTGAATTCATGTTGGTACTTCTGGTTAGGCATATCACTACATTTTAACAAGATAAACTTTCTTATGCCTTACATCAATGTCAGCATGATGATAGAAGCCCTCATAAAATAATTTCTGTAAGTAATCCCATGCCTTACTCAACTCATGAGTCCTTAACCAATTTTCTATAATCTCTTATCATCAGTTAGCTTAAACGCTAACGTGCTTTATCATTTGCAGAGACTTAATCATTCTCTAAGATGGTCTCCACTCAGAGTAGCAAATTCTTTACTTCGTCTACTATCAGACTGCCAATTAAGATAGGAGAGTCTCTTCTCTTGAAAGTTTCCATAACTTTCACATATCTTTTCATTTCATCTGGCTTATCATTGAGACCTTATATTTAGTTTATTTTATTTTTTACTTCCGTCTCAACTATATGAAGTATGCACACCATTAGCATCCACATCTGGAGCTATCAATGGTTCAAGCTTCTGTCATTCTCATATTACAACTTTGCCACAAGCTCATAAGCTAGGCATTTCGTTGTTGTTGGGTAGTTCCTGCATAATTTATTATCACTGGAGTACATCCAGTTCTTTTTCTTTCAGCCTTCTGATCCTTTCTTGATCAGCAATTTCCATGGTTAATCTTGACTATTCTTTTCCAAATCTAGAATTCACCGACACAGGAGATTCTCAGTCAAGATAACATATTGGATTAGGCTCAACATAATAGGACTACTCATATGTATACCCATACAAACAATCATAATATCATAAAGCTTTTAATCTTTTTACGAATTTTAAACTTAGGCTCTGATACCAATATTGTCACGACGCCCCTGACGTAGGCTGACGTCATGACTGGCACAACGTATTATACACTGTACAAACCCATATACAGTATATAATACACTGTCAGCCTTCACGTACTCTCACAAACCTTCCCAAAATGTACAAAATATTTTTTTTTATACCACACATCAAATCAAATCCCATATATATATAGATGATCATTCCATTCACATATATTCCATTCATTCCACAAATGAAATTCTCACCAACTAAATATCTATGATCATCTCATTTCATCATCTCAAGCATTATATAATCTTACCACACAACCCATCTAGGTGATATTACATATGTATATTGTGTGTGATAATTATACATATCAAAATAATGTAAATAGAATTTATTTCCTCCAAGCATACATACCTAATTTCAAAACACAATGCACAATCTCCCTCCTCCGCAAGGCAAGAGAGCGGGTCTAACCCTTGTAAGGCCGTTACAAGGTAGACATAACCTCTCATTACCCAATTCAATAACACAATGTACAATCTCCCTCCTCCGCAAGGCAAGAGAGCGGGTCTAACCCTTGTATGGCCGTTACAAGGTAGCCACAACCTCTCATTACCCAATTAACAGTCATTTCAAGGATCCCAACCCTTGTTAGGACAAACCTAACGAAATGACAATGAGGAATCGCAAAGCCTCATCATTACAAACTGCAATGCTAAAATCAGTTTGCATGATCGATAAAACTCAATGCCTTATATATATTATCACATGCGTACAATCAAACAGTTTATATGCGTACAATGTCATACAATAACCAAATCAAGGAAACTATACTCACAGTATAACACGTTCCACTTAAACTCAATTATCGTCGCTTTCGAGTCCCGCTCCAAGTTAAATCCAACGAATTTAACCTGTCACACTATTCACTATTCATTATTCATTACTATTCATCCGAAAGATGTAAATTGTATTAAAATTGTCAAACGGTCTCCAAAACTCCAAAAATAGAATCTAACCACAGATTCAGAATCCTGACAGTCCAGGGAGTGTTTTTCTACCTTCCTAGCGGGTTTTCATTCACGTTGGGGTCAAAACCCTAATTTGTCAAAACGCCGCAAAACGGCTCCCATAGCTAAAATTAGTCCGCTAGAATCGTTACATCTAGCTTAGATAGCAATTTCACGAAGAAAGAGAGTGAAAATCACTTACCGTATGGCTCGAAATCCCGCATTTTCCTTTTTCTCCCTCTCCTTCTTCTCGGTTCGTCCCTCTGCTTCTTCTTTCCCTCTCTGACTTCGTTTTGATATTTTTATTTTCGTCGTCGTTTTTTTTATTCCAAGTACTGTTCATGAACAGCATTTTGTTTATGAACAGTGTTTTATGAATAGTGTTTTGATATTTTATAAACAGCGTTTTTCTATTTTATTATTTGTTTTTTTTGCCTTCTTCTGAATACTATTTATGATACTATTTGATGAACAATACTTACTATTTACGTGCAGTTTATTATTTTATTTTATCTTTTTATTCGTTCTTCTTCATACACTCAATCCACATTTTTAAGTAACTAACCATACACGTATATGTGTTTTTTTCTTCATACACTCAATCACACACACGTATATTTGGCTCATACGTCTAAAATACGTGTATTATTATGCGTATATTTAGCACATACGTATAAACTACGTGTATTATACATCTTGATACACGTGTATTTCAACGTATGTATTTTATTAAAATTACGGGGTGTTACATGCGTGATCTCTGAGTATTTGAAATCATCAAAAATGGGGAGATTGTTATCTCAATGAACCCCATGATATGAATATTTTGATGATTCCAAATGTCTTCAATTTGTCTATCTAATGATCTTGTCAAGTGTTTCAGATTTATCAAGAATCAAGATTAAGGAACTACGCTCACAAGCCTATTGAACATCACAAGTTCCAAGTCTGTCAGTACTTAGAATGTGAAGTCTATCGATCAACTTTCTCTCAGCAAGATTTAATCGTTTGTATATTGTGATCGTAACATTCTAATCATTCCTTATGATTTCTAAAGTATTTGATTTGATTAGAAAAACATAATGATTTTAATCATCTTTTATCTAGCTTCAATCGAGAAATTAAAAATTATTTTTATAGAGTCTTTCAGGACGCTAATGTTTTAGCAGCGCCCTCCTGGACTTGATGGGTCAGAACGCTGATAAAATATTAGAACGCTCAAGGTTGAATTGAACTATTAATTAGGACGCTTACTTATAAAGTAGCGGTCTCCCTTTAAGTCAACATTTGATTGCGTCAGGACGCTGACTCAGTTTCAGCTCGCTAGAAGTTCTCTTTATTTTTAAGTGATTTCTATCTTTTCGGACGCTGATAGTTAGAAGTTGAATAAATTATCAGGACGCAACTTATGTAGGAGTGCCCTTATCTTTAGAATGAACATAATAACTTTTAGGACGCTTACTGTCCTTCAGCATACTTAACATTGTTTTAAAACTATTTTTAAATATTAGGACGCTAATACTTGAGTAGTGCCCTCGTGCATTTAAGTGCTTTTAAAACAAAACAGGATGCTCACTATTAAGTAGCGCCCTCATGTTTTAAGTGGTTCAATTGTCAAAGTAAGTAGGGACGCTTACGATTCAGTAGCGCCCTCACTTCATTGTTCAGTAGGGCGCTAATGCTCTATGAGCGTTCTCAAAGGAACAAAATGACAAAAATGATATTTTTCGTTGTTCTGACATGTTCATCCTTTTAGCCACCTTTTTAGAACAACTTTTCTTACAAAATCAATCTTGTATTTGTAAGAGATATTCTCTGATTCACGAACCACATCTTTTAAAACTTTCCTTATTCTTGTATCTGGAGAAAATCAGAATTTTAATGAAATGTGCAATTGTTATTTTCGTGATACATTCTAGTTGTTGTGAGTAAACATTCATATTTGAAATTTAAATTCAAGTGAACAACAGCTTCATCTCTACAAGTCTATATATACAAGCATTTAACAAACTGTTAACACACCAAAAATTCTCTGAGCCAAAACACTTTTTGAAAGTTAGTCGAATTTTCATCTTATTAAAAAAGCTTAACTTATTCTAATTTCAAAGCGTTTTATTTGAATCATTACTTATTCAAAAGATTTTCATACTGAGCTAAAATTCAATCTTTATTTGAAAATCTATTTGAAATTTAAACTATTTTCACTCAAATTGTGCAGTATTGTTTTAACTTATATAATTCTTGCTGAAAGAGAAATTTAAGAGATAGTTCATAGGATACAGTTGTGCTTAATTTCATATCTTGTAAACTGTATCAAGGTTGTAACAGTAGTTAGATAAACTACTGAGTTGTTATTCAACAAGATTAGGTCTTCTCACACCCGTAAGTTGAGAAACGATCTTCTCACACTCGTAAGTTGAGAAACGATAGTTCTCACACCCATAAGTTGAGAAAGCTTAGGTTTGTCCCATACTCGTAAGTTGGGATAGGTTGGTCTTACGCCTGTAAGCTGAACAGTGTAACGATTGTTCTCACACCCGCAAGTTGAGAAAATGTGTAATGGTTTGATTCTCACCCGTAAGAAAATTCTTTAGTGACAAGGTTAAAATCCTAACTAAGGAGGTTGGGTAATGGACGTAGACAAGTAGTTGGACCACTATAAATTGATTGTGCATATTTATTTATGTTCCGCACTTTATCATTGCTATTGCTTTCATTTTTAAATCGTCTAAGTGTCCAATTCACCCCCCTCTTGGACATATCTGGGCCAATAGCCCATTATACAAAAATTGGTATGCTCTAAACCTCCAACTCTCTATACTTGGATTTTCTCTCTTGCAAATCTAACTTAGGTATCGGAGTGTTTTTGGTGACATCAACCCAGTGTCACCACCCTTTGCAGGTCAGAAGCAAGGCAATCATAAAAAAAGACTTTGGACAAAGAGCAAACAACTTTGCATTCAGTCAACCAACATCACCTCGTGGTCGTTTGTAGGAGATATTTGGTTCAAATTAACATTGTTGATATAGAAGAACAATGAGGGAGGAAAAAAATGCTAAAACTTTCAATTCTATATTATAATGCTTTGAAGTAACCCATACAATAGCCTTAAAAAAGACAAAACCTAAACATAAACCTCTACTTAAACTGAAATTCCCAAAATAACTAATTTTGTTATAAATAGAAGAACTCTAAAAACTATCTGAAAAGAAAAATCTCGCCACTTGCATACTAAAAACTTTTCTTTCTTTTAAAGTATTTTCCTTTCTTATTCATTTATATTTTTCAATTTTCGTCCTTATGTAACGTTCATAAGTACCCTCATTTTGAAAGTATGTAATATTATTTCAATTTTAAGTAATTTAATAATATTAAATGACATTATTATTATTATTATTTTCAAGAAAATGATATTTGAATAAAATGATATATAGTTAATATAAGAAAGAAACTTAATATTATAAAATATTTTTTATAAAAAAAAATTGTATAAGCATAACCAAAGACAAGAATATTATATAATATTCTTAAGCACAACAATATGATATTCTTAATTTCAAGTTACTCTAAATCCCTCTAACTAAACAATTACTTAAAAGAAAAAAATATAGTATTTGTTTTTTTAAAAAAAAATAAAAGTAAAAGATAAAAGAATATGTCACTCTATCCCTCAGTTTAATAGTGCTCTTTTCACGTGAATTAGTCTCCAAGGTGCCCCTTAAGCCAGATAGACACACTTGGATTACCAAAATAATAAAATAAAGATCTTGCTGTTGAAGATAAGAATATTTAATGGGCTCAAATGTTTGATCATCCATTCAATAAGTGAAGAACTGGATGTAACATGGATAAAACAGACAAAACTCCGAATGCAAGGCTCATAATAATTTTATGGTCACATCAGCTTTTCATAAATATCTTTCTTTATACTACTATATTTAGAGGTAGCTATTGTTTTGAGTCTTGCTAGCTTCTTCAACCAGAGCAAAATGTTGTTGAAGGTTATCATTGTTATGACCCCTTTTTTTCTGTCTGTTTGTCTTCTCACGATGCCCTTAGAAGTGGCAGTAAGAGCCACAGCGGCCGAGACCTCCTCACAATTACAAAAAACAGGTGAGCAACTGTGACCTCAGTTTTTTAATTAAATATTAATCATCTTTTCTTCTTCTTTTTTTGAAAAAAAAGTACTAATCCTCCTGCTTTCTGGACAATTATCCTAATTATTAGCTATTTTGATGCAGCTTTCACTAGTTTTAATGTGCAGCTTATATACGTAAAAGTACTACTTGGAAATTAATTAAGCTTTTCCTTAATTCTAAATATCGAAATATAGGATTTAATTAGTAATTCATCTGCAGAAGCTGAAAGATCAAATTAAAATTAAATTGTTCATCAATTTTATCAGAATCTGAAGTTATCATGATTAGAAAACTAAATAATTTAAAACTTATATAAGTAAAAAAAAAAACATATGTAGTTTTTATTGCCCAATTAACTAAAGGATACTACAAATTAAAGTAATCCTGTTTATATATATATATATATATATATATATATATATATATATATATATATATATATATGTGTGTGTGTGAAAAGCTAAAGATGCACGAGTGAAAACTCGTATTGAAACTCAACTGTCTTGTGACCCTTGGATAACATTGATCAACGTGTATTACGTAGATCCATGTTGATCTAAAGAATATATAATGCATGTACACAACAATTAATTAAATGGTTGCTTCACATTTAAAATGGCAATCTAATTAAGCTTATACGTCGATATATATAGTTGCAGGATTGCACGATCTTGCAGCTGCAAAAGAGAAGGTTGGTGCTGCAAAGGAAAATGAAATGGAGATCGGTGACAACAATTATGAAGTACTGCAATATTGTCGGTTCGGTTGTTGCGGGTTGGCCAGGGGCGGGGGCTATGGAGGGGGCGGGGGCGGGGGCGGGGGGTGCATATGCTGCTCGTATAAGGGAGAGGCTGAAGAAGTAGGAAACGTAGCTGAGCCTCACAACTGATATTAGTAAGGAAAATATTAAAATGATATTTAAAATATATATTTAAAGTGTACAACATTATTAAATATCATTAAATTATTTTGAATCGTGTATCAACACATGATTCAAGACAATCAAATGTTATATATAAATGTACACCTTAGACGTATATATTGAATATCAATGTAGTATTATTCTATTAATAAAACATGAGACCCGACATTGTAAATATCTAAATAAATGTCTTTATATGTGCGTGTATATATATATATGTGTGTGTGTGCATGGAATGTTATATGAGTAAGAATAAGGAGCAGTAAGTAAAAGCTAGTATGAGTACTCTGTCTACGTATGCATCGACAAGCCTCCATCGGGTACAAGTTATTTCAAGCTCCATATTGTTAAATAAAATAATATTAATGTAGATCTAGATCTATTTAACTTGTGTTTTATTTACAATTACTTCTTGGTGAGTAATTGAAGTTTTGTCAATCTATAGATGAGAATGGGAATATGATTATTAGGTCACCCAGAGTAGGGTGCCCTCACATTTTCTCTTTCTTCTCACTTGCGTGTGATCAAACTTATTTATAATATAATTTTGTCCTACCCAATGCTTACAATTAAAATACTACATTAACATCCAATGTGTAAATTTAGCGCTCGTTTGATATGCAAAATAAAATAAAATTATTTTTATGGGATTGAATTAAATTAGATTGAATAGGATTGAATTAAAAAAAGAGTATCATATGTTTGATGCAACATAGGATGAGACTAAAAATAAAATCATCCTATGTTTGGCTTGTCCGGGATTGGAATGAAAAATAATTATTATGTTTTAAAACTTAAATTTAAAAAAAAAAATTACATTAAATAAAATGATTTTTCATCACTTAGATTAAACCCCAAAAAAAAACCAGCTTGATTTTTTTTTTTTAAGAATAAAGATAGGTGAGAAGAAGAAGACGAGGAGAGCGTTGGTTTTGCAGAAAAAAAAAAAGAAAAAAAGACGAGGACCACCCTACTGGCAGCCAAACATGGGAATAAGATTAAAAATAATCCTATCTTATCCAATCTCATATGTCAAACGTGCCCGTATGGTACATATCTCCTTTATACCCTATTAAATTATACCTTAAATCATGTTGGTATATGATTGGAGATCATTTAAATAATTACCTTCCAACCCAATATTCCACTCTCCTTTTCTTCCATAATTAAGTAGGGTACTGTCACACCCCGCCCGGATGCACCTAACCTGCGGTACACTCACGGACGGGGCGCACATTTGAAATTATCACAATGGTAATATTAGAATACGCAACGAAAATATAATACAGTACAAATCTGATTTCATTTAATTCAGAATATTTTTGTACATGAAATGATTAAGGGGACATCATCCCAAAAATCCCCAATGAATAATACAAAGGGTACAAAAATGTGGGCCCCATAAACCTGCACCCATTCCACCCTAATTTTCGGTGAAAAATTGAATAATAATGGAGTGAGCTTAACGCGCACAGTGGGTTAAAAAGTTCGTGAGTATAACAATTAATAAAACATACATCATAATCAAATATCTTAAATACACATGAGAGCATCATAATCAATCAATATGTATGTATGAATGACACCGTCTCGTAATGGTTTAATGACTGTACATCGCCTGAGTTCCCGTACAGATGTCCCTCCCCGAGAATAGCCGGGTTCTCATTGTACGTCCTTCCTCAAGAATGATGCTCTGGATTCACGTACAGATGTCCCTCCCCGGATATAGCCGGGTTATCATTGTACGCCCTGTCACACCCCGCCCGGACGCGCCTAAACCGGCGGTACACTCGCGGACGGGGCGCGCATTTGGAACAATCAAAATGGTAACAACAGAGTGCGCAACGGAAATATATAACACAGTACAAATTTGATTTCATTTAATTCACAATATTTTTGTACATAAAATGGTCAAGGGAACATACTCCCCAAAATCTCCAATGAATAATACAAATGGTACAAAATGTGGGCCCCATAACCTGCACCCAGTCCACCCTAATTTCCTGTGAAAGATTGGATAATAATGGAGTGAGCTTAACGTGCTCAGCGGGTAAAAGTTCGTGAGTATAACAATTAATAAAACATACTTCAATATCAAATATCTTAAATACACATGTGAGCATCATAATCAATCAATATGTATGTATGCATGACACCGTCTCGTAATGGTTTGATGAACGTACATTGCCTGAGTTCACGTACTGGTGTCCTTCCCCGGGCGTAGCCAGGTTCTCACTGTACGTCCCTCCTCAGGAACGATGCTCTAGATTCACGAAGTGATGTCCCTCCACGGGTGTAGCCGGGTTCTCATGTACGTCCCTCTCCAGAGAAATAATATGAATAGTGAGCAATGCTCCTAACTATTCTGAGTCATAAACCATATACGTCCCTAGGTGGTGATATGTATGATGCCAATGCATGAACTGGTCTGGTCTTTTCTTGACATTTAGACTGACTTTGAAAATGTCTGGTGATCCTTATCAGGGTCAGTATCACTACGTGCAAGGTTAGGACATCCAGTATTATATGTATAAGCTGATAGCTTTCAATAAGACCAATTAGATCAGTCCCCAGTTGAGATGTGAGACACTAGGTCTGCTTAAATAACCAATCGCCTAGAACAGCCCGTTGCCTCCCGTTCACTATTTAAAGTTACTGAGGACAAGACTATGTCTAGTTGAGTCAGAGATTGATTACAAATCAGACATTATAACAGTATAATACGTGAATTCCAAGTGTACAGGCATAAGTGCGGCAGTATAAAAATTATATGAGATAATGTAGTGTAAATGAACAATAGACATAATAATAATTAAATGTAAACTTTAATAAAAGTTATAAAACACGCAAACCTATGTTTCGTTCCCCGCCTTCAGATAAGAACTTCTTCATTTTCAGATCTGGCACTTTCCTCCGGACAGAACTTCGTTGTACTGCACTGAGAGTCTCTGACAGAGAGTCTCAAAAGACTAAAAACTCAAAATGAGTGAAAGAGGAGTAAAAATCACAATTTGGGGCGAATTTGGTGTGAAAATGAAGAGGGGAGGGTTGGTTTATATAGAGTTTTTGGCGCCTGGAAGTCCAGGCGGGCTGTCTGGACTTCCGGGCATGTGCCTGAACTTCCAGGCATGTGCTTTATCCTAAAAAAATTATTATTATTATTATTTTATTTTTTTTCTGTGAAATACAGGGTATTACACTCTACCCCCCTTAAAGGGATTTCGCCCTCGAAATCAATTCAAGTAGTTATGATGGTTATCCACTTGAGATCCACTGACGGCGTCATCTCTTGCAAATTCAGGATAGTGCTTGTATGGTCCATGAATTGCACTGTGGCCGGTGGAATCCTCATCATCATAAAACCATGAAGAGCAAATGTAATCGGACTCATCCTCTGAAGATTCCTATATTTGCATAACAGATGGAGGTGGAGGGCGATGGTTACATCGTTTAAGGGGAGGTAAGTTGAGCGGTGGAATACTTTTTCGTGTTGTTGCTCGAATTCGACCTCATAGCAATTGTGGTAGAAGGTCCTGCCAAGATGAGGGCACAAGATTGTTGCGAAAAAGTCATGCACGCTCTGGCGATAATGATTGTTGTGCGGTAATGGAGTTGGTGATGCAAAGTAGTAGTGACTTGACTCTGCTTCTTCAGAAGTAGTTACAAGTTGCCAAGGAGGCCACTGCGTGTGTGCATCACGATATCCATGGATGTTAGTTTCAGACATCGGTGTAGTTATTCAAGTGAAACAATGTATTAAGATAAGTGTAACAATGTTTCATCATTTTATTGATAAGTGAAAATAGGACAATGTATCGCATTATCAGTTGGTACTAGAAAACAATTCATGATATTTCTGTTTAATAGTTGCTTTTAGTTCCCATATTGCTTCCTCTACGCCGTGGTGATCTTAGAGCACTTTCACAAGTGGTATGCTACATCGTCGTAGTTCTTAAGTTTTTCTATCTAAAATATGTATCGTTTTTTCCTGATACGTATTTCCTTCCTCAACCCGAACCTCGACTAAAGGGATGATATGCGAAGGATCAGGACGATACTTGCGAAGCATGGATACGTGAAAAACGCCATGAACCTTAGGCATGGACGATGGAAGGGACAGACGATAAGCAAGTTTGCCAATAAGTTCAATGATCTGAAATGGACCGATATACCGCGGGGAGAGCTTGCCTTTGATCCCAAAGCGTTTGACACCTTTTGTGGGATGGACTTTCAGAAAAACAAAGTCCCCCTTATCAAATTCTAGAGGTTGTCTCCGCTTGTCAGCATAGCTCTTATGTCGACTTTGTGCAACATGAAGTCGTTCTTTTACTAGTGTGATCTTCTCAGAAGTCTCTTGAACTAGTTCAGGGCCTAACTGCGGTCGATCTACCATATCTAACCAGCATACCGGAGATCTGCAAGGCCGACCATAAAGAGCCTCGTATGGTGCCATGCCGATACTAGTTTGGTAGTTGTTGTTGTATGCAAACTCAGCTAGATGCAAATACTTTGCCCATCCGTTATTAAAGTCCAAAATGCAACACCGTAACATGTCTTCTAAGAGTTGGATAAGCCTTTCTGACTTCCCATCAGTATGAGGGTAGAAGGCTGTGCTCATAGTGATCTTAAAACACATTATATTCTGGAAGCTTTTCCAAAAGTTGGATGTGAATCGAGGATCTCGATCAGAGACGATCGTGAGTGGTATGCCATGAAGGCGTACGATCTCTCTTTCATATAGTTTTGCAAGTTTGGCGGGGTTGTCCGTGAACTTTATTGGCAAGAAGTGTGCAGACTTTGTAAGTCTGTTAATGATAACCCAGATAGCATCTTGCCCTTTATTATTTTGAGGCAAGGCCGTAACAAAATCCATTACAATGTTCTCCCACTTCCATTATCCAATAGGTAACGACTGGAGAAGTCCAGAAGGAAGTCTTCGTTCTGCCTTAACTTTCTGACAAACAAGACATCGAGCAACGAAGTCTGCAATTGCCTTCTTCATTCCAAAAAACCAGAATTGACGCTTGACATCCTTGTACATCTTGTCACCCCTAGGATGCATAGCGTACCTCGAACAATGCATCTTAGTGAGTACATCGTTTCGAACCTCAGGATCGTTAGGTAGACAGAGACGTTTTTTTATAAAAAACTGTTGCAAAAGTAATAGCAATCAACTGTTGCAAAAGTAAAAAATGTGTTCATTCAAATATTTCATTTCTCTGCTACAAATGCCCATACAACTTGATCCAGCATCTTGGGTATATCATGCTTTCATGAAACAAAGATCAGTAAATCATTTCCCTTTCTTTTGGAATTAATCATCTGCCTATCCATAATTCCAATATAGTAAAAAAAATTATCCAAAAATAAATAAATACAGATCACAGTTTTGTGTTGCAGTCATTGATTCAAATATTTCCCTGTGATCCAATTCTATAAAACAAAAAGAAACCACTTTCATACAAAGGACAGCTTACAATTCTGCAGAACTGCAACCACAAGCACCTGTGAAATGTTAGCCAGAATTTATTCAGAAAGTGGGCATTCCAAAATCCCCAATGAATCGAAACTTCTTAAGATCTTCGCTTAACCAGGTCTTCCTCTTAGGACTGGTTCATGTAGTTCAATTTACATTAGCTGGGCAGCTTTCACATGACAGGAGCAATCCCACTCCATTTAACATGTATAAAAAAAAAATTAGTGCAAAGACCTGAAGCCAACTTTGGCTTCTGTCGTGTTTCTTTGTATGCCCAATCCATCTTTCTGTGGAACAAGAAATGGCATTCAGGACCTGTTCCTGTATCCTCATTTGAAACCCTCAGAGCCCTTAAGAAACCACTAGGAATAGCTCAAAATGAACCTTTTTTTTCAGGTTTTATATTGATAGGCCGGGGCTAACTGCGACACTTTTGGGGATTCCGCATCAGAACAGTCAACTGAAGCATGCCTTGCTGGCAAAGTCTTAGAGGATTCTTGAAGACAGTAACTGATGCATTGTTCTTGCCAAGCAAACGGACATGTGCGATGCTGAAAGATGCACCTTTCTCAACAGCTAATTGCAACTCCCTTGCTGTTATACTAAACCAGGGTTTATTCCAAGATCTGGTTGCTTTAACTTCAACATATTCTTTGGACTCTTCCTTGTCCCCGATAATAATATCATAAGGTAAACCTGTCTCTACCTCTTTGTTGACCCATGTCACATTTGTGTTGCCAAACTTCTCAGTAAAATACTTGAAAGCTACACGCTCTCCCGTTTTCCCCGTTATAATTGCTTGGTGCTCATTAGGGGTGCCAAAATAAAGGTCATCCCTCTCATCATTGTCACTCATGTTTCTTAGCACTTCCAAACTACCACCAAATGTTCCATCTACTGGTAGATTTTGATCCTCCACCTTAGAATCTTGCAAGGCTGTAGCCTCACTATTGTCTACTATTTCGTCTTGAATGACCCAGTCAACCCCAATACCAGGAGACACCTCTTGATCTTCATTATTGGAGATGATGCCTTCGAATTTATCCTCTACTCGCAAAATGCCACTTGGTGGCGCAGCTCCTGGTCTTATTCTGGACCAATTTGCCAGTGGAAAACTAAAATCTGGGGCAGTCCTCCAATCTGCAGGAGGCCAATTTGGACTACTGCCAGAATTCTTTTTGGGTTTCAACAGGTCTTGTCCATCAAACGAAGTTGATGCACAGGTTGTTTGGGGCATCATATCTTCATGCGGAAGAGGTAATAATGATGAAAGCAACCATGTGGGTTCTTCATGCGGAAGCTTAGAGACCTTCTGATTATTTACAATGAAGAATTCCATCTGCTCCTCTGTGGATCCTGATTCTCTCATGGCTCTGATCATGTGGAGGAAATTTGCAAGGTGTAGATCAGGAATTCCTTGAAAAAAGAGACGTGAAAGCTCCAAAAATATTGAGTGTGAATCTGAGGCCCGTGTTATGTATAAAATGTTTTCCTACAGTAAAAAGAAATAAATATTGTAAGCTAAGACTAAATAAGTAAATTACTAGACGCACTAGCACCCATGTTTTCAGTACATAAATCATGACCAATCATTGCTGAAAATTTTTCAAATTTTAATAGGTCTAGAAGTTCACTGAAAGAAATATTAAAAAGCAAGAAATACTAGCATGTGTTGTGAAAGTAATGTACTTTGTACATTGTGTTAGCATAAGAGTTAGAGAAATACTCAAGCAGCAATTCCTTATCCATTTCCAAGACCTAAAGATAATAAAGGCATAACGGGAAAACTCACCAAGTGCATTTCCAAGGATAAAATAAAATGAAGCAAACCGTAACAGCAATGGCTATTTCTTTGCTTAATGGACAAATCCCTAGTGTGAAGCAATGGCTATAGAGGGTGAGAAGTAATAACACTTGTTTCCTCATGAATGCCTAACTAATAAAAAATGTGGGTTGGAACTCCATTGGGTGAAAGTTCCTACGTTTCCATGCTGCATATATGATCCCTTGTAGAAACAGAAAGTTAGAAGCTAAAGATCAGAGTATGAATAAAGAAAAGAAATGCATAGACTGTAAATAAATTTAGCTATTCATACTTTTAAGCCTAATGAAGCTTCTGCGTAAAATGCACATAATAATTGACACCTATTATTTCAGTATGTAGAATTACTATGCAATTGCTACTGACCAAAGTCAATAAATGGCAATGGATTGATCTCCGAAGTCAGTGGATGTAAATGTGTAATCAGAGACCTTTTTTTTATTATTCTTTTGGGAGAACCGTAGGTATCCGGGCTTTGCCCAACTAATCCCTTGAGCCCCTCGTTGCTCAAGCAGTTGATGCTCCCAGTGGCCATCCAAGTTCCATGCTTGGCATTAGACCTTCTCCCTTGTGTGCGTAATGAGATTTGTAACTAAGACTTCCAGGATTAAAGTTGGTCCTAGTTACCGCCACACCGTCGCTTGGATGATTAGAAATGTTATTAGAGTTCTTCAATTAGCGTTCTACATATTCATATAATAATAACTTGGTAAGATAAAAGAAAAGTTCAGACTTGAAAATGCATAACTTTGGAGAGAGGCTAATGAATAAATCTTTACAATGAGTCACAGTTATTATTCTCCAACAGTAAACCAAAGTACAAGATTCCTCCAAGATTAGAATCCTCAGGAGGGTTCTAATTCTACAGGACTAAAATCACATTTGGCTGTATTACTCTAGAGATATGTGTAACAACTAGCGACATCATTACCCTGGTTCACAAGCATATATACGGATATACCTAATTACCTATACATGATAACATAGCTTAAAATAGAGCTTACGTCCAGATAAAACTAGGACCCAAACTTCTCAGACCATTCATTCAATCTTCACTTAAGAGGTTAACACATTGATGATTTGAAGTAGGGGCTGAATGAAAGATTTGTGGCCTTGAAAAATCGGCAGTTTCTATGAGTGCCTAGATATTCAAAATTCAATACCTGGAAATCAATTTCCCTTACACAGGTTTTATGCATTTTGGCGTGTGCTAAGTGTGATGAGTAGACTAGAGGGTAAAGTCTCAAGACTTCCAACACCAAAAATGTTCTCTACTTGGCCTACATCTCACGTCTTTATCTGCAACTATTCTACCCATCTATGTCCTAGTAAGTCCACCTCTAAAAGGCATTGTCGTACCCAATCATTACCATTAGAACACACCAAAAAGGAATAAAAAAAAAGAAAAAAAAGAAAAAGAGGAAGCTTACATGCTAGAAGTTCCAGTTTGGAAAAATCTATTTGACTGCTAAAGATGCGCTAACCTTTCTTTCAATGTTGGAAACTAGAAGCACTCAATTGCAAGTAAGGCAGCAAGATACTCAATTTTACCAAACTATGATTGGAGTAATAAAGGAGAGTCAAAAATAAAGGGCAAATTGAGGATAAATTTACTTGCACACCTGTAGAAGACAGCTGCTTTCAGATCGTTTGTCTGATGCACTATCACATCCCTTTATAGTATGCCTATAAAATAATTTTTCAACCACCACAACTTGTAGGCGACTCAGATTTTCAAAACGTGATTTCTTGAGTTGAAAATATATATCAGGGTGCAGTTTGCAGATATAGCGTTGGGCATAAGGAAGAACCCAGTTCACCAAGGAAGCTTTGCCTCTGCAATCTTCGATACCATAAAATATTGCTTCACGAGTTATGATCTGAGTAAAACAGGTAAGAAAGATTAGAAGTCAAAGTACTAAAACATAATAAACATGCACACCCAAGTCATAAATTTGCAGCAGCAGTATCTGGGGGGAAAAATAACAATAACAAAAATTTAGAACTGAAACAACCATCGCATCTAAAACACATAATAAAAGTATGCTAACAACTGACAAGTCCCAACCAAGGAGACATGTCATGTTAAAAGGTGATCCAGACTGCAGATTAGGACCATCCAGCCAAGATTTTCTCAAATATGTTCCATAATTTTTTTTCTTTGACCAACTATTTTCTGGTTTCAGGTGGTCACGATCATTTAAGTGAGTAAGTCCTTGTGATAATTAATCTGGAAAAGACCTAAAGCATGGATTGGTGGGTGTCACCCACCTGCAGCAAATGTTCACCACAAAACCACTATGTGCATGTTGCCCAAAGGCTGAAAAGTGTCTTTTCCTAGGATAAATCAAACATTACCTGCGAAAGAGAGGGGATTCCCAATGTCTGCATTAGCTCCACAATTTTTGCTGGAAGTGCTTTTCTTTCTTCTTCGTTAAGATCACCAAAGTACAAGAATTTTAGACTTTCAGAATGCATAAATTCCTTCTTCAGATCCTCATCATCACACCAACATATTAGGCCAAAAGTTGGGTGGAGTGAAACCCATTTGTCCTGCACAGTTGGAAGCGCTGTCGTTTCCAATTTGAGAAGACTTTCTTTCAAGTAAGTGACATCTTCATGATCCACCAATCCAGATTTGAGATCATCAGCCCACTTCAAAAGAATTTGGTGAACCTAATAAAAAAAAAAGTACAAGATTATACGGAATCCCTGACAAGGTTTTAATATCTGACAAACATAATTGAGGTAGTTTCCTATGCATGGAGGGGCTTAAGCCTCAAATTTTTCATCTAAAAAAACATTAAAAAAAATAGGAAAGAATCACAACAATATTAAAAAGCTCAAATGTTTTAAGTAAATGAAGAAACATAGAAAAATAAACAATCTATTTATAAGAAACTAGAAAATATTATTAGATGCAAAAAGAAGTACAAGCAAACCACTTAGGGAGGACAAGCAATTCTCCCTAGCAACTTGTTAAGGCTCAGTCACAACATTATGCCAACCTCTCAACAGGACTGTAGTCCTTGGATAATTTCAACTATCGAGGCTAAGTAGTGGGAACTATCACAAACCGAAATCACATTATGGTAATTCTCATTTGCAAATCCAGCTTTTTCTTTCCCTCCAAAATAAAAAAATTATAAGCTTCTCTTTTGTCTATCACCTTACCGAATATTAATGTGTAGCGCTCGAGTGGTTTGTCCTGATATATCAATTTGTCACTATTTCCATGAATCCAGATTTCTAGTTGTTAGGGTTTTGAATTTTAAGTAATAAAAAAATAAACAGACAGAAATTTAACAGATAAAATGCAAGAATGCCACGTCTTTACAACTTCTCATAATTATCTGGTAATTTTTAACTAGCAACTGGTGCAAATAATTAAAATCATTTGTTAAACTCAAAAGATCCAAGTAGTTCATGTTAATATGTATAGAACTGTTAATGGACTTAAGATAGGTAGGTCATGCTATATGGAACAGAATGTTGGGCAATTAAAAAAAATGTAAACAAACTAAGTGTAACAAAAATGCTAATGCTAAGATGGATGTATGGTAAAACTTCAAAAGATAAAATTAGAAATGAGCACATTTGTGAAATGGTGGGAGTACACCAGTTGGGGAGAAAATGAGAAAGAACCAACTAAGGTGGTTTGGACACATACAACGTAGGCCTTTGGATGCACCACTTAGAAAGAGTGACCAAATAAAACTAGATGGTAACAATAGAGGTAGAGGAAGACCTACAATAACATGGAAAGAGATAATTAAGAAAGCTTTAACTTTTTGTAATTTGAATGTTGACTTAGCCTTTGATAGAGCGGAGTGGAGGAAGCAGATTCATGTAGCCGACCTCATGTAGTTGGGAAAAGGTTCAGTTGAGTTGAGTTGTTAATGGACTTGAGATGCATTAGTAGCAACTAGCAAGGGCTTTTCCAAAGCTCATGTGGGGCTTGATATTTTGATCATTTTCAGCCCTTGTATAAATGTAATTATAAAGATTATATCTTCTAGTCCCTTTTTTTAAAAAGAAACTATAGATTAATAATATCTAAGGGTAAAAGGTATCAAGCAAAGGACCAACAGCCAAGGGGAGGATTAGCCATTCACCCCTATGGAAATATTGTAGTCTTTAAACTATATAGTAAGAATTTTACAAAAAAAAAAAAAGGTAAAAGAAAAGTCACAAAAGGTTATCACATGAAGCATGTGCCTCATGTTGAGGCAGAAGCCACAAGGCTACATATGAGCCACCTGGTCTTAAGGCATGTCTTGAGGTGTACCTCTCAACGTTATTTTTAAAACGTGATCCCTAAAGAGCATGCAACCTTAAATGCTATTGATATGCACCACTTACTGCATTAGCTGCTTGTGAAGGCAAAACAGAAGAAGATAACTGCAGTAAAATCTGAAAGTAGCTTCTAAAGGGAGGAATTTCGTGCACCCCACACTCGTCCACAAAAAAGTTGTGAAGACCATGATAGACATGAGCTAAAGTCCTGCTTAAAGGAGAATTATGCTCATTTACTGAGCCATGTTGCAGAAGCAGCTTCTTTGCTTGGTCCATAGAGCCAGTGGGATCGTGCCAATACACTTCGCTGGGAAACAAAAATGTACCAGACACAACATCATCATGCCTAGAGACATCTGTAAAAGGAATAAATACAGATGGTCCGGACCTAAACACCTCTGCAATCCTTTCCTTTGAAGTAGCAATGCCATCCCAAATGAAGGCATAAAGTTTAGACATTTGTGCAATGCTGAAATAAACAAGACAAAATTCTCCATGAGTACAGTACTTCAATATACAATCAAACAAGGACAGCAACTTGTATTCCAGCTAAGAAATAATACAGAAAAGATGAACAAAGATGCAGCAATACCTGGCCTTAAAAGGTGTTTTGGATCTTCTCCAGACTTGAAGAACTTCTAAAGCATCGTCATGGGTTACCCGAGTTTTGAACCCTATATCACTTACAAATTTTCCGCTTTTCACCTGCTTAAATGAGGGAAATTCAGGATAAGCATTGAGAGTTTACATAACCCTAAAATTAACCAACCGCATCTAGGTGACATAAGATGGGTACAGGCATATGATGCAACATTTGGCTAAACTAAGATATACTACCTTCAAAATTCTTATGGATTGATTCTTTTCCAAAGTTAGAGACTCCAAAAATCACAATATAAAAGCATCACTAATAAATATGATCCTATCCCCCTTAAAATTTGGAGATCCAAAGGATTAGTTGACTGTTTACTATCTTCAAATGTATATATAATATACAATAGCAATCACCTTGCCAAAAATTAGCCTCATTAGATGACAGTATTATAAATTTGGCCTCTTTATTTTCAAGCATTCTCTGGACTTTTGACGATCCCAGAGAATAATAAGCAGTATTTTGATGAAAGGTTTGAAAAAAAGAATAGAATGGTAGGCCCGAGAAACACCTCCTACAGGAAACCAGGATATAGTTTTGTGGCTCAGTTACAATAAGCACAGGTTTCTGCCATTTGCCTCCACCAGGCACAAACTTAGGACAGATTTGAGTTGCATGGTATACATTTGTTTCTTATCAACCAACCAACTTTTAACTAATAACATATACTAAAATCAATAATATTTTTCTTTGTAAAATATTATATAGTTATTTCATAATGAATTTATGTAATATATCAAACTACCAACATGCAATACAAGTGCATCTAGACTAGTATGACAATAATGAACTTAGAATGATTCGAGAGCTATAACAAACTAAATAATGATGGTACACCCTTCCACATGGGGGTCAGACCCCAACATTTTTACAGTGCCAAACATTGCAGATAAATTTTACCAGTAACAGAAGAATAATACGGATAACTGAAATAAGACATTATCAAGTCCAAACCTAAAACTTCAAGATATATTATCATTCACTTAAAAAAAAAAAAAAAAAAGCAAATTAATATATCATAGGAGACTTCATTACTGGAAATATCAAAGAGCAAACTAACCAGCGGAACTGCATATGGAGCAGAACTCCCAAGGATTAATCGCACCTCCGCACAATCAAAAAACAAATCTTTGGGATAATGAAGCATGTGATCCATACTAGATGATATCCATTGGAAGTCCTGGATTCTCTTTATGAATGAAGACTTGAATGACTTGCTAACCTCAGTGGATGATGGAGAAATGCAACAACCTGCAGTTTTGGCACTAAAACAATCATCCCACATTTTATCAAGAACTTCAAGAAGATATTTACTCTTTTCCCGGTCATTCTGATGTGCCAAAGAAGCGAGGATATGGACCAACTCAGGAGATTCCCAATCCTTGGCAACTGAATCAGGGACAATAAGGTCCCCATTAGACATGATATCCCATAAAACACTTTGAGAGACATCAGCTACATTTTTTTCAACTTGAATAATTTGCACAAAGTCAGAAACACCTAACTCCTGGAAAAATTCCCTCCACTTCATTAGCCTGGAAGATAAGGATTTAGTACTTGAATGCTTCAAATAGATGATGTCAACTTCATGCCATTCCAAATCTACAGCATCAATCAATTTATTCATGTCAACAGGATTTCCAAACTCTGTGGAGAAGTGAATCGATGCCTCAGATGGCCTTTTGTAGCCATGATTTGTCAATATAAAAGCTTTGTTCTTTAGTTCTGATACTATATGCTCTCTCTCCATAGCGCAACTAGTGCAACTAGACTGAAGGTGTACCATTATGAATGATAAATATTCAGCCATCAAAGTTTTGTTTCTAATTGTGATTTTTTCATCAGATATGGCTGGCAAGATGTGCATTTTGACAATTTGATGTGCAGATAATCTTTGGATTCCAATTCTCTGTAGCATCCTTATAAGATTTTCTACTGGCATCTCCTCAATGCTGTTATTAGTTCCAGCTGCTGCCGATGGCAGAGCAGGACTAACAGTTCGAAGTTTTGCATATAAATTTGGAAAAGCTTCAAAGCAATGCTCAGAATCAACCCTGCTGTTGAAAACATCACAAGGCAACCAGATGGTACCTTCAGCTACTGAACCATATGAGCCATCTGACAGTGGAATGAATGGAATATCTTTAAGGCTTTTATTAAGATCTGACTCTGCCAAAGCATTTACTGAGGTTTTCCAAGCCTCAGGTGCCAACATCATATAAAGGGTATTGAGCCAACACGATAACCAATCAAGACCCAATTGCTTAACACCATCAGCTGTGTGACATATGGATGTCATAATATCAATTAGGATTTTTGGTCCATAATCATGGACACCTAATACCTTAGCTAAATGATCTGACAGAATGATGTCTTTATCCAAATAACCAAGTCCAAGATGCTCATGAAGCAAGCTCTCAGGTAGAAAGGCACGAGTCTGCTCATCCCAACCTCGTAAGACCCTACAAGGGGGTACCCATTCCTTCTTTTGACCTTCAAGAAGCATACAGTTTGAAGTACATAATTTGGAAATAATCATGCGAGGAAGATGAGAAAAAAATCCATGAACTTCCCCTACAAGCGGAACAAAACTCATATAGGCTGTCACAGCTTTTCCCGGACTCTCTTGAAAGCAAGGAAGTGCACAGAAGGACTTTTGTGCACTGACAAACAAACCCGGGAATTCTGACAATAACCACTGGTTCCAGGCACTGTCTCCATCAACTTCTTCCCTAGATGAAGGCAACACAAAATCTCCTTGAAGAATAAACTTCAGGCCATATGTCCTCAGAGGAAGAAAAGAAAAAACAGGCTGTTGATCAAGAAATGGACTGCATTCACCATTGGTGCACTCCTTAAGTGTAAAGGCAATTGCAATCTCCGTAGTCTGCACATCAGGGCGAATGGCACTGGCAGTCAACTCTTTAGTTGCTACAAACCAACTCACTTGCTCTTCTCCATGAGAAACTTTGACAATGCCATCTCCCATAGTTTCCCTTCTCATGACAACGGATGTGCCATTGAGCATGTTCTTGAATTTAATACTTCGAAGTCGATGAAGAAACAGTAACAATGATGGATGTAGATCAGAGAACATAGAGATGATAGTGCTCATACCATTTTCTTCACTTAGCTTTGGTTTGAAGGGAAGCACAATGCAAGTGTTCCAGAAGGTGGTCTCAATTTGATTGCCTTCACCAGGCACCAATCTTCTAAAGGAGTCTAAGTCACAAGGAGGGACCTCTGTTGGCAAAACGAAACCAATCTGACCCTCGCTTATGTCAAACTTCACATGAAACCCATTGGAATGAATTTCTGGAGCATCGGTAACCTGGAGAGAGACCATTTAATTTCAGAAAAAACTGAAGCAGAATAGAAATATAATCAATAAACAAATGTACAGAAGGGGAAAAATGAATTTCTTTACTTCAGATAATACTATAGTAGAATGGTAAATGGTTCCCTGAGTCAGAATGGGAAACACAAATAAAATAATTGAATCTTGCAATTCTGTCCTCGGTGTGGAATCATGTAGTGTAGTCATGTTGTTATGAAGAACATAAAATGAGAAATATACATCATTGGAAAGAAACGATAAGCACGAACACCGAACAAGGTAGAATTGCATGTTTAACTAATACTGGATCCTACCAGCAAAAGTTATCACACCCTTGATTATCTACAACTTTTCTTCATCTATCTAATTCAGGGATTCATAACCTAGTAATTGATTTCAGTATTTTGTATGTAATAATAGAATTAAAAAAAGGGGTCATGCTAATGCATAAGGCTCCCACCATTGAACCATGTTTAAAAACTACTTTGCAAGATCATTGACAAGCTCTGCGCTGACTCATGGTATCTGACACTGTCCCTTGAGATGTTCAAGATGTCAACACATTTGGGCTCATATGTAATACTAAGCTTTTGCCATGAAAACAAACAGATTTCTAGCCTCAAACATAAGAAGGATGATGACTCTCTTTCAAACTTGAATTCTTTTTACAAATTATCATTTTTCTCCTTTGCAAATAAAGCTTACATTGTAAGAAACTAAGAATATCTTTGATATACATGTGTGTTTGTGTGCAACTGCACGAACAATATGATAAGTCCTTGTTATGAGGATCAAAATTGATGACTTGAGACTACACATCTCGAACAGATTATTTCCAGTTACAGCCTCATATCATGTCTAGTGACCGAATCTATGATATAAAAATAATTCAAAAAAAATAAAAAAAATAATAATAAATAATAATAATAATAATTCAAATTGCTCGATGCATCTGTATCTCATCGTGCTTAGTGTTTAAGAGATGACCCTTACTCCTAGAAAGTATCCTAGTTTAATCAGCCTAAATCCCTTGTTCTGCATCTGAACGATACCCGATTAACTTTTACAAGCATGTTTAACAGATCTCACCACAAAAGTTGAAACACATGAGTTTGTTTTATTACTCTTAATAAAATATGTGATGAATACAAAGAAGGGTATTAAGCATTGATTGGTAGAGATTAATGGAGATTAGAGTAAAGAAAAGCTAAACTATGAAGGTATAGAAATTAGAAGTTATAACTGAAAGAAAGAAGAGGAGAATCAATCATATAATTCAATGTCAACATAGAAAATTGAGAAGAATAGATCTTCCATTCAGTAAATCTTGTCAGGGAAAGGATCTCTACTGAAGTTGTTGAAAGAGAATAAATATGTGGTAGAAAGATTAGCATTGGAAGAGGGAGATTAGAAATGACTGGCGTAGGCCATGAATGAACTTTTCTTGCTGATAACAAAGAAAGCTAAAAGAAAAAGAAAAAGAAAAAGATTGGCACCTATTGTTGGTCCTGCCAAAATGTACAAAAGCACTTAAGGTGCCTACATTAAGGCGAGGCACACATAATGCATTTGTTGTATTTGCTATCTAATGAATTATGAGTTACAACAGAAATTTGCTTCTTGGGTTGCGTCTTCAAAGCATACAGGAGGTTTTTGGTCTCCTTTTGGTATAGGAACTAGAATGGTTGTAGTTTGCAATTCCGACTCACGGTAGTCCATGTTTTGTTCATGTATTTTTTATGCAGACACCTCTCTGTAATCATGTTCTCTTCATACTTAATATAATCTTACACTTTTTTCTCTTCCCAAAAAATAAACACATTTGATGAATAAACTACAATAAAAGAGCAACTTGTGGTTTACAAAGAGGGAAAAATTAGAAAAATATGAAAAGAGTACACATAACTAAGGATATTGATGTAGGGGGCTGTGTTCGGCTGGGATCTTGGCGAAGCTCATCACCTACAAGAGCTCCCCAAGTGATTATGCCATTATGTTAGCAAATACACCTATTGTTGTTCCTGCCATTATCCAATGAAATAATTAGATAGCAAACACTAAGAATGCATAAGGTAGAGATAGAATAACCTTCATTTTTTAAATTTTAGCTTTGCAATTTGTTGGTGGTGAGGATAATAGTACAAAATAAAAGCAATTCCTTTTTTAATTATGTATCTCTCTCCTCATAGGTTCATTCTATTCAGAAATGACGAGGAGTCAACTGTGGTTTGAGAAAGAATAGTGAATAAAAAAGTGATAAAATTGACTCTTCAACATTTCTGCAAATACAACACCGATGAGGAAAGATGTACATGATTCAACAAGCATAGTGCTTCTTTTGTATTCTCATCTGCACCACCAACAATTTGCAAAGCTAAAATTCCAAAAGTGGAGGTCATTCTACCTCTAGCTTATGCATTCTTAGTTTGTGGAGCTTTAGTCCACTATTGCTAACTATAACTTGGTCCCTGACTAAGATTAATTAGATACTTTCTACAAAGCATTGCGAAATAACCATTGCTAGTGACACCTTTTTAAAAAGATACATGACAATATTCCATTGGAATATCCAACCTTCCAGAGTTCCATTTCTTTAGGCTCATTTGGAAAGCTTGTACACTTTCAAATGTTCATTTTCAGATGGCTTTTAAGTTGGGGTTGTCCTTTTGCCAATGAGGTTTGGTGCAGATGACACTATCATTTCCCTATCATGAGTGGTTATGTTGTTGAGGAAGAGTACATAAATATTTTCCCCTTTTTTGGATAGGGTTCATTCTTTATGGAGAGATCATTGGAAGGTGGTATGTCTGGCAGTATTATGGTCTTTATGGAAGGAGAGGAACAAACGGGTGTTCCATGATGAGTTTTCCTCAGTTGAAGTGTGGGAGAAGTCTCACCTTCTAACTTCATTTTGGGTTGCCAACAGTAATTTGTCAAAAGGCTATGCATTGGGGGAGTGGCTAAGGGGATGGGGCAATATTGTATCTGTCTAAGGTCATGTTTACGTGGACATGTTCCGTCCTATATATCCAGCACTTGCTTCTCTTTTTGTTGAATTTCCAACATCACAAAATGCTCTGATGTTTTGAGCAGAAAATCCTTGCTCATTACAACTATCCAGAAGATGCCTTATTTGTGTCATCTCCAACTTGTGATGTGTTCATTGCAGGCAAGGTTCTAAAATTCGTTTGGCATAATCAAGACAATTTTCCATTGTAAGAAAAAGTATAAGCCTCACATTTTTATAAAAAGAATACATAAAGTTTTTACCAGTGTTTTCAAGGCGTCAAAGTGATGTCTAGGCGATTTGCCCTGTCTAGGCGAGGCATAGCCTAGGCTATAAAAATATATTTATTTATAGGTCCCTAGATAATTAATTAATTATTTGCAGGTCCCTAGACAGTTCATATATAGCATTATATATATCTAATTGTATTCTAGAATAAATATTAAATTTTCATAAAATAATTAAAAACACTTCATATTAATTAAAATCATGTCCACAAAACATCAATTCATGCCACAATACACATTATCCAAAAGGTTCAAAAGTACAAAACTCAAATATCTATCGCCGGAAGGTCATTGACAATCGTCGGAGATTTCAACGGCGTATCTTGATCAGAGCAAATGGAAAGGATGGCCTCAAAGAGAGAAAGGTTCGAGGGTTTACTATAGAAAGGGGTGTTTCTGTTTTTTAACGCTTTTTTTTAAATAAAGAGACTCTCCTAAACTTTTTAAATATTTGCACAAACCCCTACTGCCTGCCTAGCACAGCACCTAAACGTTTTCTCCCTAAAACGCCAGGCAACACCTTGAAAACACTGGTTTTTACATTGAAGCTACAAAATCAGACATCATTAATAAATAGGAAACATGATATATAAACAAATTTGAGCCATTTTTATGTATACTTACCTTATCATGTACAACAATGTCAAGCATCCGACACAAAAGCTTGATATATCAATTGCTTCAGTTACAATAAAACCATTAAAAACTTAATTAGCACATTATGCGTATTATAAGTCAAAATTTAAATGTATTATAAGTCATGATTTAAAATGTTATGTTTTTATATATCAAAAAAGCAACTAATAGAAACTTAACAAATAAAGTTCAACATTATTAAGTATTAGTAACACTTCTTGGTTTTCACGTTCTCTAGAACTTTCTAAGTTTCTAACTTTTTCCAATTATATTTGATGATACTCCTTGCAATAAACTCCTATAGCAATTTGCATTAAAAGATTACTTGGTAATGATAAGTAGACTACAAGAAGCTTAGGCTTTGATTTTTAAAACTTTGATTTCTCCTAAAAATTGATATAAGAACTCCGGAAAAGAAAATGAACTAACATGTTTATTCAAATACCACTTGAAGTGTTTTGAAACAAACTGAAAAATGTAAATACAAAAAACAACTTGAGTTTAGGCTTGGACTTTCAAAACATGGATCTCTCCTAAATAATTAATACTAGAGCTTTAGAAAAGAAAAGAATTAGCATGTTCATTCTAGTATTAATTGAAGTGCTTCAAAAAAAAGAGAGAGAGAAAGAAAGAAAAGAAAATGCAAAATAAAAAAAAAAAGGTTCAACTGAGCCTTATGGTCACATATAGTGAAGCTTAAGCCTCACACAACCTTGAGGCATAAGTCTCGAGGCGAAAGCCTCATGTAGGTTAAGGTGGTTTTAATAGCCTTGAGGTGAGGCAAGCCTTAAGTCGTAAGAGTCCACGAATTTTAAAACTATGATTGCAGGAATGACTTAGAGACAGCACACCATCTATTCCTTCAATTCCCATTCTCTTCTAAGGTGTGGCATAAGGACCTTGAGGAGCTTGAGCTAACATGGGTCCCCCGAAGATAATGCATATATATTTCTTTCTTTTGGTTGAACAGTCCTAAGAAAAAAATTCTACATATTGCAATTCTAGCCACTTGCTGGCCTCTTTGGGTGGAAAGGAACAATAGAACTTTTCATGAGTCCTCTTCCAATTCAGTACCAATGCAGCGCGTATCAAAATCCAAAGCTCCTCTTTGGATGTGCCATCAGATAGGACACTTAAGGAGATTGATCTTTCTCATTGCCTTAGGGATTGGATGATCCCTACGTAGTTCCTATGTTTTCTCCTTGTTTTCATGAATCATGAAAGCACCTTGTCCTTTGGTTGTTTCTCTAATCATTTAACCAATGCAATCAATACAATTACCCTGTTTCTGTCTTTCTGAAAAAAAATTAACATTACAAAGTATCATGTGTTCTAGAAGTATTTACAGAATGAGAATCTTCATTGTGCCAATTTGCATTTCCTCTTTTTATATCTCGCAATATGCTTTTCAAAAGAAAATAGTATTCGATTAGAGCATTATTCCTAGAATGATAATTAATAATTTCATTAATATTTGAAATAACAAAGAATATTTGGTTTAGAGAACAATAAATTAAAACGAAAAAAAGATCGTAGTCAACGTTCTTTGGACAAATACATACGATTTCCAACATAATTCTTCTTTCTAACGTATGCAAACACTGATTCTCCACTAATAACTAAGACTAAACATTGCATTGGATTTACCAAAATGAGAACAACATATACTAGAAATAGGAGAAGGGATTTTCAACTGGGAACTCTAAGATACGAATTTACACTATTAACTGATGACAAATGACCACAGGAAACAACAGAGTTGAGAATTATAGAGAAATTGAGGGAGAACATGCATCCAGCTCCGATAACTTACCCGAAACACAGACTTGAAGCCAATACCTTTCCGTCCTATATATCCAGCACTTGCTTCTCTTTTTGTTGAATTTCCAACATCACAAAGTGCTCTGATGTTTTCAGCAGAAAATCCTTGCTCATTATTTAGTACAATAATCCCAGTAGATTGCAGAATGAAAACGAGAGTTGGTTCAACATTTTCCAGGTAAGCATTATCATCAGCATTCTGAACCTGAAGGAATATCATAAAAAGTTAGGTACTGAGCGAAGGACATAAATCTTAAACAGCCAAATATTTCATATTCAAGTAGGCTAATTGAAAATATTTTCAATTGTCAATCAAAGATTCACCAAAGCCTGTCATAATCTTTTTTAAAACTTCTATGGGCTTTAACTCCACAGACAACAGATCTGCATCATAGTCACTGATGAGAGAATGGAATGCAATACATTTTCAGATCAATACTGCATTTGTAGTGTATCTATTTCTTAGATTCTTCAACACATTATCTGTTGATGACCTGGTTTAAGCAAGTGCAATAAAACAAAATATCACGTGTTTGCGTTGATTTATTTTTATTTGTAAAAGTATAGTGTGCAAAGATATAATTGTTCCTAACCATGTTAAACTGTTTTACAGAAATACTTCAAATACTAAGGTTTAGTTGAGATGATTTCTCTGTCGAAAGATCAAAACAAAGATATCATGCTATTAATACAAATCTAACATCGAGTCCCCAAAATGGTCAAAGAATAGCCACGTCTCCTACCACATAGAATTAAATAATTAATACCACAGACATTGAAGCTATAGCTCTGCCAAATTTGCTTCCTTTGAACCTTTCTCTTCCCTTTTTTTTGGGGGCAGTGGATGGATTACATGAATATATGTGGAACTACACTGAACTTCCACCCGTAAAAGGAAATCCCTATGTATACAACAATGACTCCTGTAGCATGAAAAATATAGTAGGAACACAATTTACAGTACAAGAATCAGATTAATTATCAAATTCCTTTAAACCATATCCTTTTTTCTATTTAATTATGCACATTAGTTTCTAGTATAGCAGGAGCATATTAGTGTGAGTTTAATAAAATAATATAATAATGCAACAAGAAGCTGCCACATGGCAATTTAATAGGTTAATAGTGTAATTCTTTACTCTTCTTCTGCCATTGCTTTTTTCATCTATAATTATGCAACCTTTTAATCTAGAAATATTACAATAATTTAAAAAAAAAAAAAAAAAAAAATTGACTCACAACACTTAATGTATATATATTCATGGTTTGTGTTCAAAGACTTTTTTTTCCCAAAAACAAAACCTATAATTTAATCATAATTAAATATGTACTATTTTTATAAATTTCATTTAATTATGTTTCCATTGTACATCTTCTCCTAGCGCAGGGTCATAAACTTGTGCTGATAAAAACAATCTTTAGTGAATAAAATTAAATATAGAATGCACTGTGATACTATAGAAAAAGTTTGGGTGCTTAGCTCCATATGTTTGTGTAGTGGAGCCTTTTCCCTGCATATATACTGCAATTCAATAACCGAAAACCAAATTTATTAAATCAGTGCAATTTACAAATTGAATCATACCATTCAAGTCGAGTCGCACCTATGACGATTGAATTCTGCGAATAAATCGCAAAAAACGTAAAACTTTTTGTTGAATCATAGGATTTAACTAGAATCGTATGATTTAAATTAAATTGTAAGATTTTCTAAAAAAATCATTTAACTTGATAAATAACCAATTTTTAGTTTTTTTTTTTTCAATTTGAACTCTTTTTAACTTATATAACCCAATGAGACAAACTAGAGCTTCTAACAAATATAGGTCTCCATTTCACATAAAACACCAAGAGGAAGGCATTAGTCCCTACCTTCTTCTCACTTCAATAACTTACTTATTTTTTCATCAAACAAAAACCATTGGTTGCATAGTTTTTCAATAGGTAAAAGCTTCAATTGTTATATCTGTGTTTGAGCAAGAGAATTAATAGAATGGTATAGAAGACATGGGAGCATGCCTCTACTTTAGCAATGAGAATTAATATAAAGGTACAGAAGACATGGAAGCATGAGAGCAACCAAATTTTAAAAAAACAAAAAAAGAAAGAACAACAACTACTACTACTACAATGAAACTTCATCTTGAAAACAAATGCAGCAATATCAACAATTGTATCAATGAGCTAGATGGTGTTAGTTTATTCTTAAAAGGTTCATCGCGAAGACAGGAAAGGAAGAAATAAAAAACACAAATAGGAAGAAATACGAAAAAGGATAATGGAATATTTAATACAAGAGGAGGAAGACTTTTTAATCTTGATATAAACCTAATAAGTAAATATATGATTATTTTATTATTTAAGATTAAAAAACAAAAGACTTGAAGTATTTTTCATCATTTATAAAAAAAAATTTAAAAAATCTTATGATTTAGAATTTGAATCCAATAAACGACTCTATGATTTGATATCAATTAACAACTATGCCTTAAACCTACTAGTCTACTACAGAAGTATAATGTCATTGCCATTTAAAGCAATCATCCCATCTGTACATGATCTGATTAACTCTCGAAAATTCGCTTACATTTCTTAACAACAATGTTTAATGATTATCAAGTTTCAAACTCATGGCATAGCCAAGGTGGCTTGCTTGTGCGAGACAAGGTGTAAACCGTTAGACAAAAAAATCATAAGTGGATAAGCCACATTTTGTTAAAAATAATGAATAAATACAATTTTTTTAAAATAAATACAGAAAAAAGTAAAAAATACAAGTATGAATCAAATAATGAAACATATAAAATAAGCAAAATATAAATAATTCTATGAATTGGTTGAAAATTGAGTGACTTGTCTTAATACATCAATTTTCTTAATTGCTATAACTTATAAACATTATTAAAGACTAATGAGCATATATCATCGTTAAGATTTCAAAATTTCAGGTTTCAACTATTAAATAAGTATCACATATTAAGTCTTTGCTACTTATTATCTTTTTAACAACATTTTGGCTAGAAGATAATGCAAATTGTAATTATAATCATTTGTCAAAACATTTTGAATTGTTAGGTCACTATTCGTCTTATTGTCGATAGACTTAAAGAGATAACACTTGTAAAGGACCTCACTAGAGGATGACAGGCCAAGGAAAATATTACTCTTCAAGAGAAAGATTTAATTTCTCCTAAAGAAGAGACAGAAAATCCTCGAATACCAAAATAATTGGCTATAACTATGCAATGCTTATAATCATAAAATTTATTTTAAAAGATACTATAAAAATAAATTTAATACAAAAAAGTGTAACAAAGATGTTATTGTTAAAATGGATATGCAGTAAAACATGAAAAGCTCTAAGAAGAAATAAATACATTTGAGAAATGGTAGGGCTAACCCCAGTTTGCGATAAAATGAATAAGAACCCTATTAAGATGGTTTGCATGTCACAATTAAGACCATTAGATGCACCAATTAGAATGAACGCCATCTTAATGGTTACAAATTAGAGAAAGAGGAGGAGACCTAAATGTCTGAAACAACATAGATAAAAATACTTTAGAAATATATAACTATTGGCAATATAAATGAAGATTTGGCTATTGATGAAAAAAGAAAGGAGTCGAGAAAGCAAATTCATATAGTCAATCTCATGCAGTTGGGGCAATGGTTTGTTGAGTTGCATTGAGAAAACTATGAGAAAGATGCAATGTCCTTGCACTTCTATTTACTAGCATGCAAGTTCTCCACTAGGATAGCCATCATCATTCACCAAAACACAACAATACACAACTAGTCAATTGGCATGACGAAGCATTTTGGTAGCAATGGGTACGAAAAATGTGACAAGAATCGAACATACATGATTAATGCTACCACCATTTTTTCCTAACGTAAATATAAATAGTAAGCTAACAACCATTTCTAGAAGAGGAAAATCAATAAGCATACTAACCAGCTCAAGAAGAAAATGTGAATCCTGTGAATACAACTCTTGTGAAAGACAATGGAGGGCTCTCCCTAGACGTGCATGCTGCTTACTCAACATTAAACTCTCAGCATGTGTAAGAGTTGGAACAAGACCAAATTCATCACGCCTAATAGATTCAATAACAAGGCTTGCATCCTGGTATTCAGCACTTTCTGGGAAAACCATTGTACTGGCCCCACTAAACTTCTCCATGGACAATTGATCAAGATCCCCCTCACCCTGGTTTTCACCACACACTATATTGTGTTCATCTGTCTCACTAGAGGCTATCATTTTGTCATTGGAGGAAAGTGGCTTCACTTGATCTGGTATATATTTTCGATCTAAGCTCAAAGCAGTACTCAAAGCACCAATCCTCAAAGCTTCAGTACACACAACGAGGCCATTGGCAGAGGTGGAATTAAATGCATGATAATCAGCAATCCATTCTGATATATTAAGAGACAATCCAATGTCATGAAGCATGATACGATCATTGATTTGATTGCATTCGCTTAACATGGTTCTAGGGGCATCTTTTGTAAAAGGCCTCAATCCTGAAAGCAATATATCAGCAGCAAAACCACGAAATTCAAAAGGTAGGTGACCAAGACAATCAAGGATAAACTTTGATGCAACAGAAAGAGCTTCACATGTTCTAAAATGGACTTCAGATGTATCACGATTCTCTATATGAACAACAGCAGGTAAATTTGAAGTACTTTCTTTGTTGAGTACTTGTCCTCCAGGCAAGCCTTCGCCCCTGTTACTTAAATCAGTAATATTTTCTAACCCTTTGCTATCTACAGAATTTTTTAGGATGACTTCCATTGCTCTTTGTGCATGAAGTTTTAGAAGGGACAGGGGAGCATGTTTGTTCCCACCATACAAAGAAAACAACGATAGTAATTTTACAGCTGTCTGGAAGGAGGAGCCCTTAAGTAAGGCTTCCAAGAACTCGTCCACAGTAGCTTGACTATCAATTCGGATTATCTTTCCATCTTTTGTCACTAAACATAACAATTCTTTGGTATAGACTTCTTTTGACAACCATTCCAGAAGAGGACCAAGTGAGGGAGCAAATATGGAGTCCCAATGTGCCCATGACTGTAGATCTGACAACATAGGCACTTTAAGCAAACAATCAACTGCATCCTTTGCAGAGAGAGATCCTAAAGCCCGAACCCTATGGCAAAAGTGAGTCTTCACACCATTAGAATCCAATAAAAGGTCCTCACTTGGCACTACTGGGTTCCAAGTATAGGGTATCCCCAATGCTCCAGAAAACAAAACACAGCTGGAAGTGTCACTGTCTTTTTTATCCTTCAAAAATTCAGAAAGATCATCTGATGCTTCATTGCCATTTACTTGAAAACTGACGAAAGGGAATTGCAGCTTCAGTAGCACAGAGATATGCTGCTTAGTTATGATACCATCCTCCCACAAGTTAGATGCCGCTTGTGATAATAACATTCCCAACTGATTCTGAAGCATTGACGCCTCCACTGTATACTTTGTATTCACTTCACCAGCTGAAATTTATAAAAAAATAAAAAAAAAAATACTATGCAAAAGAAACGGGCTATCTTCTAAAGCGAGATTTTAAAATTTTGATGCGTAAATTTATTTGTGCAAAAAGGTGTAAACCTCTCATTTTGATAAAAATTATATAAAACATTTTATGAAAATTCAATAAATAAATAACTGAATATCATTGATGATTGGAGCAACACAGAATGCATACAAACAGGGACTATTTGTATGTGTCTTACACTTACCTTATCACATAATAATGCAAGCACTCGGTATACACACTTGACCCATCAATTGCCTAATCACCACAACATTATTATACCTTTAATGAGAAAATAACTCAAGATTTTCAAATTTCATATTTTTAACAATTACAAAGAAACTATAGAAGCTTGACAAATAGAATGCAAAGATATTAGATTTTACCACTTCTTAGTTCTCACTATCTCTAACAACATCAGGTTTTTTTACCATCTCATAAGTGAGATTTGAACTTTAAGAAGAATGAATTAGCATATTCGAATATAGATGACTTTTTTCGGGGGCAGGAGGGATGGTGAGGGAAGGAGAATAGATAAGGAGCCTTGAGGTATGAAGTTTCAGTGCGTAAGCCGTGCAAGGTACCTTTGAGGCTTACGCCTTAAAGAGTTAAGGCAATTTTTGACAACCTCAGGGTGAGGCAAGGCGAGGCAAATCTTAAGAACTATGCTTTTATTCAAAACCAAGAGAAACTCCTTGAAAGAAAATTGCTTTGTTAACCGTATCTCACAAATCACAATCACATTTTCTAGCAAATAAATGATTTCCACAGGTCTTGAAATGGCATCCTCTAGTTCAAAATATACAGCAACTTTTGTAATAATATTATCCACACCATCTGTATATAGTATTAGAAAATGATATATATGTGAAAACTGAAAATAAGCCCTATGCAACAAATGAAGCATATTCATGGTGAAATCCAAACTAAACTAGAAATACCAATAAATAAAAATGCTTCAGACTCACAATTGAATAGCTTAAGCATAAGAAGAGTACGATAAGTAGGGGATACTGACCAATTTTAGTTCAGTTCATCATCATAAAACAGTTAATACATCATCCACAACGATAACTATAGGTACTCCAAGGAAAATAACAAGCCAAAATTATTAGTTAACAAATCAATAGTTAGTAAATACTAGATGGTCACTACTTCTAATTATTACCTTCAAAGTAAAATTAAATAATAACAGGCAAAGCTCAAATTCTAATTTTTAATGATCTATATTGATTTATTATCTGTGGACTTACATTAGTTGGCAGAATAGAATTGATCTTCAACCGAGGCAGAACAAATTATTCATGGTACATGAGTAACAAAAGCCACAAATAATTACTTCAGATATTTATACGAGCAGGTGAACAATTTTTTCTCTTAATTCGTTTCTATCTAGAGGGCACCAATTCTAATAACTCAATGATTAGTTAAACCTGAAATCTCTAAACTCTACTACATTCATCTTTTCTGTCTTTCTATCTTTTCTCTTTCAATCAATAGATCGCATGAACCAGAGTACAATTTATCAAAAGTTGATGAGTAAAACATGGCAGTTGCCAAACCAAATTTCTCTACCAAATATGACTCACTGTGTTCAAGCTGAGAAGAGTGCTCATCAACTGACGGTCCATCTTTTTCAATTGAAGGCTCGATAACGACCCTTTCAGGCTCTGCAGGAGAAGAAATCGGGGATGCATCTTCACCGATGGCTTGGATAGTGTCATAAAGGCTATCCCACATCCCACATTTAATAGAGGTCACCTGCAACAGTTGAAAGTCAGGTCCTCATTAGTGTACCAAGAAGTGTGCTAAGTACCAATAGGAGAGGACAAAATCTAGGATAAATAAAAATATGTAAACTTAAATGCTTACTCAAAATCATGTTATTCCTAAATCCTGATAACTCCAAGTACTAGATTTTATTGTCATTTTTTTTTAGAAGAAATAAGAAACAATAGCACAAAAGATAAAAGGATGACAACCTAGATAAATAGAGCACCAGAGATGCTCAACTACGCAATAAAGCAACAAAAAAACAAAATAAAAGAGAGTGGAGCCACCTAGACACAAAAGAAGCACAAAACAAAAGATAGATCTTATCATCATATTAAGTAGATAAAACACCATGCTAATGCGTAGGTCAATCAAAGATGTTAGTGGTAACTTCAGATACATTGTTGGGCCTCCACGTATTAGCTATAGCTTTTAGGTCAAGTGGTATCTACTATGGTAGCAAAGGTCTGGTTTTGTAAAAGGTTTCTAGCTCAAATCTCTTTCTTGGCATTTGCACAATCCCCATTTCCATATTTGACATTTGTCTTTTCTTATAGCTTCCTTCTGTCTCACCATGGGTAGGATGGGGTTGCACTACACGTGAGGGGTAGTGTTAAAATGTACAATTATACATTGTTGGGCCCCCATGGACTAGCTATAGCTTTTTGGTGTGGTGACACCTAACACAAGAATTCTGAGATCCTTACTAACAAGAGAGAAAATGAAGTTTTTTCAAATGTCTAAGCCAATGTTGCCAAGTGTGACCCGACATGCATATTTAATGATGTCATATGCATTGATATGCACATGTGGTTACATAGGATTGTATACACATGTGGTTACATTGTAATTAATTATACAGTAGGAAGCCACCAAAATTAATGCTTTACGCTTTCACTTTCAATAAGTAATGCTCTAGCCAAAAACTAACTTGAAGCAACAAATAAGGTAACTAAAGTATCAAAGCAGCAAACATGATGCAACAAAGATCAAGGTATCATAAATAAACAGCAAATGAAAGATCGCTAGGATAGGATTATCAAGGATTCAGCTTCTAGAGGTCATAACACCATCATTCCAAAGGCTCCATTAACAATAAAAAGGGAAGGGGGAAGGAATGCGTCACCTTAGTCCACAGAATTTCTAAGGCACCTAGTAGGCTAGTACGAAATGAGCCTCTTTTATGCTTAGTTTAAAACTCTTTAATAGTTATTGAGCTGCTAAAACTTTCCAAGTGATCCAACATGGTTTCCAAAATTTTCTAACATATCAAAATGTTTTAGTTCAGGAAGTTGCTAGTTACTCAATTCACATTAATGGAGAACTGCATGGCCATATTGTTCCTCAGAGAGGACTCAGATAGGAAGACATGCTCTCGCCGTACCTCTTCCTTATCTGTGTCGAAGGCCTATCCTCATATTTATATAAATATTTTCTTTTGAGAGAGAAACAAATATTTTATATAAATAATAAGAACAATACAACAAACAAAGAGCTTCAGGAATGCTCAAGCAAAGACACCCCGACCATTAAGCCACGTCAAAAAACATAATATGCCTCCAATTCCTAAACAAATCCCCAAAGGAAAATCCCGCTGCATACTTGAAACACAAAATCCAAGAGCAAGCCATTAACCTAGAGTGTTCCCACACTGACGATGAGTCCGAAGCGACTCCCTCAAAAATCCTATGATTCCTTTCTTTCCACAAAGCCCAAATTACAGCAAAGGAGTTAGCCGGCACAACCAACTTTCTGCATAAATAGTACCGCCACCTATTCCACACCCTTATAGCAAAGTTACAATGAAACAATATATGTTCAGAAGACTCCCCATCCAAGTTACATAGAATACAACAATTTGGAGAAAACAGAAGGATTATCACAAAGGAAAGCAAGAAGAGAAGAGGACGAGAATGACCCGGATGTATCAAGCTTCCAAACGAATCTGTCAACTTTATTATCCACTAAATTGACCAAATTTAACTTGTTTAAAAGAGATGGAACCTCATCCATATCTCTCAGAGTGAGATTTCTTGATAAATGAAGATTCCAAGATGGAGAAGGAGGAACATTACCCAAAGTGGGACCGACAAAAGAAGAAATAGGAGCATTATGAAGAGAGGATATTCGAAAAAGATGGGGAAAAAGAGAACGAAGACTTAGCTCATCGCAGCATGGATCCTCCCAAAATCAAAAGATATCACCATTACCCACTTTAGCGGCAATGTGAGGTGAAATGAGACAATAAAGGGAAGATATAAATTTTCGAGGGCTCCTGTACGTTGCCCTAGCAGATAAGCTAGCCACCCAGCCAGACCTCGATGCGCCATATTTATATAAATATGAGGACAAGGGATTAATCACAAGTATTCCTTTTGGTCATGGAGGCCCTACCGTGTCGCACTTATTTTTTGCAGATGATAGCTTGATATTTGTTAAAGCTACCATGAATGAATGCCTCAAGTTAAAAATTATATTGCGAGGATCTACCAGAGCTTCGAGACAGGTTATCCATTTTCCTAAATCGGCAGTATCCTTTGGAAAGAATGTACCATATGATCATAAGGAGCCATTGCGAAGACTATTTGGTGTGCCTGAAGATGCAAGTCATTCGAAGCATCTAGGCCTCCCATCCTTTATTACATGGAACAAAATCTGCGAGTTTGGGCCAATTGTGGAGAGGGTATGGAAAAAGCTCCATGGGTAGAAGAAAAATATTTTCACTAAAGCGGGTAAGGAAATACTCTTGAAAGCAATAATCCAAGCAATTCCTACATATATAATGAGTTGTTTTAAACTTTTGGTTGATGTATGGAAGAGATTGGACAGGCTTATGGCTAATAATTGGTGGGGAAGTACTGAGACACAAAGGAAAATACACTGGAAGAATTGGCGGACTATACGTAGATCGAAGTTTCATGGAGGGTTGGGGTTTAGGGATATGGAATCCTTTAACCAGGCCATGCTAGCCAAGCAAGGGTGCAGGATGCTTACCTCCAGTTCATTGGTGGAGCAGATTTACAGGTATAAGAATTCTAGCTTCCTTGAGGCGAAAATTGGACAAAAACCTTCATTGGTTTGGCGTAGTATTTTGTGGGGAAGAGAGTTGCTAAGCAAGGGGTTAAGATGGAAAGTGGGTAATGGAGAATCAATAAAAATTTACCAGAACCAGTGGCTTCCCAGAGCAGCAACATTCAAGCCTTTCTCACCATGTGCTCTCCCCCAAATGCAACGGTATCAACTCTCATGAATCTTACAGGTAGTTGGAATTCAAGGTTAATTGATAACAATTTTATAGAATAAGATGCAGAAATTATAAAATCTATTCCAGTGAGTTCAAGAAGACCAGTTGATTGCTTGTTGTGGCACTATGATAAGAGAAGAATTTATTCCGTTAAAAGTGGTTATAGGTTGGCATTAAGCGCCAAACACTTAGCTTCCTCCTTATCAACAGTCGAGAACTCGAGATGGTGGAAGAAAGTGTGGAGTTCGAGCTTACCAAAGAAGGTGTTATTGTTCTCTTGGACAGCCTTACAGCAATGTTTGCCTATTGGAGAAAACCTGAAGAGAAGACACATAGTTGCGATGGGGAGATGTTGTGTTTGTTAGGAGGCAACCAATTCAATGGCGCATGTGTTTTTCTCTTGTAAAACAGCTAAGGAAGCTTGGAGACAAGGTTTTGTACGATAGAGATTAACCACTTTCCCAACAAATGCTTTGATAGATAAGGAAGAATTGGAGAAGGTAATCATTCTTCTATGGTCGTGTATGGCATGAGGGTGAGGGTTGGCATGGGACGGCGATAGCTCAAATGCTCAATGGGCTCAAAACTATTATGAGATGCTCCAGCAAGTTTGAAGCAAGGAGAGGAAAAGGAGAGACTCTTCAAGTATGATCCATCGCAAGGCAGGTAGCACCTTGCAACCTCCACCAAAGGCTGAGTATACAATTCATGTAGATGTTGCAGTTGATATCCAAAGGAAGACGATCGGTTTGGGATTAGTGATCCGGAATGATAAGGGCGAGCTCATGTTAGCAGCGCCTAGGAAACTGGTTATGGAGGCTTTACTGGAAGTGGCAGAATGTCTTGCAATGAAGGAAGGAGTTTTATTGGCTAGGGACTCCCGATGTTATCCGATATGGGCGAAATCTGATGTGGTGATTTGTGATCAACCTTCTGAATAGGAGTTCGTTTTCTACATCAGAAGTGGGTTTGATAGTTGATAACATTGTTGAACTCTCTCGAGAAATTCCAGCTTGTTCTTTCACACATATTGAGAGGTTGAATAATGAGGTAGCTCATAGTGTTGCAAAATTTGCTTTATCTATTGAGGATAATATTGTATGGATTGAAGAGGGCCCTGAATGGCTATCTTCCCTTATTCAGATGGCTATTGTTTCTTCTTCGTTGGAATGAAATCAGTATTTTCCTTCCCAAAAAAAAAAAGTATATGGTCGAGAAGCAAGCCACTACAAAATTAAATATCAAAACAAAGAAAATTCATCATCCCACTTAACAAGATTGATTTTGTTAAGCCACTTATTGGTATTTTTATGTATCAAAAGTGTGTATTTATATTAGCTTTTAGCTTATACTACAATAAATCTAGATATTTAAGCATATATGCAAAAATTCTCTAAAATTCTCTAAAATTCTCTAATTAAGCGAATTTTTACAAAAAACTTTCATGTTTCTCCGAATTAATTCCAATTTTCAAGTGACCGAAATCAAGTCGAAATCGAATTTCCGATCCTTGTTTGCTAGTATTGAAGACATGAAAGACATTAAATAAATAAGCATAATGCATCACAATAATAGTAATGAGATAAGAGACGGAATAAACTTACAGCAACATGGAGTAATCCAATACATGGGTAAAATGAAAACATCAATCTAGTTGCCTTCTGTAGCTTATGTGATGAGCTATAAAACTGGAGCATCCTCTCGAGGACCTAACAAGCAAGACAAATTATGTTTGGTAGAAGAAAGAACTCAAAAAAACTGTTAAGAAGAGATAAAAGCCATTACATTGTTAAAGAATTAAATTGTTAAACAATTAAGAAACAACAGCCATTACAAAGAAAACAATAATCTAGATATCTTATTTTAGTCTCCTCACTTCCCTGTTAAGAAAAGATAAAAGAAAAAGAAAAAGGAAACAAAGGGAGAAAAAAAAAATTGTAAAAGTTTTTATTAGTCTATTTTATCAATAAAGCATAGAGGCATGCATACCCTAAGGGATACACACATTATAAAATAGGTTACTACAAAGTTGACAATGAAGTATTTGAAGAAGAGTCAATCGTATCAACAAATAGCATAAGTAGATGCATAATCATATCATAGCGGCTTCACACATAATATAATAGGTTCATTACAGTCTTCCTTGCAAAGGTCTAAAACATCTACTATTTTGATTTGTATATATGCTAAAAAATAAAATTCAATCAAGCAAAATAGTAATAAAAACAACAACAAAAATATAGCATACAGAAGAGTCTTTTACATGGAAACACGTCTAAAAGATACATAAAAATAAAAAATAAAAACTTCCATGGTGGGTGCTGCATAGATACTGACACATGACAAAATCTTCACTAGTGAAACAAGTGAAACATTGACAAATTAATAAAATCCAGCAAGAATTCAAAAGCTCCTATAGGGATCCTACTAGATCACTAATCTTTGAATCCATGAATATTTGCATATAGAACAACACTTTCTTGCTAAGACAGAAATCAAAAACTGAGAGTAGATAGTTCTCTTAGAAGTACCCAAACCATAACAAACAAGATATTTATGCATAACAGGGTAGGATCGATCATCAACCCCTAGGTAAATCCCTACATGGTTAGTTATTACCAAGCAATCAATAGTAAGATATTTAAGATTGATTCCAAGAATTCTTCTATTCCAGAAAAACAATCTTCAAGCAAATTGGACCAATCCTGATTCACACATATTGAATAGCAATTTCTTTCTTGAAATCAATCCCCACCAGTCTTGACTTGATCCTCACCATTGTCCGCGAAATTGATTCTCAGCTATTTTGAATTAATCCAGGATATGGCTTGGCAAGTTTGAGTTTAAACTCGATTCTCAATACTCGCCCACAATAAAATAGATTTGTTTCATTGGAAATTTAGAATTGTCAACAACTATAAAACCTAACAACTTGTTGTGTAATTTAAATCTATGGAGGAGCAATGCTAGATTGTTCATGGCATAAACTTCACAATAAATAGAATATGACAAAAGGTTAATAATTTATAATCAGCCGAGACATATCCCCTTACAGATGGAATGAACAGCAATATAATTAAATTAGTTTTGGGATTGCAATGTTCCGACCATTTCACAAAATGCGAGAAGTTGTTATCTAATTTTGGAAGAAATTGAAGAATTTCAACTTAATCATAGCATCAATTCATATTTGTTATCTAATAGATAGTCTACTTTGGACTATCAAAATATAGACGTTGAATTTTCCAATGCAAAAAGAAATTGGTCTCTGAGTGGGGCATCAGAAGGGTGGTAAATGAGGGCTTCTAAAAATGAAGCCTACGTTAATTGGTCTTTTCAGCTAGCCCAAAAGCTTTTGTCCTACTTCCAAAGATTGTAGAGCACAACTTGATCCTCCAAAGTGAAAAATAAATAAATAAATAAATAAGGAATTAACTTAATTCCTATTCATTAAAGCCCTTACTATCCAAGACAAAAATTGCAATTTTTGTGGCCACCCCATCTAACACAATGTCCTTTTCTGCTTCTCAATGTGCAAAATAAAATATCCTTATTACAAAGGACATAAGAGAACCATTTGTCCAGATAGAACCTAACTCCATGCCCTTCCCACAATGATCTTGGCGAACCCCATAGACTGCAAATCATTTGGATGCAAATACTACCTCTATAGAACCCATTATCTCCAACTTGTCCCGACAACCATATCAAATGTGGGTCAAAATTTACCAACAAATATCAATATCAACATCCATCAACATACTAAATACTTTGATAACAAAAAAGAATTAATGATAAGAAATTTACAATAACAAAGTCCATGCCTATCCTTGTAACCATGGCACCAACCTCCAACCCTAGGGCAATATATGTGGTCCACAACTTTCCTTCAATTTCAAGAACCTTAAAACACTTCATCCTTATTGCCATCTCCAATCCAAATTACCCAAGGGAGAATGATTGATGGACCTAACATGCTAAATCCTAAACAGCTTCCCTCAGGAGAGAAAAACCTTTTTCCAACTAACTAGACAGGGTTCCTGATCATCCCAAGGAATCTCTTCACTAACAATTGTGTGTGATCGTCAAAAGTAGTTAGAATAAGATGCAGAAAAAGATGTGAAACTAGCCTAGATCCTTTTATCAGCACCATACGCTGATAAACCTCTCAAGCAGGTGAACCCCGCAGCTACACCAATATAGGACAATCTATTAACAAATACCTACCACAACTGAGCAATAAGTAGGAATCAGGTTCATATAGCTGAACTCATATAAATGGGAAAAGGGCTAAGCTAAATTGTGCTGAGCTGTAACTACCTATCAGAACTGCTAAAATCATTTCTTCTATTTTCTTTGTTTTCTTTGTTTTCTTTTTTTCTTTTTTCTTTTTTCTTTTTTCTTTTTTTTTTTGATATCATGGGTATTGGGGACCCCACTCCCCAATAATCCCATGAAGCCGGACACAACTCAATAGTACCGGTGGCCAACAAATGGTGAGAGACCGAGACACGAACCTGAGACCTCTCCCTGAAGTGGATTTTATGTGCTTTGCACCTAACCACTCTCCCAACCCTTTGTTGGTTAACTGCTAACATCATTTCAACATAGTGAAACTGTGTTACATCTCATGCACAAAATGTCATATGATTTCCTTTTCATTAAAACCATCCCAATAACAGCAAAGCCATGAGAGGCTTTTAAGAACAGAAACAACCATGTGCACTTTGTTACAACTTGTTCGGAAACTGAGGTTCTAAATTAAGCCATACACCATATATATATATATATGTATGGTGATAAAATGTGGAGTATATGAATTTAACTGTAGCATAGGTAAAAACAAACTATTAGAAAATGATGCATAAAGAACATACATACATACATATATATATATATATATGTGATGATAAAATGTGAAGTATTTGAAGTTAACTGCAGCATAGGTAAAAACAAACTATTAGAAAATGATGCATAAAGAATATATATACATACATACATACATACATACATACATACATACATACATACATATATATATGGTGATAAAATGTGAAGTATTCGAAATTAACTGCAGCATACGTAAAAACAAACTATGATGCATAAAGGCATTTTAGTTCACCATTTCAGAGAGATTCGATAACATAATATGTAAGAAGAGCAAGGGAACCTGAAGAATGCAATCATACTTCTGCAACAGAAAGTGTCCTACATGCGTCCTTCCATGTGGTGATGAATGTTTCAAAGGACTGTCTACTAAGCCCAAAGTTATCAGCCTTAACCATTGAATTAGATGTAGATAGACCAACAGCATTCTGAGACTTTATGACGTCTTTCTCCTGTTGAAAAATGCCAATATCAAGCTCATTCAAATCTTCCTTATCTCTTTTAAACAATTTGGCAAGGGAAGGAATCTCAGAATTTTGATTTTCTAGTTTCCTTTTCTTCCGGGATATCCTTTTACTTTCATTGAACTTTAAGCCACCACTACCAGGAGATGACTGAGCTACCATGTCATTTTTCAACCCAAGTCGGACCATCTCTTCAGTTGCTGATGGGTAAGGGCAGCTACTTGGCCGTTTATCGCAATCTTTTTCAATTTGCAAAGGCATCTTACTTTGACTGTTTATGACAGTCTCATCATTTTTGTTCTCACTGTCATCTTCACTTCCATCATCTGAACTTGATGAATTAAATCTAATGTGATTACTACCAGAATCCTCATTTATTGGAGAAAACAACTTGAGGCGCTGAGATATAACATCAAACCGTCTGTCCAGTGCCTTCTTCTGCAAAATAATTGGACGAGGATGTGATAAATCTCCTACCACTTTCTTGGTTTGAATATCAGAAGCATGTCTCGCTCCACGAAGATAATTATTTAGCGTAGACGTTTCTGATCCCTTTGCTTCGTTGAGAGACTGAATATGCATCCTGTGAAAAAAAATATAAAATAAAAAATTGATACTCCCAAGTAATACAACAATTTTTGTTTGTGTGCACTTTTCATTAAGTGTCATCTTCATCAATCAAAAGAAAGAATTCAGGTGAAAACAATAGCGTGAACAATGAATCTAATGTTCTGTGTTGTGATTGCATTTTCGTCTTTCCATGGAAGGACATTAAAAGGTTCTGAATCCCTCATTACAAGTCTTCTCATAAAATTAAGAAAACCTATCACCTAATTCTCCGTACAGTTAGACCCTCGTGAACTTTCTCATCTAGTTCCTTCATTAGTATTTCTAATGCCAAAGCTGAATAATACTTCCAATTTCAAACCTCAAATTCTGCACATGATCAAGATTTATGTTCAGTTATCACATATGCACATAACTTTATAAAGAAGCACATATACAAGAACTTAAAGGTCTCTCTTTACAAATGAAGAAAATGGATAGGTTGTTCCTGTGGATGTATAGCATACAGAACAGCAATCAAAGAGGAAGAGCCACAAAAAATTAAATTGCGAGGCAAAAATAAAAGCAAATGCAAGTTCTTCCATGTGATGAACTGATAAGCTGCAGTACATGTGCGCAGTCCAGTCATACAATTACTTTCTCTAGAAAATTCTCCATGCACATCAATGACCTAGGCATGGATATTTTTACATCTAATAGTAATATCTTTATATGTTAGTTGCCATGGTTGTCAAGATCGCGATCTAGATCATCCTACAATCCTAGGGTCCCTCATCGATCCAGAGTGCATATAGGATTATATATTGGTAGGGTCGAGAATCAAATCATAAGATCATATACGATCGTACAAAATCATTGTAGAATAAGGATCCTGCAATGATACTACCAATCCGCAAAATTTTATATTATTCTTTTTCTTATAAGAAATAGAGAAATATATTAAAAACAAGGTAATACAGGAGCACAAGAAGTTCTCCTGGACTTGAAACAAGGCAAACACGGTACTGTGCCAACTCCTACTCCAACCTCCAAAGCTGAACCCTTTTGACAACTTAGAAGATGACACCCAAAGAGAAGCCAAAAAGTGTGATCAATCCCAAACTAACTCAGCATCGTTACACATATCTTTAAAATTCCCCCCATTACATTCCTTCCAAATACACCAACTCACAGCAAGCAAGATAATCCTCCAATAATCCTTAAACCTTGTCAACATGCCAAACAACTAATCCGCAAAGAAAAGTTCTCTGCAATTTTTAACTCTTGGAATATGCAAAAGATAAGTATTCTGCCCAATTGCTCCAAATTAAGAAATAAATGATCACCATGCTCCCCTCCTCACACAACCCACACCAATTTGGCGAAATGGCCATATTGGAAATTCTTCGTTGGATCATATCTGCAGTATTTAGCCAACCTAAAGCGACCAGCCACCTAAACACCTTAATTTTGAAAGCACGTGAGTTTTCCAAATCAAGGAAAAGTTGGGAGTGAGCCAAATAAAGGTTAGTTAATGAGATGATGAAAGAATGATTTTGTTGTGAAGTCACCGCTCGACTCTAGGCATCAAAGAGACTTATCTATACTCTCGAAATTTGCACACCTTCCAAGATCAACAAAAGGAAGTTAGATCAATTTCCTCTCTAATAGTCAAGTTTCTACAAAAATGAAAGTTCCAAGAATGAATCCCTCTAAGATCACTATCTACTACAAAAACTAAGACGAAATAGTTGAACTGCAAGATAAAGAGTATAAGAACATAATCAAACATGCAAAACATGAAGTACCATATCAAGCATCCTCCCAAAGTTCAATGCTTTTCCCGTTTCCTAGCTTAAGTCTTGCTAATGAGAAAAAAGTACAATGGTTGAACAAATGCATCTCCAAGGACTCCCAAGGAAATCAACAAAAAGAAAATGAAATTGTAGAAAGGATTAGAAGTTTCGGATAATTACTTTTTATTATTTGCTCTGGATCTAGTTTTTAGCTTATTGTTCAGAAGACCATGTTTGCTTGTAATCACTCTAGCACATAACAATTGTTGTGCCGCTGAAAACCTCCATAACCACTTCCCATAAGAGCCTTGTTCCTTTAAAAATGTTACAATCCCAAACCACCACCTTTCTCCACGCATTTCTAAACATCTTCTCACTTCACCAAGTGTCAACCCTTGCTCTCCCCATCACCTTTCCACCAGAAGTTCCTCATTTTTTGTTCAATCTCTCTAGCCCTCTTTGGACTTTAAAACAAAGATAGGTAGTAAGAGGGGAAAGCCCCTAACACTAAGTTGAGAAGACTAGACGAGTCGATCTCCCCCCTCTAGATAGAAAGCTACTCTTCCACCCCTCCACTCTTTTTGTAATATTTTTCAACACCAGCTCCCCAGAAAATGCTTTTCCTTGGGTTGCCCCCCAAAAAGAAGACCAAGATACTGCATAGACCATTCACTTGTGATGCACCCGACCCTCCTTGCTTGATTCAAAAGCCTGTCTACCGAGATATTGATTCTCATTTCCCAAAAGCTGACTCTTAGTCTTGTTTATGTTCAACCCTAAGATTATCCCAAAACAATGCAGAATCTTCATTGTGTTTTGAAGACTCTTCTCACTATCCTCAAAATTTGGTATAAATATGAGTATGATAAGTAGGTTAAGTAGATGCACACGTTTGGCTCATCTGAGCAAAAGGCAAAAGATTGGACCCAAGCTTATGCATAAAATCAATTTAAATTGCTTTTTCTACACACAATGATCCATAATTTTCTTTTTTGTTTCTTCTTCTCTTTATTTTCTTTCTTCTTCTCTTTATTTCCTTTCTTCATCTCTCTATTTCTTCTCCTAGGCTCAAAATCAAATTAAAATTGATTTTCTAGATAAGCAGATATAAAAATCTACTGATTTTCGTTTTTTCTCTTCTTTGCCTCTCTCTCCCTTTCTAATTTCACCTCCCTATATTTATTCCACATTAGCTATTCTTCCTAATTATTCAATTATTTGCATTCTAGGGTTTGTGCAATTATTTGTTGCAGTTACATATGTGAAATCAATTAGCTAATTTTTTATCCTAATATTTTAAACGCATATTGTTTAATATCTATACAATATTTAAAATTATTTTTTTGTAGCTCGTGGTATTTTTTTAGTCCACAATCCAATGAAAGAATAAAATTAGAAAATTATACCTTCGACCATTGCACTAATGCTTGGAACTTGCGGAATCCTTTGGTCTTCCAAGCCTTGGCCCTTTCGCAATCTCGATGGAGAGGAATATACAAGCATGAATGAGCAGGCTTGGAAACTCTTATTTATAGACTTTAATCATCTCATATCATCAATGAGATGAGGAAACCCTAATATCATAGATTAGGAAACTCTATTAGGTTGGAAACTTATTCCTTAATTGATATGGAAACTAATCTCTTTATACCTTATGAGATAGATTTATGAGCCAATATAGATGTTGTTAATTAATTGTGAGCCAAAAATAGAAATATTACTAACATCCAATCCACTGGACCATTTTACTGATCATATGTAGGATCCCAATCCTAACAACCTTAGCAGTGACAGTGATCAAGATTCATTAGCATCTAAAAGTTTTCTAATATAAGAAGGCACTGGCTCCTAGGGGATTGTTTTACAATTGCACCATGAAACTCTACGTTGAAACTACCATGAGTCAAGACTCAAAATAAAAAGGTCAAAGTTACCAAGGCCACAAGATAATATTGGAAGCAAGCCACTGATGTTGGGAAGTTAAAATCTTGAAGCTTCTTTTAGGTTAGATGCTCTTAAAGGTCACTTTTTTCATATTGTACCATGCCCAATTTCAATCTTTCCAGAGATCTACTCAAGCAATCAAACTGATGTCATGATCGTTACTAAACATTAACTAACGAAAAACCACATCTATTGAACCAAACTAAAATTAGCAAACCTGAAACAAGAAGCCCCAAAAAAATAAACTTCTAGCCAAACTCACCTATCCTCTAAACAATTTTCTACAAGTACTTGAGAGCTAATATCACACATCAAATACTAACACAGACAATAACTAACATGCAAAAGTCAATCGAGATCATCATCTCACTCTTCCACTAAATAAAGGGCAACCTGATGCACGAAGCTTCCGCCTATGTGAGGTCTTGGGGAAAGGTCAAATCACTTTTGGATCTATTCCACATAACTTTACCTTGCAACAAGTGATTGTTTCCATTACTCAAACCCGTGACCACATGGTCCCATGGCGACAACTCTTACTGTTGTGCAAAGGCTCCTCTTCCACTAACTCTACATTTCTTTTCTTTTCAACATCAATTACATTTCAATCTACCCATAATAGTCTATAAACGCAATTCCACTTATTTACCATAATACAATATTGCAAGGAGAGTTGTTAATTAAGCAATAAATTCAGGAAAATTAAAATCAAATTCATGTTTCTGATTGCATTACTAATGTAAATCAGAGTTTAGAACAATCCCAACGTACCCCAAGCTCTGAATTCGAATGCCAAGATTTCCCTTAACTGAAACTGACTCTTTAGATGCAATAAATTCCAAGAACTTCTCAGTTTGATTTTTTTTACGTTTGTGAGATTCCTTGAATTCGGCCAAATAAGAAATTATTTCAGCACTTGTTATCTTCACAGCTTCCTTTAATTCTGAAGGAATTGAAAAATAATGCACAACAAGGGGATGCCGCAACATAGGACCCAACTCAAGCTCTTCAAACCGCTCCACACCCTCATTCTTACAAATCTCAACACCCAACTCGTACACTGAAGTAATCCTTCTAACTCCAACGAAACAATGGATGAACGCATTAACCTAAACACCGAAGAAAACACACGACAAAAAAGGATCAATAGACTAATTTAAGTCTATAAAGAAACTACCTGTAAGCATATGTGGTAAAACATATATTACGATAAATATCTGGTTGTAAAACATTAAAAAATAGAAGTAGAAATGAGCATATTTGATAAACGGTAGGAGTAGCCCCCAATTTAAGACAAAATAAGAGAATACCGATTAAGGTGGTTTGGACACGTGCAACGAAGGCCTCTGAATACATCAATCACAAAGAGTGACCTATTAACAATCTTTGGTAATGATAGAAATAGAGGTATTGGTTTTTGGTTCAAACTAAAATAGAAAATGTTCTAGTTTGTTTAGGAGTCTAGTGTTTAGTGCTTTGTTTGTATTTAGATAGAGTTTTAGTTCAAAGAGTTGAAATAGAAGTTTAGGATTGTAAAATAGCTTGGTCGTAGGCTGTGAGAAGATGGAAGAGTGTTTAATAAATTGAGTGAAGAGATCGATTAATTGTATGAATGGGAGTGTTTACTACGATTATAAACCTTCGAGTGATTGCATGAATGAATGGTTGTTTGGATTGCATTCTGTTGCATATTGGTTTGATTGATCGGGGTTGAATAAATACCAACAAATTAGTATCAAATCTTGTTCGATCAAGACCATTGTGGGTACCGTTGCGCAATTGGAGTTGCCGCATTGAGGGTTGAAAATTATTACTGCGAGTGTGCGCATGTTATTGATTGAGATTAATAGATTATTGCCGTTGCAGTGCTGTGTTGTGGGAGTTGTTGTCGCCACGCACATGTTAGAGGTGCTGCACTTTATCAATTTCTTATTAAGGCTGTGGGTTAGTTTTGTGGTGGAATTAATTATACTAACTTCCTTGTGCATCATAACCTGTTTTATTTTATTTTGACATGGAAGACGAAATCTAAAATATGAAATTCACTGCTGAAAAAAATGATGGCAAAAATAACTTTTAGTCTTTGGCAATTACAACAAGGTATGACTAGATCTTTAAGAGGTAACCCAACTGGTATAAGTAAAGAAAGAGAAATAAAAAAAAAACCCGAGGAACCCCATGAATCAACTTGACGCCTTAAATTACTAATTCAAACAACAACGACAATGAGAGGAAAAAAAAAAAGTAAATTGTTTGTTGTACCTTTCCTTCTATGAGCATGAGGCGATAAAGCGAGGGAATCTGCTGCATAGAAAACCCCAAAGAACCCCATGAATCAACTTGAAGAGACAAAAGAACCGCTTGCATTATTTTCCACGCCGTAACGCTTTCTCCGGTGGCGAGAAGATCGCGGTGAGCCTTCCGCGCGGCTTGGTCGATTACATCGATTGAGTAAGTAGGGTTGGGGTTCCGGCGGTAAGTGAATGAGGAGGAGGGGGCTGAGAAAGCAGGGTTTGGGTTTGGGGGAAGGAAGGCGTTAGGGTTCGGACGAAAGAATGAAGGGTGGGGAAAGGCTTGCGGTGGCGGTTGAAGTGGTAGTGGTGGCGCCGCCCCGCGAGCACCGCCGGGAGGGCGGAAGTGGGGGCGGTGCTGGCCGCGCATGGAGTGGCCGGGAAAAACAAAAAGGAAAAAGCGGCGGGAAGAGAAGAAAGAGAGAGGGAGAGAAGGATGATAGAAGCGGAAGGAGGGGTTTTTGCGAAGTTTTAAAATGAGGCTTCGGTGTCTGAGGGACGGTCCAGGCTTTTTCTCTGTTCGTGCTTGGCCTTGTCTGTCCCGACATAAAAAATATATATTAATAAGAGCTAATAGCGGATATTTGAAAAGAAATCAAATAACAAAAGGTTGTTTTCTACGTTTCTTTGGCCGGGCATTCATTATACCTAATAATTTAGAGTCGATAATATAAGTCACGATATAATAATTTGATTTAAAATTGACACAGTAAATAAATTTGAATTTGACATAAATAAGTATGAATTAAAATAAATTAAACTTAATTAGATATAATTAAATTTTAGGTTAAAATTAGGTAGACCTATTAAATTTAAAATTGACCCGTTTAACACGGTTATATTTTGTGTTAAGACTTATGTTATGTGTAAAGACTTTTTAATATTTTATGTCATGCGTTGAGACTCTAACTTTATAATATTTTATTTGATCTTTACTATATATGTTAATTTAAAATTTATATTCAATAAATAAATTAGAATCAACTTGTTTAAGTATTATAAACATGTTAATATGTTTAACTCATTTATTAAATGTGTTGGGTTTAGGTTTACATATAATAACACGTTATTTAAACGTATCGTGTTTGAGTTTATAATATATTTTATTATACACGATTACAAAACGGCAACACGAATTAGTACCCCTACAACAATATGATATGAAGCATATGGGTTGGATGGGGTTTGAAAATTAAATTATGTTAAGTTGAGTTAAAAATTAGCAATAACCCTGTTGAGTTCGGATTGAGTTACGGTTTTACAAAACAAAACTCCATCAACTCAAACCCAACTCAACCATAACGCATTAAACATATTAAGTAATGCTTTGATTAGCATTTTTATTATAGTTAACTATTATAATAGAATCACGTAAAATCTCATGAATAAAATAACATGAAAAAAAATATTACGTAAAATCGTAGTTAAATTCATAATTGACTTAAAAACTTAAACTTAAATATATATATATATATCACAAGGCATTGAAGTAAACCAATTCGATCAACTCAGCTTGAACCAACCTAACGTGATTGGGTTAGGTTGAGCTGACTTGGGTATGGGATCTTATTGGACTAGGTTGGTTTGACATTTTTTCAATCCAAACTTAATTGGATTAGATTGATATTAGACTAAAATCTGAACTAACCCAACCAACGAACACCCTTATTCTTCACAAAATATACTTCTTTAAAGAGAGCTTCTACATATACCCCGCAAAACTACTCACTTTACCCACCTACTATTTTTTTCACACTTAAATTTTTAAATTTATTTATTACTCTCTTTACACCCACAAAATACCCTCCTCTCGGACCCACTACCAATCTTCCTTCTTTTTCTTCCAACACTCCGAGACCAAATCCTAATCCTAGACCCAAGCTCATTTTCTTATCTTAACCTCTGCATTAGTTTCTAGATTCATTTGTGGATGAACATTTGCAATTTATGAGAGGTCTTAGAGTTCGATTTAAAATCATTACTTCAATAAGAAAGAAAAAAACAAAAAAAAACATACACGCGTGCACACACATTTTGATAAGGTCTAACTAAATCCACCTGCCCATTCCTTTTTGTTCACCCACCTAATTAAAAAATTGAAGAGACAAAAAAATCTTCATGTAAAATTACTAAAAAAGACATTAATAAACCCTTCCCCTCTATCTTCACCCACCCACTTTCTACCCTAAATCCTTCAACTCTCCAACTCATCTCAATATTCAATTTTTTGTATTTTTCGAATCAAAAACATACATTTCTACCATTTTCACCCATTTGAAATATTTTTTTGCAAAAACATACCCAAAATCAAAGAGAAAATGGGACAAAAATAAGTTTCAAAACCCAAAAAAATCGTCCTTGAATTGGGTGTGTTCGACCTTACGTGGGCAGACAAAATGAAGTTTGTCCGATCCTAACATGTCAAATATATCTCCTCTATTCAACCCACTAGGGTCGAACAGAAAAGAAAAATTAAAAAAAATATCAAAAAATGCATTGTTCGACCCAAATAAGGTCGGACACACCTCTTTATGTCTGACCTATCGTGGTCGGACAAACAGGGAGACGTCAGACCCAACATGGTCGAACATCTCCAAATCCGCTGCGCTGAAATGGGTTGCCAAAACTCATTTCCACCGCCTCATTCCACCATTTTCACCCATTTTTTTGCGAAAAAATATACAAATTCAACAACAACACATTGAAATCCACTTAGAATATGTAAAAATCGTGTTTTACTTACCGATTTGTGATCTAAGATTTGACTTGAACCTATTTGAGTTAGAAGCCTCCAAAACCCGAAATAACCCAATTTTTTTGTAAGATTTTGCTAGGTCGTTGCTCACAAACCTTCCTAATGTTGTTTTAACCCTTTGAATGATTAAAAAACTTGAGGAAATGATGAATCAATAGAGAAGAAACGAGAGAGGAAGGGAGTGTTGGGGTTTGGGATGATGAAAATGAGAGGGGCAAAATGGAAATTTGGGTGGGTGAAGAGAGAGATTGTTTGATTTTAAAATTTTAAGTGGGTGGACAGAGACAAAAGAGCAGGTGAATTTAACTAGACCCATTTTGATATCATTTTTGGTGTTTACATGTAGCATGAGATCTTGTGTGTGTGTGTGTGTGTGTGTTTAAAGAAAAACTCATTGGAAACTCGTTGTTGGATCTAGAAAATACGAGTTTTCATTGAGTTTGATTAGATGGTATAGCACCAAATCATGTCAATTGGTTAACCCCTTACTTTTAATTCGGTCTTGTGTGATCAAACCAATTGCTTTTGGTTTGGTCATGCAAGACAAAAGTATGTTTGTTGTATTTTAGTTTTACAAATATTGAATATATGCTTGGATCCATGTATGTTGTGTAGATTCACGTCCATCCAACATATCCCTAGTATTGGTGCAAAATTTGACCAATACCAATTTATAGTGATGTGAAGGGAATGTGCTGAGTTGAACCTGCCATGGTGGAAACTCGTTTGCTCAATGCCTCGGACCTGAAAGAGAAAAAGGGGAAGAACTGGCTATTGTGAGGAGCATCGGTGTGGTGCCGGCCAAAGACCATCTAATGCCTAAGTCAGATTCAAGTTGAATCTAATGTAGCAATCACTATTTCTGGTGTAGTGAGTTGCTTACCTTGTCGATGGAGAATATGGAGTATTTATAGAGGTTAAAGTCTTTGGCCAAAATTGACAGGTAATCTTCTTGTCGTGATATACGTTCAGTATCCCTGGTATCACGCCCTAGATCCACGAAGTTTTCCTTACATGGCGCCTTGTGTCACGACGCCCCTTACGTAGGGTGACGTCATTACCGGCATAATGTACTATACACCGTATACAAGTGTATAATACACTGTCAGCCATCCAAAATACACAATTTTCAAAAAATTCGTTAGCATGTCCTCGTAAAATGAACATGTCACAAATTTTCCTGATAAACCACAAATTCAAATCACATATATTCATCCACATCTATACTCATTTACATTCATGTATTCATTATCAAAACATTTACATTATAAACCCATTATCCATCCACAAGCCATGATCATGACCTCACTATATTGTTCTTTGTGATAGTATTTACCTAGCATGACAATTATACATAACAAAAGTAAACAGGTTTCCAATCCCTTTCTCCATACATACATAACCAAAAGTAGAGGTCAAAGAGCCTTTACTCTTCTCTTGCTTTTCCTTTGCCCTTGTGATCTTTGCTTGAAATATTAAAAGAAATTGGATGAGCTACAACAAGTTCAATGAATATTTTGCATTCTATGACATTCATATACATTTAATAAACATGATGAGAAAGTTAGAGTCAAACACATTTAAAAAATCAAGTGCAAAAGTAATAATACATATATGAACACAAATAGAGCTTCCTGCAATATTTTTCAAAACATATATGCTTTCCTATGGAAAGTCTCATCCATCTCCCACCTTCTAAGTATAGAACGGGACTCACCTCTCATTCGGCCCAAACAAAGGTAGCCTAACTGTCATTTCATACTCAATTTTGTTTCTATCAATTCCAAGACAACCACTAAGCCCATGAGATACTCGAGGTATTACTCATGCGAGACTCGTTCCTAGAATGACTCGTGTTCTAACATGTTCTTACAAGTTAGACATACTTCGTTTTTGAAATATTGTTTCATGAATTCAAACAATGAAATCATATATTTTATCATTCTTAACATGCTTATCATTAAAACATTTCATAGCTACAATGTCATATAACATAACCAAGAAGTGGAAAAATACTTGCAATGATTTGCTACAACACTAATTCACTTGCACCCATACACATTCTAGTACCAATGTCGACTTTTGAACACTTTATACTAATCACTTATGTTCAATCCAGAATAACATTCTCTGCAAATTGTAAATACAAACTATCCTTAATCATATTGTCCAGGAAAACACATCTAAATCCATTAGAAAACACAATTAATGGAGCTCCAAACCCTCAGCTGCTTCAACAGCTGGGGTGGAAACTTCCACCATTCAAATACCTTCATTTTACAGGATTTTAAATTCAAATCACTTGCAGAACATCAATTAATCACTTACTAATCCATTGAACATCAAAATCACCCAAATACAGCACCAAACCCTTATTTCAAATCCTCCGAACCAACCGTCAAAATCCTACAAAAATTCGGTATGTTGAACAACTCAACAAGCATAATTCAAAACTGAAAATTTTAGCTCAAAAGAGCAAGTGATTACTTGGGTTTGATCCTCCAAATTTACAAATTCACAATACTGAAGCAAGAAAACAAACAATTGATCAACAATAATTATTTAGGTTGTGTTTAGTTTATGATTCAGATATAATTTTCTGTATTAAAAAAATTGAAAATCCTTAAAACACGTTTGGTTGATTAAGATTCAAAAACAATTTCTTTAAATTTATAAAGAAAAAAGAAAACGATTTGTTTTCAGAAAACAACAAAATGTCATTTTTTGAGTTTTTCTTTTTTAAGTTGTATTCTTATTTTCGGATTATGAGCCAAATGGAGCCTTAAGCTCTCCCAACAGAAAGCAAACAAGATGTTTTTGCAAGTTGATTATTCAAACGTGATTGTGTGAAGATTGATGTTTTACACAACCGTGTTGTCGTGACTCATATACACATATTTTTCACAACATATATACAAATGTTGTTATATTTGGCTACACTGTTATTTTACTTAGCACGTGCAACCATACCTTGCATGAGTAACTAATAATTTTATGTATTATTTTGTAAAGAATTTTGGAATATTATTTTATTATAAGTATAAATTTTCGATTTAATCATTAAGTTTGCTTTTATTTGCATAAAGAGTTAGTATTTCAATTATGCAAATTTTTCGTGAACAAAGTAACCCTCAAACAAACAAAAAAATGTTAATACTATGACTGACTTAATGAATTAATAACTATAATTCAACTACGTTATCTATAAAATAAAAAAAAACCTTGTATTTTATAAAGTTTATTGCATTACTTTATTAGATCTTACTTTTTAAAAGCTTTTTTTTAAAGATATTAGCCGAGTTGGATATATATATATATTTTAGCATAAACAAATTTGATCATTAGATTAAGTGTAAAATAAAAGTACATCCAAGGAGGCACCAAAGTGCATCCAAACATTAAATAAACCTGACAACAAGATACCCAATTCTAACAAAAAAACTATAGAATTATAGCTAAAACAAGTAACTACCCCAATCCAAAACCCAGACCGAAAGCGTAGGACCTCTAACAAGCAGACACGTGCACCCAAGAACTAGCTACGAACCTAATGTCCTCCCATATTTTGTTGATCTCCTTATATCTCTCATTAAAAATTATGTTGTTTCTTTTAAACCAAATATGCCATAGTGTTGAAAAAGAAGCTACTAAAGCCACCTCTTTTTGCTACACTAGGAGTGATAGAAGTATGAGACAGTGTCATGCACTCCATGAGACTAGATGGAATGGAAAACCTCCCCCCCCGAAAGGCTATGCCAATTCTTCCACAAGTTATTTGCCGCCGGGCATTGTAAAAAATGATGATCTGGGTTCTCCTCCTAAAAGCATAAAACACAACACTGTGGAGACAAATATATATTAGGAAGACGCCTTTCAAATAAATCCATGGTGTTAATTTCCTATGGGCCAGTAGCCAACCGGCCAACCGAACACTTTAACTTTAGATGGAATATGAATTTTTCAAATATTTGCCGCTAATGGAAAGTGTGGTGTGGTTTGATTGGCTGAGGTTTGTAGGGCTTCAACTAATGATTTACATGAATAATCCCCATTAGGTTCTAGAATCCATTTGAATTTGTCTGGGTTATTTGATAATTGAACATGTTGTAGGATGGCTAGAAGGTTGACTATTTCCCCATGTTTTCTAGTTGTAAGGCTCTCGAAAAGTAGAAGTTCCATGAAATAGGATTGGATGGAAATGTGTAGTTAGAGGAGATAAATTTTGATATCGGTTGGTTGTGAAGTGTAGATAGCCTATACAAACTTGGAAAAGATGATGCTAAGGAACAACCGCCAATCTATTTGTCCTCCCAGAAGTGAAAGGTTTCCCCATTTCCAACCATAGGGCGAACATGCTCGACAACTACCGCGGCCAATGACCCAATGTACTTCCATGACCCTTTGGAAGAGAATCTACCCCTGTGACTTTCCCTTTCATCTTAGAATAAGACTGATGATTTCCCATACCGATTGGCAATCACTCTCACCCCATAAAGAATTTTGTTCATTCAACATTCTCCATAGCCATTTCCCGCATAGAGCCACATTCTTTGAAATGATATTCCCAATACCAAGTCTCGTGTTTTCCATCGGTCTCTGGACTGTCACCCATTTGATCAAGCTATTTAAACCATTCTTCCCCTCCGCCCCTAGAATTTTTTTTTTATCTTCTTCTCAATTCTTCGAGCCACTCCACAAGGAATCTTAAAGATTGATAGGAAGTATGTTGGGATAGCTTCTAGCATCGCCCTGATCAAAGCTAGCCTACCACCTTTAGATAAGAAAACATTTTTCCATCCCTCTAGTCTACGTGAAATTGTGGAAACCACAGGATCCCAAAATTCTTGAGATTTGAGATTTTCCCCCAATGGCAACCTCAGATATTTCATAGGCCAAACTCCCACAAAACATCTTATTGAATTAGCAAGTCTCAGAGCCACATTGGGATCCATATTAACCCCAACCATTTGGCATTTCACCATGTTCACCTTCAACCCAAAGATCTCACTGAAACAATGTAGAACATTCAAAGCGTTGTTCACATTTTCTTTCCCTCCTTGCAACAAAAACGAGGTATCATCAACATATTGTAGCAAAAAAACTTCAACTTTATCTTTTCCTACTTGAAAACCTTTCACTATATCAAACTTTCTCGCACGTGACATCATTCTAGCAAGACCATCACCTACCAAGGTAAAGAGGAAAGGAGAAAGTGGATCGCCTTGACGAAGACCCCTACTTGCCTCAAACTTCCCCCTTGGTCTGCCATTCATAACCACTGAGTATGTCACAGAATTTACACAACCCATCATCCACTTGATCCATCGATCTCCAAAACCCTTTTGCTGCATCACATGTCTAAGGAATCCCTAGTCTACTATGTCATATGCCTTTGCAAAATCAACTTTAAACACTACACCTGCCTTGCCCCCCACCCTGTAGTCTTCGATAGCTTCATTGGCCACGAGTACTGCATCTAGAATTTGCGTTCCCTGAATAAAGGCTGCTTGTGATTCATCCACCATTTTGTGCAACACAGATTTGAGTCTCAGAGACAATGTCTTAGAAATTATTTTATACAGGCTAGTGACTAGGCTTATAAGCCTATAATCTTTTAAACTCCGGGAGTCACCTTTCTAGGGGATTAAGCATATATAAGTTTCGTTAGCCATGTTGTTGATCACCCCACTATGATAGAACTTCTGAAGCACTTTCATAATGTCCACCTTCACCACATCCGACGCCTTCTAATAAAATGATATAGTAAACCTGTTTGGCCCCGGAGCTTTAGCCCCATCTAGCTGAAAATCACTGCCTTCACCTCTTCCTCTTGGAATGGTTGTTCAAGGAACGCTCTATCCTCCCGAGAAATAACCCCCTAGTCTAGTCCCTCAGTCACCCATACATAATTGCTCTTTGTGTTATACACCTTGGTAAAATATGCAACTATCTCATCCATCACTTCTCTTTCCCCCAAAATGCATTCCCCATTCCCCATCTCAATGGAAGAAACAATGCTCTTGTTTTGCCGGCTATTTAACATTCTATGAAAGAAACTCAAATTTGCATCCCCTTCCTTGAGCCATTTGATCTTGGCTTTTTGAAGGGCCATCCTATCATCTCTAAGGCAAAACTCGAGTTGGATACATGTTTCTTTTATCTTCCTTAAGTTAAAAAGTCAGAATCATCCCAATATCAAGCCCCGAAAGCATAAAATAAAATAACAACATTAATAAAAGAAAAGCAAAATAATAAAAAAATAGTAATAATAATAATTATTGTTATTGTTAATTTTATTTACTTCTTTGACGATGTAGTATAAAATTAGGGTGTAACGGATTGGGCTGAGTCGGGTTGAATCCAAAATCCAACCTAATCCAAACACTTCAAGTTAGGAAAAATGGAACTTGACCCGAACCAACATAGCTCTTCAACCCAATCTGAATTAGTTTAGATTGGTTCTTTGGGCCGAGATTGCTTGAATTTTTTTTATGAAGATGACTTGAATTTAAAAAAAAAAAAAACCTTATCGTTCTTTCTTTGTAGAAGCAACAAAGAAGAAGCAAAATGAAGAATGAAAGAAGAAATTAGGAACAAAGACTTTGAGTTAGGAAAAATGGAACTTGACCCGAACCAATATAGCTATTCAATGCAACTCAACCCAACCTGAATTAATTCAGGTTGGTTATATATTTAGGTCGAGATTACTTGATTTTTTTTAAGAAGATGACTTGAATTAAAAAAAAAAAAAAACCTTATCGTTATTTCTTTATAGAAGCAGCAAAGAAGAATCAAAATGAAGAATGAAAGAAGAAATTAGGAACAAAAAAGAAGAATAAGAAAAACCTAACGTTCGATTCGGGTTGAATTGAATTGGGTTGGAAGATTTCAACTCATAACCTAATTTAACCTGTTTAATTAAAATTTTTGAACCCTATCTAATTCAAATTTAGGGGTGTTCATAAACCCGAACGACTCGACTAACCCAGCCGAACCGAACCTTTTGGGTTAGTTTGGGTTGAGTTCTAAAATATCAAATCCGATCAATTTGGTTGGGTCACGGGTTTAGCCTATAAAAATCTGAGTAACCCGACTCGAACTGACCTATTATATATATAAAGTTTTAAGAAATATGTTATGTTTATTTAATGAATTAGTCCCATCATGTAATCTTTCTAACTTTTTAATAAAAAACATAAATTTACAATAAACTCACTTTCCATCGCAAAAACTGTACACCAAGTCGAAGTTTCCGTTAGCGGCAAAACCCATCAATACTTCTGGCAATTCCACGAGATCTCAAAAAAAAAAAAAAAAAAAAACGAACAGAGAAACTAGAAATTTCTGACGCGTTGTTCTTGCGAGCTTCGATTCTTGATCTGACAAATTTACAAGAAATTATTTGTTGGATCGCAAAAACTGAACCGTAATGAGGAGGTAAAAGATCCACCACTTCATCTCCTCTGTATAATCATTCACACATTTTCACGAGTTCTAGAGTTCTTCTTATACAGAGCTGAGTTCTTGATCTGTTGTTGTTGTTGATGACGATGTTTGCAGGGGCGCGGTGGATGGGTTGGGAAGAAGAGGAGGGCATCGGCAGCTGAAGCAACTGAGCGGAAGGATTCGGGGATTGCTGGGGAGATTATCGGTTGCTATTTGTGCTCTCTTGATCTGCACAATCTGGCTGTTCTCTACGATCAAAAGTAACGGTGGCGTTAATCGATCCGTGGTCAGTAGTTTTTGTTTAATGCCTAATTTGTTATTATATGTTCTTATTAGCAAATTCTTGATGTCGCTATTGGTGTTCGGATGGATTGATATACATTTTTGTGTAATGTTTAAAGATGGAGTCGTAGCTCAATTGTTGATCTGAATTTTTATTTTTTTATTTTTTCTTGTTCAATGGTTGTTATTTTGCAGAACAGATTTATAGTTACAGCTGACTAGGTATTTTTTCTTGGCCTTTGCAAAATGTGATTTTGTGGCATTGGTTCAGTTTTGGCATCTTTGGAATGATCAATGGGAAGCTTTCGGATGTTGTAACTAGGGGAGGGGGTAAGTTGCTGCAAAATGTGAGTTTAGGGCTAGATTGATGTGTGAAATTAGAGAGCCGAGGGAGTTTGGGATGAGGGTCCAATATGTCTTCTCTTTTAGTATTAGATTTGCTTTATTGAGTAATGCAGCTCAAATAAAAGCAGAACTTGGGATGAGGGTCCAATGTGTCTTCTCTCTTAGTATCTTCTTAATTGTTTTTCTTTATTCTCAGTTTTAAAATTTTATTTGACTTCTACTTTTTATTTATTTGTTTTTGATAACTGAGGTGTCCCGGAGCCAGCTTGTGTGCACCTCGAAACTAGTCCTCAGGGCCTTGAAAGTTAAATGATAGGAGAAATCTTTTCAGTGGCCACCCAAGCAATGGTGGGTTGCAAAAAAAAGAAAAAGAAAAAAGAAACTATGATAGGGAGTTTATTCACAAGAGATTGTAATATTTCATATTAGAGGTTTTAGTGGATGTTGGAAGGACGTGAACATAGTGTTGGAGGATTTTTTTGATTTGGAGATGGGCGGGGATTATGCCGTGTCTGCCTCGGAATTTTTATCATATCTTGTTTGAGGAAAGTGATGGTACACTGATTTGGTTTCAACCTCTTGTTCTGGCCCCTGATAAGCAAACTGATATATTTTGTTTGAGCAAGATGAGATTAGAAGAAGCTTTTAAATGTACATAAGATGCACTTGGAAGTTGGAAGAATGTACCCTTTGTTGCTACCCAAAGTAGGTGAGATGACAAAATGGATATTGTTGTTCATCCTTGTTCTGAGTAATATTTGCACTTACATTGTTAGTTATGGGTTTGATATTGAAGATCGGGATGAATAATTTTCTTAAAATCAAACAAAATGCAAGGAAAGAAGCCGAGTAAAGGCACGTAATGCTAAACCCAAGAATATGTTGATTTACGTACCAGGTAGAAAACAAAGGTAAATGAATATGTCCTAATATTTTCTGGTAAAGATTTTTATTAAGTATATTAAAAATGAAAAATACATGAATCTTAGTGAAATAAGAATATATTAAAGAGATGTAGAAAACCTATTTTGAAAAAAACTATCAAATGAAAATCATTTGAAAATTTTATAGGTTGAAGAATATACCAACTGTGGGATAATTTTCTTTTCTAGTATTAGAGTGTCAATATTAATAACATTCTAAGCAAAATAAAAAATTATAAAAATTTAAAACCAGGTGGTACTTCTATTGAGGTTTAGAAGCATTTAAGAGAATATGAAGCTATTTGGTTGACAAAATTTTACCAACTAAAAAAATGCCTATTGAGTGGAGAAAAGCTATTTTAATGCCACATTTAAAATCAAAGGAGATATTCAAAATTTAAAAATTATTAAAATATTAGATTGATGTATCCTTAGAAATTATTGAAATTGTCGGAGAAGGCGATGGAGAATCAATTAAAAACTGAAGTTATAGTGCCAGGAAATCAATTTAGATTTATCTTCGATAAATCAACCATAAAAGCTGTTTTTTATTAGGTAGTTAGGTGACTAAAGAATTGATACATGAAGAAAAAGAAAGGCCCCCATATAATTTTATTGGTTTAGAGAATGCTAATGATAGAGTGCTTAGAGATATAATAATGATGGTTTTAGAGAAAATAAGTTATAGATAGGTACACTGGCTTCATAGAGGATATGTAAGCAATAACCATAGAAAAAACGATAGTATGAAAAATTAGTGAATTTTCAATTATGGTAGTTTTTCATCAAAGATTCGGTTTTAAGTCATATCCTTTTTCAAGTGGTTTCAGAGATATAAAATGTTCTTTACTGATATCATATTAATAAATGAAGTGGGATTGGGTGTTAGTGCCAAATTAAAAGCTTTGAAAGAAGTGTTAAATTCTAGAGGTTTCAAGATTACTAGGTCTAACATTGAATACATAAAATGTAATTTCCATCGATGTAAAAATACAGGTGGACTGATAGTGAATACTGAGAATCAAGAGAATCCAAATTGTAAACATTTCAAGTGTTTAGGCTTGATTATTCATGAGGGAGACCGGAGAACAAGGAGATGACATAAACTAGAAAAATTAGAACAAATTTGGTTTAGCGGAGGAGGATGCTGGAATAGTCTCATTTGGGGAAAAAATGAGAGTGAGCAGATTTAGGTGGTTTGGAACATTTAGCAAAAACTATTAGATGGTTTGTTATTAAGAGTGATCTATTAACTATCTATAGTAATGATAGATGAAGATGAAGACCAAAGATAATGTACTTAGCTAGGGTCATTCAAGAAGACATAATCACTTGCGATATAACAAACGACTTGACCCTTGATAGAGTAGAGTACAAGAAGTGGATTCATTTAGCCAACTCAAAGTAGTTGTAAAAATGCTTTTTCAGTGGAGTGTGTTAAGTTATGGCTTTGCATTTAGTTCTAAAATGACGGATTTTCTTGCTTTATTCATCTTTTGAATAGGATAAAAAAATAAAAAGAATCATAGGATAGAAATCTGGACAAATTTATATTATGTTATGGTATGCTGTGTCTGGATTGTTAACTGTCTTATTAAAAGTATGCTTGATTTGGTTAAAACATTTTTCTTCATCATTATACGGTATACCTAACATATTTTGTGCCACAAAATGTTATTATATCATCATTCCTGCATCCACCCCCCAAGCATATACTTCAACAAAAATCACACGGGGGTGGATTGATACAATAGAAACCTCTAGTAAAATGATTCTATATGGACATTACAATGAGGAGCAATTGAACCCCCTTTTCCTTTTTTATTTGATTTGTTTCCCTCTCCACTGTTCAGGGAGGAAGTTGTTCTATTATTACGTGGCTATGTGTTTTCTAGCGAGAGCAACTGGAGTCGTTGTCCAAGGTAGTACTACGCATAATAAAATCTTGATAAGACCTTTTGTTAGGCGACCACAAAATATTATTATATCATCATTTCATTTATCTATTTGCACAATGACCAAGCTTCCCACTTTAGACTATTATTATGGACATCCTGATTTCCCTATACTCGTAGGAAATAACCAAACTCCACTGGGCATAACTTGGCTAATTGCTATAATTATCTACTGAGGACGGTTGTACTAGAAATGTTTGAAATCCAAAACTCATCATTTTCTGGTGAACATTTTTTTTTTCTTTCAATTTTTTCCTTGGCAAAAGAAAAAAAAAGAGTTTGCCAATAAACTCTTGATTTCTTCTCCTTGAGATCAAAATGGAGATGGGAAACAAAATTAAGTAGTTGGGAAGGAGATTGGCTGAAATGCTTTGGTGACCTTGCTTCTTTCTTTTATTTATTTTCCCTAAAAAGCCAAGTACTTGATGAATTTCTCAAATACTAGGAGCAGTTTTTCTTTCTGTTTTAATTTGCATGAAGTGGGAAGCCTTAAGTTTGAGGCATGAACTACCTTGAGCATGGTAATTCCAAAATAGGTAGTATGTTTTATTGCTTCTTTTCCTATCAAATTTGTTTATGTTTGGCTACCTCATCTAAGGTTGCAGTTGTAATTAGTGGCAAAAGGATTTAACTTATTTTCTAATCCAACCCACCGTATTCTCTTCATTATAATTCACCCACTCCAGGAATTATTATATTTTGGTTCATCTTTTTGTTTTTTTTTCAAATTTATCTTACACCATTTTAGGCAAGTGACAATCTCATATATCCAAAGTTGAATTTTACTGTTGTTTGGTTCATGTTGCTATTTCTTGTATTTTGGAAGTTTTTGGAAAGAGCGAAAGATGCATATTTTTGATAAAACCTAAATGCCCATTAGAACAAGTGGTCAAGTGACTGTAAGCTTCTTTAAGTCCTTCTTGGGAAGCCACCAATTGAAAAGAAAAATTAATCTTGTAACTTTTACATTGTATAGAGAATTCATATTTAAAGGAAACGATACTTCGAGAAATGATAGAACTCAGGCAGGCCTAGATTTCAATGAAGCTTTCAGCCTCATCATTAAACCATGCTGCTATTGGCATAGTTCCCACTGTTGCTCTCTCATGCAAGTGGCTTGTTTATCAATTAGCCATAAAAAATCCTTATCCCATTGACCTATCTCTTAATATTGCCATTCTTCTTCTTGTTGTTTTCTTTTTCTCCCTCTCAATGAAAACTATATTTTTTAGTTTATAAAGTGACAAATAAAAGGCAAAAATACTGATCGAGATATTCTGTCAATACTTGTGAGGCCATCCTAATAGGTGATCATTTAATGATGCTTGCTGACTTGTTAGTCGGCCACACCACCATATTCTCAATATTACAAAGAGTCCATCTAAAGCAAGAAATATGAAAGAACTTTCCAAGCTCTTTATATATATATATATATCTTGAGTAATATTTTGCAGAATAAAATTCACTCAAGTTTGTTGTTATATTTTATTGATTAACTTTTGTTTACTCGCATGTGTATATACAAAACGGTAATAATGCACATGATTCGTATATTGTTCACTATCACTATATGTCTAATCCTTTGCTTGTTTTAATGATGAAGTAGATAAACATAAATGAACTTTGGGGAACTGCTTCAAATGATGGTTGGAGACCATCATCTGCTCCACGGTCTAATTGGCCTCGTAAGTAAATTCATCCCTATAATGTAATGATCTTGTCTAGCATGCCATGTGATTGATATCATGGTAATCAAAATCGTGATACAAAATTTAATTGTTTCGAGGCTTGATGAATTGAATTGGGATTCGGATCAGTGAATCATAAGATTCACAATACATATTTGAATCGTATATTTGTATATATTTAAGTACCCATAGAGTTATAAAGATATTAGTGGTTTTTTTAACTAATTAATGATTGGACCGATTTACGTACGATTCATGACCAATTCTTACTGATTCACCTATGTTTCGAACCGATTCACTTACGATTCATAGGCATAGTGATTCAGGAATCCGATTCGAATCGTTTTAGGTGAATTGAATTGTGAATCGTACAATTCGCCAATTTAAATTATGATTCTGACTACTATGATTGATATCATGAAGCAAATGTGAAGTATCATACTTTACTGTGTGGTATAACTATTAATAGCTGTCAAGTTGAATTAACCGATGCACTCTATCCTTTTTTACAGCTCCTCCAAATGAGAGCAATGGTTATTTGCGTGTTCGCTGCAATGGTGGCCTAAATCAACAACGTAGTGCGGTTTGTACAAGCTTTATAGATTTTATGCGCTTTCTTGTGATCATTAGTATTTGTATTAGCTTATTCTTGTTACATCACTTCATTCTTAATGAATTTTGCTTCTTTTGTTATTAAAATTAGTTTCTTTACTCATTTATGTCCCAAATGTGCACTTCTCATTTAGTTTATATTTTGTTTTCCCAAAACTTAAACTTGGCAGCTTTTCACTCTAAATTCCTGAGTGTACGTGTAACTCTATATTTGTCAATTTTGTGCCAACCAAAAAAAGAAAGATTCTTTGTAACATCAGTGACGGATTGATAATAGTTTCTTCCTATGTCAAATTCTTCTTGATGATTAGGCTTTTACTTAATGTTTTGCACCATTTTTCTCCTAATTTCGTTATATTTAGCACCATTTTTTTTTGCTCCTTGAACTTGGTTTATTTTAGGCTTTTACTCATTGTTTGATTGATTTCTACTACCTTTTGCATCCCTTAAAGTGAGTGCTAGTCTTTAATATTTGTATCTGTATGGCCTATTCACGTGACAATCAATCAGGAGTTTTTTTGATATTGTATATATGCCATTAAAGTAACATATGTGATGTATAATGTATTTTAGAATATTTTTATTTTAGCTTATTTTTTTAGAGAAGTTTTTATTTTGGTATATTTAATTTTAGTGGTAGTTGTAAATAGTTTTTGAAAATTCGTTTATATTATTTAAGTGTATTAAAAAGTGTTTAGAAGTGTCTAAATAGAGTTCTAATAGGATTAGGAAGTTGCTTTTATGTTATAGATAGGTTAGGAAACTTATTTTTAGGTGTTTTAGGCAGTTTAGAAGATGTTTTAGGGGAGTTACCTATATAAGGAGCTCTAATTACGAATTTTAGGAGATGAAGATCAATTTTTTTTCCCTTTGAATATTTTATTCAATAAAATATATATTTGGTTTATTTTTTAGTATTTTCGTTCTTGCTTCCGCGACGAATCTACATCAATATGTGTGTTGACTTTCTTTATTTTAAGAATCTTCACTCGAATCTTTGGATGTAAAAGAATAAGATGATCCTTAGGGGCTAGGAGCAAAAACCCAAGTAGTTGTCACTTTGTTGGTGATACTTAAGCACTCAAGGTTAAGACTATTTGATAGGATTTTGAAGGTTGTCTTTAGGTGGTATTTATCTTAAAGGGGAAGGCTAGTGATCATTGTCTTCCTTTATGCCTTGCTGGGCCAGTGTATTGTATACTTAGCTTGCCTCTTAATAAAATATACACTAGCCAGAAAAGAAGACAAGGAAAGAAGGGATGCTCAAGAGGTATGGTTGGGCTTCTGTAAGGGGTCAATCCTTGTTTGTTGCACTGTAATGCAATCAATATGTATACCCTAGAAACCCAATTTATATAACCCTGGAACTTTCTCCATTATATTTTGCTTTATTCTCAAGTTTGATCTTAAAAGGCTTTCATACAAGTCTCTCTCTCTCTCTCTCTCTCTCTCTCTCTCTCTCACTCTCTCTCAGTACCCTGTTCTTTTCATTTTTTTTTGGCTTTTGTTGCATTGATTTAGTTGTTGCTTGGGCTTGATATCTGCTGCTTGACATTGATTTTTTTTTTCCTTTTTTACAATTCAGTTCAGTAGAAAAGGTATTCCTGTGATACCTTGTTCAGATATCTTGTTTTCTATTATGTTGTTTGATATAGCGTCTCTTGTTTTAAGCGTATGAGTGCTACTTGTAAGCTGTCAGTTTCTTATGAGTCCAATTGCCATGTCCTCCAATTGTTACCAGGAATTGTATATAGATTCTGCTCCCCAAGTTTCCTTTTTCGAATTGTTTTATTAATGGTTTATGAGTTGCTGGCTAGTTCCATACCAATGAGGTAACCCACTTTTTGCTTTATGCTGCAGATATGTAATGCAGTTCTTGCTGCAAGAATCATGAATGCTACACTTGTGCTGCCTGAGTTGGACGCTAACTCCTTCTGGCATGATGATAGGTATTGATGTTGTTAAAGGTGTCTTTTTTATTCCATAAACAATACACCTGTTATCCTCTAACTTCTAAGTTTTCACTGCTCTTGTTGGAGCGAATTCCTAGCATTATGATTGGTTTCAGTTTCTTCCTCCTGTATGATTATTTATTCTCATATACGCAAACTTTGAGTAAGGAAGCCATTCAATCTTCTGTTTCATCAACCTCCTTCTCTGTCCACCCTGCCTCTCCTTTACTTTGTTGAAAGTGGTGTGGAGTTCATTTTTTGACGTCTGAAGGTTTCAAAGGGTTATCAAAGAAGAGATTGCATAAAAAAAGAAAAAAGAAATTATTATCAGTATGATTTATAAAACTCATGAGAGTAAGTCACATCTCATGAGGATTTGCATAATAATTAATAGATTTGTAATTCTCTCAACTTAACTCGTATCTTTGGAATCAAATCTATGAATATCAATATGGTTGAGGGCCTTGAGGCTAGGACCCCACCTCAGGAAGTGAGAATCCTAAGTTTGAACCCACCCTAAGTGTGCCACTCCACATATGATTTTCGGTGTGTGAGGATAAAGGGTTTGTACACACCTTAAGAGACTAGTTGGGCGCTCTAATGGGCCTTGATACCTTTAAATAAAAAATAAGAAGGCTGAACTAGTAATCTCATTTTCTAGAGGAGAGTTAGTACTTGTGATGTCTGCCTGTAAAGGATCTCTCTCTCTGTCTCTCTGTCTCTCTCTCTCTCTCTCTCAATTTGCTTCCTCTAGTCTGCTTTATCAAAGGATAAGTTGATGGTTGTAACTTAGGTGGTGTTTGGTAACTTAGGCGAAATTATTTTCACCTGAATATCAACCTCACTTTTTGAGTCTTCACATTTGAGACTTGACTCACCCACCATTGGAGTATAAACCTGACCCCCGACCATGATCTTTTGGTTGGGTCAATCAGGTTTAGTGGGTTGTTGGGTATCATGCAGTGTGCAGACCCTTAATTGCCAAGTCATTCTTCCTAACTGACGCATCTAATGGTCTTCCACTCTTCCTTGTATGTGTCCTTACCATCTCAATAGGTTCTCTCTCATTTAATCTCCAATTTGGGCTATTCTTACTATTGCTTAAATATGTTTTTATTTGTAATTTTATCTTTCAATATTCTACCACACATTTTTCTTAATATTCACATTTCTATTAGCTTGTTAATGTATTTTTTCTTCATTGCTTACCATTCTATTCACTAAAGCATAGCTCGCACAATAATGGTTTTATAAAGCTTCCTTTTCAACTTCAGTGGGATGTGTTGATCTTATAATACACTAGAAGCATTCCTCCGCTCAACCCATCCTGATTTAATTCTATGTTTTGTATCATCTTCTACTTTTCCCTCTTGATGAATAATTGAGTCCAAATGCCTAGAAGCTGAACCTATTAAATAGTGTTTCACTAGGAAACCACGCTTGTCTTTTAGATGATACTATATTCTAGGGGAGGGACTGTTCTAGTTCCATTGATTCTTTTTATGTGGTCTTTGTAATTTTCTTTTCCTATTAGTATTTCTTGCTCCAACACAAAATCAGAAGAATGTTTCTATTAGTCTTGGCTAATATTTCATTTATTAGTTGAAGTCAAAGCTATATGCAGCCGAGTCCTTAGCTACTGATTTATTTTATCTTTTGGTATAGCTTGCATTATTTTTTGTTTCTAATTTGTTTGATACTAATATAAGCATTTGATTATGTGAGAGAAGTTTAAATTCGATTATAATTTTTTCTTACATCCAGTGGCTTTAAAGGCATTTATGATGTTGAGCATTTCATCAAGTCACTAAAATATGATGTAAGAATTGTGGAAAGCCTTCCTGATATTCGCCTGAATGGGAAGACTAAGAAGATGAAAGCTTATCAGGTCAGGCAAAGATCATATTGATAGCATCCATGATATTGAGACTATGCACCTCCCCCTTTGTTTGTTTTTGTTTTTTTTCTTAAATCAACTTTCTATTTTGTTTTGCTTCAGATTCGGCCCCCAAGAGATGCTCCCATTAGTTGGTATACAACAGTTGCCTTGGAGAAGATGAAGGAACATGGTGCTATTTACCTCACTCCATTTTCACATCGTCTGGAAGAAGAGATTGACAATGCTGAATATCAGAGGTTGAGATGCAGAGTGAATTATCATGCTCTTCAGTTTAAGCCACAAATTATGAGGTTAAGTAACATGATTGTCAATAAACTCCGGGCACAGGGTCACTTCATGGCTATACATCTTCGGTTTGAGATGGACATGCTTGCATTTGCTGGGTATGTTCTCATCTTCATAATGCACTGTGCATGCAAAGAATGGGATTTTAAAGTTTTGATGTTTAAGGTTTTGGCTACTATATGGCCTCATTTCAAAATATATTTATGCATTCGAAAATCATTGAACCAAAAGTAATGAATACGAATTCACGATCATCTTTAATAATTGCATGGGAATAAAAGTTGGGTCCATTCCACTGATTGTGCTTAATTCAGTTTTGTCATTTTATCAAGGATCATGTTTTGACCTCTAATGAGGTTTTGTAACAGTGGTTTCTTTCAAAAGTTGGATGTAGTTGTCTGTTTCATTTAGCTTTGGATAATTTAATTAGCATCAAATTACTGATTAAGTATAATATTTTTGGAAGCTGAGAAATAATTGGAGTCAAGGAAGAAAAATGAATATGCTTGAAAATATTAGGAAGTAATAACATAAGCATAAATGATAACTCCTTATACTTCAAGAAACTATCACTTGCAGTAATAGAAATATCAAAATCAATAGCATTTCATTATTTTCAATGGAAGTACTGTGGACTCATGATTTTAATGTCAAATGTGTGTTTAAGTGCTCTTAATCATGTAGTATAAAAGTAAAAATATCCCAAACTGAACCTCATGGGATCTTGACCTGCCAGTCTATTATTACAATCTTTCTTTTTTTAATAATTGAAAAGTAGAGCATTCATTTGATTCCATGAGTACTTTAGTTCTGCATATTGAATAATCAACAATGGCTTGACTACTGCTACTTTATTTTTTAGCTTATTGTTTATACTCTATAAAGCGATATTTGACATCCTGCCTGGTGATGTCATAAATATTTTCACATTTTTCATTATCCCTTTTATTGTTTACTCAAAGGTACTTCCAGTGTGAAAGGGGAAATAGATCTGTTTACTAAACATATCCAATACATGCATTTCCTATTTATTATCACTTAGCTTTTGTTTATTATTAGATCTACAGAAAACTTTACCAAAAAATGTGTTTTTCATCCATCATCTTTCATTTTGAAAACTTCTTAATTTAGAATAAACTTGGTGTAAAAATGAATTTTGTTCCATATAACAACTTTTTGGTTTTCCCATTCTCTTTATTTAAAAACAAATTTATGGAGAGCTAATATTTGTAGAGAAATGTAAATCATGATGTGTCTCAATTGTTTATATTCATTGAATTGTCTGGATTGATCACATCAGATTCTAAGGTTTTAGAGGCCACTTAACAGTTCTGAGTAGAGATATTAATTAAGAGTGATAAAGACCACGTTTTTAACAGTCTCTTTGTTATGGGACAGTTGCTTTGATATCTTTAATGCAAAAGAACAGAAGATACTGAAGAAATACAGGAAGGAAAACTTTGCAGAGAAAGAACTCATTTACAGTGAAAGAAGAGCTATTGGGAAATGTCCTTTAACTCCAGAAGAGGTAACTAGCTTTCACTTATCGTCATCCTGCAGCTCTGTTTTGGAAATTTCTTTATTTGTTTTCTTTTTTATGGCTTGAGCCATTTTTGGTCAGGAAGGTTTATAACATATAAAGCATTTTTTTTTTAAATTTCTATGCATGGTGATATTGTAATTTTTTTTTTTTTGGGGTAAGAGACTAGAAAGAAATATATATCGATAAAAAATAGTGCAGGAGGATACACAATGATATTGTACACGAGAAGAAAAAGCTATTACATTGTTGACCAGGTGGGAAATAACCGGGGACTCTATACAATTGCCCATGCGAGCATTTATAACTTCCAATCCTTTAATAATAGTAATGTAGTAGTTTAATCACACTTTTTAACTCATTAGGGATTTAAATAGGTTTTTTGGTGAAATGATGCTATACTAGGCAATTTTAAAAATTCCCTATAAATTTCCGCTTATTATTTCTTAGACTTTTTATGTTTTTCATTTAATAAATCAGAAATCTACTTTTCTGAAATCAATGTAACAAATTGACCAGTTGGCTTGGTGGTGGTTTTCCGAAAGATCATGTTGCTGGCATACAGTACTAAATTTCTCTTTAGTATCTGGTCAAGAATACTGCATAATTAGCTCTTTGTGCAGGTGGGTCTCATATTGCGTGCCATGGGATTTGACAATTCCACCCGCATATACCTTGCTGCTGGTGAGCTGTTTGGTGGGGAACGCTTCATGAAGCCATTCCGAGCCCTGTTCCCCCACCTTGAGAACCACAGCACAGTTGGCCCTGCAGAGGAGCTTGCAGAAAACACCAGAGGCTTGCTGGGCTCTGCTGTTGATTACATGGTTTGTCTCCTGGCAGACATTTTCATGCCAACATATGATGGCCCAAGCAACTTTGCCAACAATGTCATGGGGCACCGCCTATACTATGGCTTCCGCACCACAATCCAACCAGATAGGAAAGCTCTTGCTCCAGTATTCATTGCCAGGGAGAATGGTCAAACGGGCAGTAGTTTTGAAGAAGCTGTCAGGCGTGTCATGTTCAACTCAAGATTTGGTGGCCCTCACAAGCGGGTTCGACCTGAGTCTTTTTATACAAATTCATGGCTTGAGTGTTTCTGCCAAATGTCTGCAAAGAATCCAGCTCATCAGTGCCCGCCAGAGAATGTTGTGGAAGTTCTCAATAGTAGGTTGCAGGGTGAACGAACTGATGATGTAGATACCCTGAACTCGTCAAATCGGACAGACTCAATAGATGTATAATTAAGGCTCACTCAATTTGTGCTGATGATTATTCTTTTTCCCTGGTTATCACACATGCCCTTAACATTGGATGGGTAATAGCCTTTGGTTTTAGCCGTTCTAAATATTCTTTTGGAGGGATTTTGTACCTTATTCATACGGGGCATTGTAAGAGGTATGAGATTTTGGAGCCTGATAAGAGAGGAGATGTAGCACTTCGTGTTGTTGTCTGTATTATATAAAGATAAACTTGGGATATTTCACCCTTTTTCTAAACAATATTAAGTTAAACAGATTTTACAATGAGTTGAGCTTTTGTACAAGGTGCAATCAATAAGTTGTAGGCTATTGACTATCTCTTATCTTTTGTAGGCTAATTCCAGGTATTCATGGAAGGATAGATGAGCTTAAGGCATTTTTACCGTGTGCAGGTGCAGGTAAACTACTAGGAACAGGTATAAGCTACAACAAAAGGAGAAAGGTATGGACTTGATTTCAGGTGTTTTGCTACCTTTTTGAATATATATCATTTAGTTGGCAGGCATGATTAATGTTTTAATCTGCTGTCAATGCTACTCGAGTTGCACGGTCCTTTTCTGCTCCATGTAGAAGATCACTAATTAGATTGGTAAATAGGGTACTCAGGCAGATTACATTTGTTTTTTTTTTTTGGTTGATTAGAAGTACTGACTGATTTTGTTGAAACTTGAACATACGTACTAAAAATGTATTTGGCCTCGTCAAACATGTATTTTCTCATCTATCTCCTAAAAGGGAATGCTTGGAATAATGATGATTTCAAATGTATTTGGTTTTAGAATTTTTAGTTTGTTAACAGAGACGTTATAGGGCTCAATTTTTCTTCTTATGGCTCTATTTGAGTTCATGATGAATGCGTCACAATTATTTGGTTTCAACCCCATTTGCTCAATATAGGTATTATTACATTTTCAATTACAAACATTGAAAGCACGTCCAATGTGTTGAGTTTACCATGAGCAAGAAGCCACCTAAATACCCTAATCTTTGATGGAACCTGAGCTCTCCAAATATGGAGAAGGGAGTTGTCAATCGAGTGGTTAAAGAAAGACTTCCAAGTAAAGGAACCGGACGAGTTTAAGGACCATTTTAGAGTAGCCCGATTTGTATGGGATTTTTGGGGGCATTGGGAAGTTGAAATGTATAAGTTGTACATATAAATATGTTGGAAAGTTATTTAATTGATGCTGATCAAAACAAATTCAAGAGATTGGTCTGGTATGAGAAGTTATAGGAAAGATCCTTTTAGGATCAAGATTCATCAATTCATCATATGGCATGATGCTCTCTCTACCTCCAAAACTTATCACTGTCCTCAGTGTTCATTGGCTTGTCATCAAAGGTGTTTATTGTAACCTCTCACCAGATTCTATGTTCTTGAACCCCTTCCACTAGTAAAATCATCTGTCTAATGAATTATAGTATCATATGCCCTTAATCTCAATAACCCTTTGATGACATCCACCTCGGGTTAGAAATATTTTAAACCTGGAAATCAAAATTCCATATTTTGAAACATAAGTGTGTATCAAAACTATGTTCTAAGTTGAGAACCAAGGTTGGCCAAGCCAAGATCTTTGGTTTTAAGATATCTTAACAAGCCCTCACAGATTTTAGAACCCATATCCAGTCAACAAAAGAACACCACCCACATTTTTCAGAGTTTGAAGGGTTTTCAGACTCAATTGTTCAAATGGTAGGTAACACCACCCACATTTTTCAGAGTTTGAAGGGTTTTCAGACTCAATTGTTCAAATGGTAGGTAACACCACCCACATTTTTCAGAGTTTGAAGGGTTTTCAGATTCAATTGTTCAAATGGTAGGTAGGCTGTATTGGATACTTATGAATAAAGTGATAAAACACAGCTCCTCACCAGCTGCAGTCCAGCTTAAACAGTTGTTTGAGCCCTTCATTTGAAGGTTTTCTCAATTAAAAATAAAGACTTCAAGAATTTCTAACACCAAAATAATCAAATGGAAGATTATTGTACCCATTTACTTACTAAAAAGCTGAAAGGAATCAGGCATTGGAACTCACAAGTAAATTACATAGCCTATCTGTTCAAACTAAGACTAAAAACACAAGAAAGTGCTGCAGTCACTCAAATTTTGTGGTTACTTTGAACAAACATTTACAACTAGTACATTTACAAACATCAAGGATAAACAACAATAATTTCAAAATATCATGCAAATATTACCCAATGGCTCGAGAACGCAACTTGTCAGCAACATAGAGAAGGTGGCTGATGTTTGTCGAGGGATAGTTTTGTAGTAGCTTGAGATTGGAAGTAAAATCACCCGCCAGGAGACGCCTCCGTACTAGAATCAACATGGCACAACAGATCCGAAGCAGAGTTTCCTGCACATGCAAGCGTCCATGTTTTTTTCACTCCAGTTTGGAAACAGCACAATTTACACTTTCATGGTACTAAACATACTGAGCAAATATGATGCAGTAAAGGCCTTGCTAATTATTTGTTTTCTTTCAGCTGTCTATTACCAACTAACAAGCATGCCTTCCAGTATAGGTCCATCATACTAAAAGCTTGCCTTGCTACAAAAATCTTTATAGAAACCTATCAAATGCTGCTGCCCCTTAAGTTCATATATTTTACAGGAAAAATTCCTTTTTTTTTTTTCTTTTGATGACAGGTGGTATCCGGGCTTACACCCGACTAATCCACCACAGGGTACACACGCCTGCCCCAAGGCGGGGACCCGGGAGAAATCAGGAGACTCAATTGGCAGATGGGTGACTCGAACCCAGGATGTAAGTCCTGGTTCTGCATTGGTTTCCGCAGCATTCGAGGCAACCACCACGCCAATGCCCCTGGGGGCATTGAAACCAGCCAATTTGCTTCAATGTAGAAAGTATTAAGGTAGCTATCAGTGCCTACAGAGCAGGTTACCGAAAGAAAACATACCTGAGGACCTTCGGGATCACTCAAAAGTGTGTCCCAAATGTGAAGGCTATCAGCAAAATTGAATTCTTGAGTTAACAGAAGGGTTATCCATCTAAATGCATAGAACTGTGGATTCACCTGTGAATTGAAAAAAGTGGTCAGAGGATCCAGGCAAAATGTCTCAAACATAGTCATATTAGAAAAATGGTGACAACAACAGCTCGCCCAATTCATGGATACAAAATTCCTAGTGCTCTTTTAGTTTGATAGGCAATCAAATGTTGTATTGATCAACAGCAAATGGCAGATGCTATGTATATGATCATCAATCTTTTCTTAAGTCATACTACACGTGACACCTTCAAAATGAAATTATGACAAATACTCAAGCCCTAATTTCAAAAATTAAAAAACAATAAATACTTTAATTACTAACACAGAAAAAAAAAAAAGATCATCGGTGAGAAAATCACAAGACATATTATAGAATAGAGGTATAGAACAGAAATTACAAACTGTGTATCAAACAAAAAAGTTCTAATTCACAACTAAAGATGAATACCATTAGCTTGAAAATTCCAAATGCATTTCGAAACAGAAAATTGAACGGTTAATCTACCAAATGAAACAGGTTTTGATAAAAAGAAAATTACTTAAAAAACTATACTGACCCAAATACAAGATGAGATGATGAAAACTGCAAAGATGAAATTAATACACAATCAAATAACATATTCGTCCAAGCAAATTGCCATGGAACTGCTTTACTATCTTTGCTGCAACAAATTCAGATGTCAAAAGAGCACTGATATTAGTCGTCAATTAGAAAATATGAAATCAAGTTTTGTAATGGATTCAATGTCCAATTTGTGTAAAAAAATCTGTTGCAAACATGATGCATTTTTTTCAAAATTAGATATAAAATCAGGTTTTTGACAAATACAAATAAGCAAAATCTATCGAAACAAAACAGCACCATAGTCCATTTGGCGAATGCAAACGGAATGCAATGCTTTTTGGCCAAAAATGTGCTCTCTAGAATCGCAAGGATTATGAATGAAAACTTCAATTCTTATCTCAAATTCAAAATTGTAAACATTGAGCATGTGCTAAATATTCCAATTAAGTTAGTGTTTTAAAATTTTAAAAATGAACTAATTCAGAACAGAATGAGATTTCTAGGTCATAATATTTGCTAATGAACAATAATCTTTATTATCCCTTACAACATTAAATTAACTTTTTACATAAAAGGATAACAATAAAGTTAGTAGTTAGAAGAATAATAAGCTAATACTACAGTGGATGGGATCATCTACCAAGCATAACCTTTAATCATGAAAATATCAAGTGTGTGATGGTAAATTCCCAATTATTATTAGAAGAATTTGTACAATGTTACCTTGGTTGTGACCTCCAGGTGACGCCACAGCTCTTCATCATGCTCCTTCAAAAGCTGTGATAGCTTGGTAATTGTTGAGCGGATTCCCACAACACTATTGTCAAGTTGCTGACAAAAATTGTCCCTGAATCCACTTAACAGCTCAACAAAACAAAAGAATGTGTCTGCCTCTGCATAAGACTGCATATCAAACATAAACACAAACAACAAGAAATATAAGGCCAGACTATAAAAATATAACAGCCATATTTCTTCCCAAAAGTCAAGTTGCAGGGACATAAATGAAGATATCCTTCTTTCTATTTTCAACATCTATATTCTATTCTAGAAGTTACAAACATGAGATGTTTCCTATCCAAAAAAGGTCCCATAAGTCGTAAAAGTAGCATGATCTCATCAGATACAAAGGTCCAATCTCCCCACTCACCACCAAAAGAGGGAGATACAAATGGAAACATAACAAAATTTTTGAAAGAAACAAAAACAGAATGGAGTTCAGTTCCTAGCTCAACAAATTTGACATGCCGCAACTGTAAGATTCTGGGTTCAAAATCTGCCACCTAATAAGATCGTAACTGAAATGGAAGAAAGGTTCCAGGCGAGAAGAAAAAAACTTGAATCATTTGCCTCATTGTCCTAAAACTTTTGGCTTTTAACAGGTAGATGCAATTTATTAGAACATGAAAACAGCAAACAGAGCATGGTAGGCTGAGAGACTAAATTTGCTACAAACAAGGAACCAATATAGAAATTAGAAAGTGATAATTTGCAGTTTAAGCATGACAGAGACTAGATTTCTGCTGTGGAATACAGGAAAAATAAAGGGAAAAATAGAAAATATTGCATTCAAAGATGCAAAATAAAAATTCAATTTTCTTACTGCATTCTCTTCATCTGGGTCACTCCTGAATACATAATACAGTGGGGCCAAAACCTCATTCATCCCTTGGACATATCTTATACCCGGGTTCAACTTTGCAAATATAATTAGAATGCGTCTCAATGACTCCTGAAATAAGGAAAGTACACATTATATAAGCCAAATCACTCATTTCTAAACTTGATGCCATGCAAAATTTCAATGATATGTTTTCACCTGATTACACAGTGCAAATGAGGAGTCCCCAGAAAAAAAGTGCATATCTGGATGAGTGCGCTTTACATCCCTGTCAATCTGCTCAATGATTTCCGTGTCCTACAAGATAAAATGTTTTGCAAATGCTAAATTTTCAACTGCAACATACCAGTGCAAGGAACATATAGAGCTTTTTTTTTTTTACAGAAAAAGGAAGAAAGAAAGAAAACAGAAGTAAAGAAAATTCTCAACTCAGCTCAACTCAACCAAGCCTTTTCCCAACTACATGGGATAGGCTAAAAAGTAATAAAAAAAGAAGAAGAGGGCATTTGAGTGGACCAACCCATGGGTAAGACACCATTGTCTGAGTGTGGCAAAGGGAAAAAAAACCAAAGGGGCCAGCTGACTATAAATCTATATAATATGGTTACTCTCGTACTTAGTGATATACCATGATTGCAATGCATTTTAAAATAAAATTCATGTTGTGCTACTTGCAACACAGCTACAACACTCACTTGTAAGGACCAGAATAGTATTGGTCCAACGACCTTCGTCAAGGAGCGGTGATGAGGTATTACTGCAATAGCTCACCAGTAATTACAATATCACAAAGGTATGCAGAAGAACCTGCTAATGGATAGAGGAGTGCAGGTATCTCCAGTCATTTCATTGCAACAGAGACCAAAAAAAAAACACTCTCTAGTATGAACCATCAAACCATTCTCATTAAGACTGTCCCACTCCCACCCCCAATTTCAGCCTTTTAGCCAATAATTATTCAATGATTCCTGTCTATTGAAACATGAAGATCACCTAAGTGCTACAAGTACATCAGCTGACTATTGGTTACCCAAAGCATTAAATGTGATACCTGAAAGTATTGATTCCAAATGCTAGTCTTTCCAAGACTCAAAGGGTGCTCTCCATGAGTAATTTCTGATCGTGGAAGTAAGCCTTTATTTTCACATTTTGATTCGTCATTTTCACAGGCTGCTTTGCCCAGCCTCCACGTAATTTCTGACTGACTAGCCACAGAAACACTCAGAAATTCGAATTTTCCACAGAGAATTATATCATCACACAGTAAAAAATGTAGTAACAATAATAAAACCTAAGGCACAATTGATGACTCTTTAGTCGGCTTACAGGATTCACAAGAAGCTCTTCTTTGAAATGCTTGTACTGAGATCTCTTCTTAGCTAATTCAGATGCCCACAAACTACGATCGCAAGGCAAATACCCCAATAGAATCTGTTCATCACAAACCAAACTTCAAGCAACAAACACAACATATTCGACCAACAAAAACAGAAATTCAACTCCAATCAACTCAACTAAGCCTTTGCCTAGCTAGTAACAACATGGGTTGGATACATGAATCCGCTTCCTCTACTCCATTCAATCACAGGCTAAATTGACATCTAAACTACAAGTAGTTATATCTTTCTTAATTACTTATATTCATGTTATTTTAGGTCCCCAAAAAAGAACTAGAACAGAAATTCAATAATACCTTCCATACAGTGGGCCGGATCGCGGCACCATCTGGAATCCCCTGCGACGCCAATCTCTGCACTTCCCGCAAGTTAATCATCTTCCTTGAAAGCTAATTCATTCAATCACAACAAAAAAGTCACATTCACTAAAAAAAAAAAAGTAAAATTTCCATTTTTCTTATGAAAAAAAAATATAAAATAAAAAAAAACCCTTTTTCAGAAGCAATTATTAGTAAAACTCCACCACGGCTGCTCAGATCAACTATGACATAAAATCTTAATTAATCATCAAACTACGCGAAAGACATTATCAGTAAGAAAATCGAGCGAACCTCGGCTAAGAGCTGAGATTGCCGAGAGATATCCTCGGAAGACATTCGCGGGGGAGAATTCCTCTCTTCCGATTCTTCTTCTTCTTCTTCTCCTTCCACTTCTTCCTCTTCTTCTTCTTTCTTTGACGGAGGCGGCTCGGGAACCGGAGCTCTCACCGGAGGTTCGTTTCCGGCGGCAGCTCCAGAGGTCGATTTCGGAGCGTATCTCTGTAACCGATCGTCCTCCGCCGGAGACGGATTCGACGACCAGAGCGAACTGTTCAGCCATTCCGGCACTCCCTTCTTCCCCATTTCCACCAATCAATCAACCAATCACACACACACACACACACACACACACAGAATAATAACTCAACTCATCGTCTTTTCTAGGGTTTTTTTAGGGTTTCGTTTTGCGAAAATTTTTACGAATCAGAATTCTAGGGTTTCGGAAGAAGAGGAATTGAAGATGATCAAGACATGATGTTGATGATGAAGAGGATGAGATCTTGAGATTCATCGCTTTTTCTGAAAGGCTTGTGGCTAACGTGCGCTTTGGGTGGACAGGTTATGAGTTTAAGAGATGTGTGATGATACGGTGGTGTCAGGTGTCCGGTGATTTACTGTTGAAGTAACTAACTTGATCGTAGGAGTGACACGTGTTCTACTTGAACTCTGATGAAGACGCGGTCGAATGACGCGCATTTAATCCTGTTCGATCCCCACGTTGTTCTTGCCGAGATGGCCTCGCACTGTCGCACAGCAAAAATAATATTATTTTAACAAAAAGTGTAATTATTATTATTTCTTTTGTAATTAATTAACAAAACAAAGTTTGTATGAGTGTATCCCACGCTACGCGTTGTACTTTGTGCAAACATAATTTAAAAAATAAAATTATATAAAGTTTATAAGCATAAAAATCTTTATTTTAAAAAGGTCTGCATTTGGTATTGTATTTAAATCGAGTTTTCTGTATTTAAAAACAAAAAAAACTATACAAAATTTGTTTGGCTCATTGTAATTTAAAAAATATTTTTTAAAAAAAATTAAGAAAAAAGATTATTTTAGAAAACAAAGAAAAGTTTTTTGAGTTTTTCTTTTGGTTGATTTGTAATTGATAAGACTCACATAAAAAAAAGTTTCACTTAATTTGTATGAAATTTTACAACAACCAAATAAGTTTTCTTTATTTTTTAAATTTTAAAAACATTTTTTGATTATAATACCAAACATACTTTTGAAAATTATAAATCAATTAAAACTGAAATATGATTTTATTTTTTAAAAGCTATTTTAAGTGTGTGATATGAAAATTATAACATAATTCAAAAAAATAAGGCTTTGTTGGGTTTGTGATTTAAATGCAGTTTTCTGTATCTAAAAATTCAAAAATATCAAAAACTTGTTTGCTTTGAAAGATTTCAAAAATAGTTTTTCATTTTTTGTTAAGAAAACAAATTATTTTTAGTAAACGATAAAAAGTTATTTTTTGATTTTTTTTCCTTTCTGATTGTGTTCTTGTTTTTAAATTGTGGACCAACGTAGCCTAAACATTCAGAAACAAAAATAAACATGTTTTCTTTGCAAGTTTTGAGAAACAATTTTCGAGTTTCAACCAATCAACACACATTTTTCATGTTTAAATTTTTTTGAATGTATCCAAGTTATAAATCAAATGCAACCTTAATGTTACATAAGATGTTTACTGACAATTTATACTTATTTAAAAATAAAAAAAATCATAAAATGAAAAAGCATGAAGAAAATAAAGATGTCAAGCAAAAAGAAAGCTAGGAGAGTGTTTTACTTGTTACATTATTGATAAAATTTCAGATACGATTTTCTGTATCCAAAATTTTGAAAATAACCAGAGAATAGTTTATCAAAATTTATAAATAAAACAAGTTATTTCTAAAAAATGATAAAAAATTATTTTTTAAGTTATATTATACTTTTCGAATAAGGAATCAAACACAGCCAAATAATAAACAAGTAATTGGAATAACTTAATAATATGAACTTCATAAATAAATCAACTTATCTATAAAGATATTATAATAATCCTCTCTCACTTTTTTTTTGAATCAAGGTTTCTAACACGCATAAATGACTTCTTTTTTATAATGAGGACTAATATCTCACAAATTAAAAACTATTAAATCCAGATTTCTTATATAACAAGTTTATTTTATTTTATTTTATTTTATTTTTTATAGATTTTATTGAATTGTATTTATTAAAAGAATTTTTTTAGAAAAAGCCACGTGCAATTTTTGATTCCACGATTTTATCTAAATATTTTATTTTAACACTAATTAATGATTATCCAAAAAAAATCTAATGATTATCTTTTATGATTTAAGAATCTTTCCATTCTAATATGGTACAACATCACATAGAAAGACTTGAAGTTGAAATTATGGTTGATGTGAGCACATCAATATTATTCGTTTTAAAGTTCCAACATTATAAAATAAATAATTTTATGATACTTGATAAAAATATAGTTTCGATTTTATAATTAAATAATGTTATGATATTTAATAAAAATAAGGTATACTTAATAAGCTCCCTCTATTATGAATTTACATCCTTTGGGTTGTAACATAGTTAGTGAGGTCAATTACGTCTTAATAGATTAAGGAGTTTGATCACGGTTCGAGTTTCATTATGATATGTACTATTTAATGGGTCTGATCACTGGTTCGAGCTCTATTACGACATACAATGATGGAAAGGCGTTGTTAATTCACCCCGTTCGATTGAAATTAGTTTAATAATCAAACCAAACTACTTTCACCCATCTAAATGCTCAAACTATAATTTTGTTTTGGTATTTATCTTTCTATTTATCTGCCATAGTACACCACTTTCCCAAAGGGCCTGACCAAACAGCTTTCACCCACATTTGGATGGGTTACGCTTAGAGCCATTTATCTAAATATAGTCGAATTTAATATTATTATACTTAAAGTTATTTAGTTTTATTACTTTATGTTAATCATCGGCTCCAACCATACAATTGGAATAGATCTTACGTTTTATGGCATTAGTCCTAAATATTAATATAATTTATCAGTAGAACGAGAAATGAACCTGCTGAAGGCGGCAACACAACCATTCAACCTTTGCAACTCTTTTACTGAGGTTGGCACATTCATCTCCAACAAAGCTCTAATCTTGTCTGGGTTGGCTTCTATGCCTTTCTGGCTTACCAGGAATCCCAAAACTTTTTCGAGGTCACGCCGAAGTCGCACTTACTTGGATTAAGCTTCATGCGGTATTTGCGCAAAGTGTTGAAGGCCTCCCTCAGGTCAGCTATGTGGTCTTCTGATCTAACACTCTTAGCAAGCATGTCATCAACATAAACTTCCATTGTGTGGCCAATCTTATCAGCGAACATTCGATTAACCAACCTTTGATATGTTGTTCCGTATTCTTCAACCCATATGGCATAACTCAGTAGTAATACAGACCACGATCTGTGATAAATGTTTTCTTCTCCTGATCTTCTTGGCACATCATGATTTGATTGTACCCCAAATAAGCATCCATGAATACAGTGTCCTGGGTTTGAACCAGGGGAGGCCCTCCCTGTGCGCTGCGGTGTGCAGGGGGACAAAGGACACTGTAGTGCGCTACAGTGGAGACAATATTATGTATACGAAGTCCTGACAAAAAGGCCTTATGTATACATAAGGCCTTTTTGTCACACCCTGGGTTGCACAGCGTGCTCCCTACCCAGGTGTGGGCGCGCCCCCTCGGGGCGAACGCCTAAGCCATTATGGATCCATAATATTGTCACATCTAGCCGAATTCGCGATACCCAACAGGGCCCTAGTAACGGACTAGATCATTTACTCACATTATTCATGAATAGTGAAGGGCCTCCCCCAAGTCGAACTCGCAACCTCCCCTTTAAGAGGTTAGATTTCGCACTTGGAGTAACCATTGAGCGGTTGGTTCAGTGGCCACTCGGTTGCGACGGAGGACTCCCTGAGGGGGAGGTCCTGGGTTCGAATCGGGGGAGGCCCTCCCTGTGCGCTGCGGTGTGCAGGGGGACAAAGGACATTGTAGTGCACTACAGTGGAGACAATATTATGTATACGAAGTCCTGACAAAAAGGCCTTATGTATACATAAGGCCTTTTTGTCACACCCAGGGTGTGACAAGAAGTAACATCAATCAACTGATCAATTCTTGACAAAGGAAAACTATCTTTTGGACACGCTTTGTTAAGATAGGTGAAATCAACACAAGTTTTCCATTTGCTATTGGATTTCTTCACCATCACCACATTGGTGAGCCAATCTGAGTAAAAAACTTCCTTTATGAATCCTGCCCGGATGAGCTTGTTCTCTTCTTTTAGGGCTTGAGCTCTTTCTGGCCCAATAACTCTTCTCTTTTGTCTGATAGGTTTGACATGTGGATCAACATTGAGGCGATGAACTATCACCACTTTACTAATGCCTGACATGTTCTCGTGTGACCATGTAAAGACATCTTTGTGCTCTGCCAACAACTTTTCCATTTGCTCGGCTGGTCCCGAGCTTAGCTCCGCTCCAATTCTAACCCTTTTTTCTAGGTCCTCCAAGACTTGGACTTTCTTCCACTCTTCTTGTGCCTCAAGATTGAGGCTAGCTTGCCTTGGGTCAGGTCATGTTCTGTCGGGGCAGGCAGATCAACATCATTGATTTAAGCTATGACCTCGAGTGCATGCTCTTCTTGAACTTGGAATGTTTCTATATTACTTGTCTTTTTCTTCATGGCGGTAGCATAACACTTCCTCGGTTCATCTTGGTTTCCTCTTACCTCTCCAACCCCCTTCTTTATTGGAAATTTCATGGCCGAGTGGTAAGTGGAGACAATAGCTCTGAGCTCGTTCAAGAGAGGTTGACCTACTATCGCATTGTATGGAGATGGACATTTCACCACTAGGAAGTTTGCCATCACCGTTGCCTTGTGCTCGTTGTCACCAGCTGTGACTGGTAAGGTAATCCGATCTTCTGGCATAACTCCCTCGCCTGTGAAGCCCATAAGAGGTGAATCCACCGGGGTGAGCTAGCTTTTGTCCAGGCTGAGCTTCTTATACGCTGACCAGTAGAGAATATCGGTCGAGCTCCCATTATCTACGAGCATCCGGTGGAATTTGAAGTTTGCCACATTCATGGACACCACCAGGGCATCCTAGTGTGGATAGTGAACATTTCGGGCCTCTGCCTCGATAAAAGTGATGGAAAAATAAGCTCATCTCTTTATCTTCTCAGGTTGGGAATCAACATTGTACACATCATGCCGGGATAACCTAGCATGGGCCTTCCTCGCTCTGTTTGAGTTCAACTTATCATCTTCGCCAAAAATGGTTCGAATATCTTCGATCGGCTCAGCTCAGTCTCTTCGAGGTAGATCATTTCTATCATTTCTCTCATTTCGCCTAAGCTCAACTTCCTTGACAAATTCTTGAAGGTGGCATTTTTGGATCAAAGCTTCAATTTCTTCATTTAGGTCAAAACACTAAGTTGTGTCATGACCATGATCTTTGTGGAAGTGACAATACTTCCTTTTATCTCGTTGCTCTGTTGGTGCTTGAATCTTCCTGGGCCATCGGACAAAATCCTTATCTTGAATTTCCAGCAATACTTTTTCCCGCGAGACTTTCAAAGGAATGTACTCCCCATATTTGCTTTAAGACACCTTATATCTTAGACTTTTTAAGTCAGCATCTTGCTTTTGAGGTCGACCATCACCCTTAGGCTTGTTATCTTCCTCCCTCTTTATCTTCTTCTTCTTGGCATGTTTCTTTTCAATCTGTTGCTGACTTTTCTTGGCTTCTTGCATATCCTTAGCCATAATATATTTGTTTGTTTTGGCAAGGAGCTCTCTAAATGTCCGAGCTGGTTTTTGGATAAAGAAAAGTGTAACTTTCCCATCCTAAGCTCAACAAGAAAAGGTGAACGAGTCGTACTCCATGAGTAATCATCCACGTCTACGGCTTGAGCTTTGAACTTGGCTACGTAGTTCCTCAAGCTCTATTCTTCTTGTTGCCTTATGGAAAAGAAAAACTCCAAAAGCTTATTCTCTTCCTTGTATCCAACAAAATGGATGATGAATTTTTTGCATAGCAGGCCAAAAGAGTAAATAGATCCAGCTTGGAGGGATTTATACCACTTCATAACTGGTCATTCACACAAGGTGAATCTAAACCCTAAACACATAGAATCATAAGAGTGGCATTTGGATTCCATCCATGCTTTGTAGTTCTCGACATGGTTGGTTGGATCCTTAGTGCCATCATACTTGCCAATCTCTAAGGTCTTCACCTTCTTAGGAAAAGGCGCTTCCAGAATCTCGTCAACTAACGACGACTCGAGCATTTCTATCTCCTCTTCCAAATAGATGTCAGGAGTTCTTGACCTTTGCAAGAGCTTTCGAGCTGCCAATTTGTGCGAGCTTCTTCCTTCTAGCTTTGTTGACCTCCTAGTGGTTGCCCTAAGTGATCGACTTCTATTCGGCTTGGGTGACTCTTCACGATGGCTCAAATGCTTCTTTCTGACATCGAGGTAGTAACGAATATCATTTGCTGACAGTGATTTTTGTTGGGACTCGCCTTGCTGCTCGTGTTCTGATTGAGGCCGAGATGACCTAGTCTACTCATTCTCAAGCCGAGTTGACCTCGGTCGTGAGCCGATGCTTCGAGTAGTGCTAGCATCATTTTCGTGAGCCCTCCCCCGATGAGGTGGTAATGACCTTTCAGGATGAGGTAAAGAAGTTCTTGACCTCTTTTGTTGTTGTTGCTCCTTAAGCATTTGAGCTATTCCTTTAACCGTTTTTTCCAAGTTGCTTAACCTAGCTCGTTGGGTTTGTCCCTTATGAGTTGAGCCATAGAACGGTGCTCCATGGAGGTTGGCCACGTTTTGGCTGTGGCCGAGATGGTGGGACTGGATAACTTTGTGAGGCTGAGAGATCCATCATATGTTGGGGATCCGCATCTTGACTCATAATAGACGAGATAACAATGACTTCTCGTTCGGTCCATACATACGATGCCAAATGTTGGTGCAAAACTTAACCAACAACAAAAATACGATGTAGACAGTGCTTCCAGAAGAGTGCTTCCAGAAGAGTTGAACTTGATCCGGAAGAGCTGACAATGAATCGAACGAACTAAAGGTAGATCTCGCAGCTGAGCTAAGACCTTCTGACCTACCAAGGAAAAACTAAAAAGGTTATCGTGAGTAACACTGTGTTGATATAACTACTCTCACCTAGTTTTGTTTTGATGATTGCAAACAACATACATGTGTTATCTAATCTCTTTGACGTAGATGTTTCAGTGCTAACTAGATATGTCAATTGGACTCAATTGCATTGTCAAAGCGTGTGGAAGGAACAATATCATTCAAAGATTCAAGAGCTTCATGGTTGTATTTTCTTTAGAATCTTAGTGCTATAGAGTTAACATTTACTTGTTCCAACCACACATGATCTGCATCTTTTCAAAATTCATGCATATAGTTTATAATTCTCATGCATTCATATTAGTCTGATAATTATGCTATCGCATGATTAGAATTGTTCATCATGCATATATTTATATGTGATCAACATGCAGTACTTTCATCAACTTTGCATGGTTTTACTGTTGTACGTAAAATGTTACCACTATTTTAATCGTTGTTTAATCGATCAAATTATTCATGTTTAACTTTGATTATTATATCTCAATTGTATCAAAATGTTTTTTTGATGTTAAATTATGTTTTTGACAGTGTCTTAAACCTAATTTGATAAAAAATCGAGTTTCTATCACTTTATAGTGAAAGAACGCGTTCTTGGTTGAAGGAACTCACTCCTGTACATTTTTCTCGAAACTCATAATTTTTTATCAGGGTTTAAGGAATGTGCTCCTTGTAAGATGAACGCGCTCCTGTGGCATTTCCCGAGACTCGAAATTTTTCTGATCAGGGAGAAGGAACACACTTCTGTTAAGAGAAACACACTCCTGTTGCCAAGAGTAAAATGAGAAAGTTTTTAAGAGTCAGTGGTTTTGGTTGAAGGAACCCGTTCCTATGCCCAACAGATACATTGAGGAACGCGCACCTTCAGTGGAGGGAAATATGGAACTTTTCAGATTTCAAGCCAGAAGCGCGTTCCTGCTTTGAGGAACGTGTTCATGTACCTCCGTGTGGTGTTTGTCTATAAATACCACACTAACTTTTGCAAAACGTGAGAAAACTTGTGCGATTTTTCTCCAGTATTTATATTCATCCAAAAATAAGTTCTTACGCCTATTTCAAACATCATCCAAGCAAAAGTTCAACACATATGATCATTTGATCCAAGATTCCAAAAATTTCTCCACATATTTTCCACATATTTTCTAAACCTTGAGAAACTTTGGAGTTTCTCTTGTGCAAGTGTTCAAGACGATTTTAGTGGTTTCAACATCAATCTTTGAGTCTTGATCGTGCTTTCGAGCAACCAACTTCACACAAGAAGAATCTTGTGTTTCAATCTTACCTTGTGGGGTATACATTACTTTAAACTTGATTCTTGAGATTTTGGTATATGCAAATCAGTTTTTGTGCTTACACATTGTTATCTTTAAACTGATTTTGTATTGAATTGAGTCTGCGAAACCCTATCTTGTCATATCAAAATACATTGTTTAGTGGTTTCATAGAGTGTGTAGTATCGATTCATGTGCTAATATCATATCCTATTGAATCAAAGTGTTTAATCAATACTTGATTTGTTTGATTCTTATTCTTAAACATATATTCATTTAGAATCATCAAGTCTTGATTATCATAGTATATTGATTCTTGTGCATTGAACTTATATTTGTTTAGAATCAATATATTGATTGATTGTGCATAATCGATTCATTGTTTTATATTCATATATTTGAATTGAGTGCATTTGAGTAAAAAAACTATTTCTGCACTTTGTATCATTTAAAATCATAAGTGGTTGGAATAGTATATGTTAATTCATTCAAGATTGTAATCTTCATTGTTGAGAATGATTTCGATCACTTATCTATATTATTGTAATTTTGATGTATTGTTGACTTGGTTAAGTTAATCAGGATTATACCTTATTTGTACGACACGTAACCACGCCCGTAAATTGGTTGCAACTTGTGGCTTACTAGCCAAGCCCTGGTATAGGCTAGATTGTGTCTTTCTATCCAAGCCCTAGTGTAGGTTAGCATTGTATAGGCTTGAGCCAAGCCTTGGTGTAGGCTCAGTGTAAAGGGCTTCTAATCCACCCGTAAGTGATTAGCCAATAGTGGAGTGGGAAATCCTAACGGGTGCGGTTGGGTAGTGGACGTAGACTTGAGGGGAGTCGAACCACTCTAAATCTCTGTGTTCATATTTACTTCCTGCACTTGTCTTTATTTATTTTGTTTCTGTTGTTACCTACTACGCATTATATTCTGTTTATTTAATCAACCGAGAGGTAACGCGAAAATTTACCAACTCCAATTCATCCCCCCTCTTGGACTGTTATACTGGGCCAACATATCGGTGTGGTGTCGGCCAATGACCATATGATGCTTAAGTCAGAGTTGAGCTGACTAAAATAGTCAACTGAGGTAGGAAGTTACTGTAGCTAGTAAATAATACTTACCTTTTTTTTGGGTGGAATGTAAGATAATAGTGGAGGGTATGGGCCCACCTAGTGGAGCATATGACACCTTAGTGTTCTTCAAGAAGTGGTCCCCCACTTCTTAGTATAATCCTAGGTCAGGTCTTCCCAAGTTGACGTTAGGTCGGCACATATGCCGACTTTGTTTCATCTGAGCTCATCTCTTTAATTGAGATTTTCTTCATCGTTGTTAGCTGAGGTGGGCATAATGTTGATAACTTCGCCTAATTAGGTCAACATTTTGCCCCACCTCATTTCATCCAAGCTTACCTCTAGACTCGGGATTACTACCATTTGAGGTCATCTGCCTTAGGTCGGCTCGCTTCGCATGAGGTCGAGTCATCGCGTTTAGCTCTCTTATTTCATGTCGGATAATGACAATTTAGCTTGGCATCTCATGTTAGCTCTTCCAATTTGTACGTTGGCACCCCATATTTTATTTCTAGTTAATTATTTATAAAAATATGGTTCAACATCTACTCCCCAACAGCAGTGAGATATGCTAAGGAATTGGAGCTTGAATATTCTAGGTCGGCATTGTAGTAGACCTTAAAAATCTAGTCTAAAATGTTGGTGTTGCATATTACTAAGTCAATACTAAGTACCTTTAAGTTGATCTAATTCAAGAGCTCAAAATTTGGTTACTTTGAGATCCGCACACCTATATCAAGTAATGAAGCAATGATTTTCTTAATTGTGTAAATGTAGGACAACTTGAGATACCCTGGATTTAGATTCAGAGGTCTTGAGTCGGGGTCTCATTATAAAAAGGGCACTTAGCCATTATAAAAAGAAAAACTCAAAAAGCAATTTCTCTATGTTTACTGAAAATTGAATTTAAAAACACCAAATGCAGCCTAATTTATGGTATATATTTTTAGTGACATTTTTCATCGTAATTTTGAGCCCATCATTTGAATATCAAATCAGACTAATTTTTATCTTTAACTCTAATTAATAATTTAATGGTAAAATGATCATATAGGGAAGTTGAGTCAATGAGTAATAAAGGGGTAAACATTTGGGGCTAGGATCTAAATAGCTACATAGGGCTTGTTTGGTTTGAAATTTAAATACAGTTTCGAAAATAAAATTTTAAAAAAAAAGTTTTTTAGGTTTTGTGATTTGAAAAGCACTGAACAACAAAATTCTTATTTCCTTCACAAATTTGAAAATTTAATTGAAAAACTGTTTTTTGAAAATTTTAAAAACACATTAGCCAAACATGTTTTCAAGGAATCTTTACTTTTGAAAACAAAAAACAGTTTTGAGATTCTATACCAAATGGTCCTACATTTCCGGTTTAACGCAGCGCAAGACGGTCTCGACTCTCAACTCCAGTCTCGTAGGGTTTTAGGAGGAGTTCTGCAAATCCTCAAAAACATCCTGAGCAATTGAAGTTAAATTCATAAAAGGGAATTAGGGATCTCTTTCGAGAAATGCAGAGACTTCAATTATTGTCTCAATGTCGAAGAACAACGCGAGGATTCAGCACAAATAGCTCTGATAAGATTGTTGCTTCTGTGCTGTTCGAGCGATTGCCAGCAGTTATTCCGAAGATTGATCCCGTAGTCTACGCATTTCAGGAGTTTTCGTGAGTTTCTCTACTTATCTTTGTAATTTATGCTCCAGGTTTAGTAATTTGCTTCGTGGAAATCAGGAGCTTCATCTTTGCATGATTGAAAAATGCCGCATTCACAATTTCTGAGTTAAGTATCGTTGAGTTTTCATAAATTTTGCAATGTTTGACATTTAGGTTTCGATGGGGACAGCAGTATCGACGAAAATATCCGGACGAGGTTTTGGCAAAGGCTGATGCGAGGTTAGTTTAGTTTTCGATTTTATTTATATTTCTTCTAAATCTTTATTGTTATTTAATTGACTGTTTCCGTTTCATTTTTTAAGTTCTTGTTTCCTTTGTCTATCTGAAGACGGTAATTGTATTAGAGTTGTGAGTCAAAAAGCATTCTGCATGTTTATGAGTTGAATTGAAGACGGAAGTTAATGGGATTATCAAAATTGCCTCGGTGTTTGGAAGTAAGAGCGGAAATGAACTCATGAAAAACCGAACTTTGCCTTATGTAAAGTTGTTTGAGTATAATTGACCTTTAGATTTGAGTTTTTAGTAAATGAAGGGAAATTTTTCATTATTCTTAGTAAATGAAAGGAATAATGAATGTTCTAGTGAATTATGGTCAATATCCTAAATTTTCCCTAGGATTTCCTTCGTGGGATATCATATTGTTCAAGCAACCTGTGAATTCGTGAGCCTAGTATCGGAGTAAAAGGTCACCAAACTAGGGCATTTTAGTTAGTTGTAGATTCCTATTCAAGACGTGTTATTTGATGATACAATGTGAATCATTAGAAGTATCTGAAGGCGAAGCTAACCAAATAATGAAAGCTTTTAGGAGACGAGAACACATTTCCATGAGTTAAGTTTGTTTCTAAAGATAATGAATTTGAAACTATTATGTGTGAAAGATCCAATAATGAAATCATTTGAAAGATTTTGCAGAATTATAACAATAAAAAAATAGATAAATCATAATAAAAAAATAGGAAAAAAAAGAATAGATATAAATTGCATAATGGAAATTTAAGTATAACACTAGAATTGAGAGTTGTGCCAATTTTGAAGCTATACAATGCATAAGTACCAATATGAAGAAACAAGAACCTTAAGCTTCATATATTTATATTGACCCCTTAAACTTTCAAAATTTTTCAAGGACCTCTATTGCTTGCCTTAAGTATGGTCAAGCTGATGGACTAGGCGCGACTTTGACAACATTGGTCTTTGCTACTTCTCATCTTTTTTCCTTTTTTTTTTAGTTAATGCAAATTACAATAAGAATAGTAAGTCTAAAGCTTTTAACTTGTTGGATTAGTATTTTTATCATTGTTTCTAAACATAAAGATGTATCACGTATTACAAGTAGAGGGACCCTTTTTGGAGGGTGAAGAACCAAGGCTCGTAAGCAACTTTTTTTACCCTTTAAGAAGAGAAAAAAGATTTATTTTCTTCTGAATGAAAGAGAAATAGTGCTTAAAAACTAAAATGGTTCATTTCAATTGTTTCAAGACTATAATCATAATTCCTAAATTTATTTTCTATTTTTAAAGGGTTTTTGTTTACACCTCAAAGCTTTGGGGCATGTGGCTCAACATTGGGAGGCTTACCCTCAAGGTTATGAGGTGTAAACCTCACATTGTGGGCGTTGAGGCTTAAACCTTAAGGTGAGTTCGCAGTAGCTTGCCTTGGGGAGAGTTTGTGGTATCTTTTGCCTTAAGTCATACACCTTCAATGATTTTCAATATTGTAATCATAGTACAACATGAACATGGATTATAATAATCCATTCCATGTTTTCTTCTTGTAACTAATTATCACATTTAATGTGTTTTGCTCCTTGCATGGGACTCAAATTTAGGAAAATATGCTCGATGAGAGTCATGGATCAATTGTCATTAAAACAAATTTTTAAGTGAGATTTGAATGGGCTTCTAAATATATAAATGTTGAAGCCAAAGGAATCTTGAGTGAGTTTCAATCCTTAGAAAGGCTAGGACATGAATGAAGGTCATTATGCAAGATGGTTGCTAGTTCAAAATTTGTATGCATGTGATAGTATTGTCAAGACATTAAGTATATTAATTGGAAATAAAAATTAACCATATTACTTGTTACATGTAATTATATAGGGTTAGATATTGTATTACTAATTTAAGATTTTGAAATTAAAATAACCTTTACTGGCCCTAGAGATAGTTTTTAAAATTTAGAAATTATATGTTTTAAAATTTGAAGTCTAAAAGAATTATGCTTTTGACATCAAAGATGTTTCTTTGTCCTACTAGGTTGAATACTAATTTTCTTTTCTTTATCGGGTTGTTCTACTTCAATGTATTGATTCTAAATTTTCATTTTCTAAGCTAATATTTAAGTCAAATATGAATATAAATATAATTTCAAATAATGTTTTCATTCATGTTATTTTATTCATGAGATTTAATGTGATCCAATAACAATAGGTGACTAATAAAAATGCTAACTAAAGAAATATTTAATATTCTTGATGAGTTCGGGTTGATCAAGTTGATTTACAAAATCTTGATCCAACCGAAACTTGATCAGGTTGCAAATTCCTAACCCAACCCAACCCATAAGGTTCGGGTTGGTCGGTAGGATAAACACCCCTAGTCCCAATCCAAGTGTATTCCCAGAAACGAATGTGTTCACCATTTCCTAACCTTAATCTTGTGTTGGATCGAAACACTGGATAAAGGGAGTGGATGAATTTCCATGGGCTCTTGAAAGTAGTTTTAGGATGAATGTGTGTTTCCCAATGGTTCTCCTTCACACCATGAATGTTGCTGATAACCTGAGTCCAAAGGGAATCTTTTTCATTCATGAAACGCCAAAACCATTTCCCAGCAAGCGCCTTGTTTATGGTTTCAATATTCCCAACTCCTAGTCCCCCATTTTCACGGTTCCTCTGTACCATCTCCCAACTGAGTAAGTGTGATCCTTCAGTTTTATTCTCCCCTTTCCACAAGAAGTTCCTCATAATCCTCTCAATGACCTTGTTGCCTTTTTGGGAATTCGAAAGACTGATAAAAAATAAGTTGGGATGGCTTCCAACATTACTTTGAGCAAAGTCATTATTCCCCCTTTTGAAAGAAAACTTCTTTTCTACCCTTCCACTCTTTTAGACACCGTGTGGATGATTGTGTCCCAAAAAGAGTCCTTTAATGGATTCCTTCCCAGCGGCATACCCAAATAAGAAATGGGCCAGGAAGTTGATGAGCATCCAACTTTATCAGCCATACTCAAGATCACCTCATCCGTTATGTTAATTCCCGTCATCTGGCTCTTCGTGCGATTGATGCTCAAACTAGATACGAAGCAGAAGGTTCGTATAGCCAACATTGTATTCTCCACACAGTCCTCAACATTCTCCATGAAAAAGATGCAGTCATCTGCAAATTGCAGATGAGATACCTGCACATTGTTCTTCCCCACTTTGAAGCCATCAATGATACCTTTTTCTCTAGCATTGCATACACAACCCCATCAAGCACATCAGCCACCAGTGTATAGAGCGAAGGGGATATCTTTTCAATAAACAATATAGGGGTGCTTTGAAATAAATTAGTGTTTTTGGCTATAGTAGCATTGTCAAGTGTGCATAGGTCATCCTTAAGCATTTTAGGACCAAACTGCCTAGGCCCTTAGCAGGACAGGTCACAAGGTCGCTAAGCTTATTAAAATGTTTGGGCCTATTTGAATTTCTTGAAAAGCTCATACTCATTGTAATTTTAAAGTTTACTTTAGAGAAGGTTTAAAAAAAAGCCCGTCCTTTTCATTTATTGCCTCTTTTTATTTTCTTCTATTCAAACCCAAATTCAGAAAATCCAGTAATTATATAAAAAAAGATTAAAAGTAGATATAGTGACATGTTATGCCAACTAAAGACTTAACTTTTATAAAGTGGGGTGTAGTTGGGAAAAAGTCTGAGTTGAGATCACTTTTCTTCTTTCTTTTAAGTTATAATGATCCTTATTATTAAATTTGAAGGGTTCAATATGTATCTTGATTGAGCAAAAGGTTTTTGTTTATAATCTTGCTGAACTATTTGTTTATTTTATCTTCTTATGGTACAAAGTGTTAGAAGCCTTTCTATATTGTGGTTGTATCACAACAATATAATTGATGACAATTAGTCATTAATTATGAGCAATCATAATATAGATTCTTGAATTTTTGTTCATGGTTTTATTGTTTATCTTTTACTTTATATACACACACACTCATATATACTTAAAAGTGAAAATATCATGCTTTAACTTTCAAATTTAAACACTTTATATGCATTAGACCAATCTCATATAAATTTTAGGAATTAGTTATCCTAACAATTATATCCTAGAGTGTGGTATCGGAAATGAAGAATCATCAAGTATTAATTTTGAGTTTTGATTTGGAAAATAATTTGATTAGGTTGCAAATTTAGGAATTAACAAGTTTTTGTAAGAATAATCTCTTTAATGAAGAGATCGTCCTTATAAAATATTGGCACATATAGGATTTTTAACTGGGACAAAATAACTAGTTAACAAACTATAGATTTAACCTCATGTGTCTATGGACATTGACTTATATATGTGCTTTTTATACAATTCTTATTAGTGTTGTCAAGGCCTCAAGGCGATTCTAGGTGAGCTGGTACTTGGGCTTTAGCTTATTCTTGATTTTTTGATGACTATGTATGCTATTTATGAGATTGGTTACATGCTCTAAGCTCTGTTCATTCTCATGGTTTTGTCATGATCTAGTTTGTTAGTTTTGACGATTACTTGCATGTCTATGTTTAAGTAATTTAGTTATAGTTACTGGTGAACTGAATGCATTTAGTTAGTTCCTCACAAGGTAGCTCTTGTAAACAGGGGAAAAGGTGATTACCAAATTGACTATGTACCAGCTCCAAGGGTCACTGAAGCTGACAAGAACAATGATAGAAGGTACAATTTGGGATTATATATTGGTTGTGTTAGCCAATTGGATTATTTTTTATTTTCTTTTGATATCTATGTACTTGTGCACTAATATATTCAACTCAATAGTTTTAATCCTTGAGCACATGACTTTAATTGCATCTTCTCGAAGAATTTTAACAACAGATGGAGGAATTTTGGGTGGGGAATACAGAATTTCCCCCTAATTAACCACCAAACCTTCTAAGAAATTAGCCCCCTGATTTGTTGCTCTCTAAATGTGATTTATTCTCACCCAACATTAGGTTGGGTGAGTGGCGGAGTTGAGGGGCATAAGGTTCTACTATAAAATAGATCATGAGTTCGAGCCTCCTCACTCATACAACGGCGTCCTAGGGTGTTTGTGACCGTGCCCTAAGGGACTAGTGGGAGTGGGACCCTTGATATCCCTGACCTCAAAAAAAAAAAAAAGTGATTTATTCTCTACTGATAGTGGGAAGACACCACGAAGTATGTACATCTTTCAAACCACAAATAGTAATGGGAATGAGTTAGTATTTCTCAATGCTTCATTTGTTTGGCTTCGAATGTGTTTGGAAGACCATTATTTAGATATTGATGGGATGGACATCTTAAGTATCTTGGTCATCTTTTAGCTTAAGTGCCTTGTAATTTATGATTTATGTTTCAAGAACAATTTGTAACTATGCTTGTGCGAAACTTTATTTACTTCACCTTCATACACAGTTGGTCCTAAGCTTAGATGAGAAAATGGGTTGTGCTAGGTAGCTCAACCTGGGTAAGTCTCTGTCTTTTCTTTTATGAATACATACAAAAAAAGGTATTCATCAAGTGGGAGAAATAATATATGATGTTAATTATAGAATCAAAGCAAGTTAGAAATGCTTTTAGAATATTATATTGCTTAGTGCATCCATTAAAATTGAAAGGAAAAATACAATTACTAGTAGGCCACATGCTTTTGTAGAACAAAATGTTAGGTAATAAAGAAAGAACCGTTAATGTGTGTTAGTAAGCTTGCTAGAGGTTATTCTTTGGGAGAGTAGTTGCAGGGTTGGATTCCCATTTTGGATTGTCTTTGATTCTTATTTTGGACTGCGTGTCCAATTGTACTTTTGATGTATATATTTCACAGTTAATACAATACATATACTGTTTCTTGTAAAAAAATAAAAATAAAAAATAAAGAAAGAACCATTAATTAATTGTTGTAATACAACTTATGAAAATGAATTCATTTCTTTCTATCATGGTAGCAATCTTGCCTTATCTTTGTGTTTTTTATATTGCTATCATTGAAATACCATTACAAAAATGAATTCAGTCGGTTATCTGTCATGTGTTTTGTTCTCAGATGTATTATCTTTCTTGGCGATCCAGGTTGCCCTACCTTTTGTGGTTGTTGTTTGCCAATTTATTGAAATGCCATTGTTCTAAAGGAGAAAAACTGTTCATTTTCTTTGTTTAAGGTCGTTGCAGAGAGCTCTTGATAGAAGACTTTATCTTCTTCTTTATGGTAGCACATATGGATCTCCAGGAGGAAAACCTGTTTGGCATTTTCCAGAGAAAGTCTATGAGAATGAAGAAACATTACGCAAGGTTACATTCACAGTCCCTTTTTTATTGGTCTTCTTTTTCCTCTTTCTTTTCTTACTTTTTTTTTTTTTCCGTAGACTCCAGTTTTAATCCTTGAATTTGCAGTGTGCAGAGTTTGCACTAAAATTTGTTATTGGAGACCTTTCACATACATACTTTGTTGGGAATGCTCCTTTTGCTCATATAGTTACACAACCAACAGATGATACAGCCAACCTTCCATTATTTAAGGTATCTCTTTCTGAAAAACTGCTATTTTGATTACCTTCAAAATGCATTAATTTTTCTTTGAGGAATGTCCCAAAAATTCTTGTTTGTGGCATTGGAACGTGTAGTTGATAGTTGATACATTCTTGCTTGCTAATTGTTATCTTTTTGTTTGTGAACAATCCATTGTTGGGCTTTCACTTGACAGCTGCTTTTGGGTTTCGTGATAATTTTACTTGATATTACATCTCAGTTTTTGGAGGTCTTGGATCATATACTTTGTTTAACACTGCATGTTCCTCTCATTTGTATATTTGGTGTCTGTATTAGCTTGATTTTGATTGTTGATTGTTATGGCTTTTGGTCTAGTGGTTATATTGGGAAAGTGTATGTGTTAGCCTGATATCAATTGTTAACTTTTAGATTAGTGGTTATCTAAAATTGTTCCCTTCTCTCTTTCCCTCACTTTGTTTTATTTATTTATCTATTTAATTTTTTCATTTGTCTTTTTTCTAATTGTTTTTTCAGCGATTCTTTTTCAAGTCTCAAGTGATTGCTACCAACAAGTTTCAGGTGGGAAAGTGTGAGGATTATGTTTGGGTGACAAAAGACGAACTAATCAATTATTTTCCAGAGCAAGCTGCTTTCCTTAACAAGATGATCATCAGCTAAACCCTTTATTTATCATTTTGTCCGTGCTTATTCAAGATTTTTGGAAGTATTAATGCACTTCAGTTTTCCATTCAAAGTTCCATATAGCATCTTCTCTCATGTTCTTGTCATGAGCATGTCATGACATCTAAACAAAAATAGAATTGTAAGAACTTTTCTCTGGTATCCAAAAATCTAAATTTTTTCTCAGGTGTCTTTCCATGGTCAAGATGAGATGTATGATTTATTTACTTGTTAAATAATTTTTCAGAATAAAAACTTTTTTATCTGGTAGTTTGTGTTGAGTTGAGTTTATGCTCAATTTTATAATTGTATTTGGAACTGTTCTACTCAACTATTAAAACTACTTAGCAAGTATGTGCCAATTCCTTCTCGCTGATTTACGTCTGCAAGGTGTTTTTGTCTTCATTTGTTGTGGTTATGATGTAGGACTCTAGACATGGTACCTAGACTTTGTGAGAGCTTATGGTTTGGAATGTAGCTATACTTTTGCGAATTAAGCTGGCATTCTGGCATTAACCAAGGTAGTTCAGTCCCATTGCAGTTGTACATCAATTGCATCAATTGGTCATATCCATAGTTGATCTGACGAAGTCTTATGTTAGCTGTCAGCTACCTAACGCAACTCTCCTCTTTTACCCAGGCTTGGGATAGGGTAATAGAAAATAGAGTACGAGCTGAAACTTTGGTGTTAAACAATCAATTTGGATTTAAGCTTGAGAGATCTACCATAAAAGCTTTTATTTATTAAGGAGATTGATGGAGAGGTATAGGGAGAAGAAGAAAGATCTCCATGTGGTCTTCACTGATTTTGAGAAAGTCTATGATAGAGTACCTAGAGAAATAATATGGTGGGTATTAGGGAAAAAAAGAGTTACAACTAGGTAGATTGAATTGATAAAAGAAATGCATGATTGCTGCTTTGCCTTTAATCATGTTGCGGGCCTAAGTAAGAGAAGAAAAGGAATTGGCTGCATAATTGCTCTTGCAGTCTTATGGTCCGTATGGAGAGAAAGGAATGACAGAATTTTCCACAACAATGCTGCAGATTTCACACAGGTAGCAGAATCTTCTTAGGTGAATGCTGCAAGGTGGATTTGTTCATCTAATCTAGGTGCAAGTTATACGATGTCAAAATGGTTGCGGTGTTGGAGTTCTCTAGTGTAATTTGAATTTGCCTGATCTGCTCTCTGGATTTCATTTTGTTTTCATCTTGCTGTTGGCTGCTTGAAGTGTATGCCTCATGTTTTATGTACTGAGCATTTTTTATGCTCTTAATCGCTTATAAATTTTGTCTCTTCTCAAAAAAAAAAAAAAGATAAAAGAAATGCATGATGAGGCAAAAGCCATTGTAAAATCAATAGTAGATGAACATGAAACTAATGAATTTCCAATTACGGTAGGTTTACACCAAAGATCTATTTTACGCCCTCCACCTTTTTGCGCTAATTATGGATGAATTGACTAAACATTTTCAAGAAGATATTCTATATTGTATGTTATTTATTGATGATGTATTACTACTTGATGAAACTGTATCTAGAGTAAATGTTAAGCTGGAAGTTTGAAGAGAGATTCTGGAATCTAAAGGGTTTGAGATTAATTGGACTTAAAACTTAATATGTTAAATATAGTTTTAGTGGAAGTAGAAATGCAAATGAAAAGATAGTGAAAATTGGAGTCAAGGAGTACCAACAAGTGAAAATCTTAAATATTTGGGATCCAATATACATAAAGGAGAAATAGGTGAGGGTGAGTCATATAGTTAAAGTAGGATAAGTCAAGTAGAGAAGTGCTTATGGAGTATTATATGATAGACGCGTCTTATTAAAGTTAAAGGAAAAATTTTATAGATTTGTTATTAAGCCAACCATGGTATATGGTATGGAATGTTGGGCAATTAAAAAATATGTTAACAAACTAAGTGTAACAAAAATGCGAGTGCTAAGATGGATATGTCGTAAAACTTTAAAAAATAAAATTAAAAATGAGCATATTTGGAAAATAGTAGGTGTGACACCAATTAGAGATAAATGAGAGAGAACTGACTAGGTGGTTTAGACATATGCAACGTAGGCCATTAAACGCACTAATTAAGAAGAGTGACATATTAACACTAGATGGTAATAATCGAGGTAGAGGTAGATTTAAAATAACTTGGACGAAGATAATTAAGAAGGACTTAACTTCTTGTAATTTGAATGTCAACTTAGCCCTTAATAAAGTGAAGGGGAGGAAGCGAATTCATGAAGCTGACCTCATGTAGTTAGAAAAAGACTTGATTGAGTTGAGATGAGTTGATATACAATATTGAATGAGGACCAAGTGCATAATTTATGTCTTGATTGTGAGATGAACACATAGTTGAACATGACAATGGTGGTTGGATCTTGAATCAACTCTAGTCGATGAATAAAAATATATGCACCATTTAGTTAGGTAGTTGTGAGCTTTTTAATGTACATAAAATACACATTCCAATTGATTAATTTGTTTGGCTAATGTCCAAGTTTTGATCATCTGATATCATTTGATCTAAATAACCTTGGTTTTGCCCATTGATTGTTTTGCATCTTAATTTTTAGTAAATAGTCATGATTTAATTTGCCAAAGAGATCTTTTGTTGAAATAATTGGAGATCATTATCCCCTCTCCCCCAATAAAAGAAAAAGAGTACCAGAAAAAAATAAGAAAAATAAAAGAAGAGAAAATCATACTAATTGAATGGGTCCTATACAAAAGGGTAATCCTTGCAGCAAGTGAGGATACGAATTTTGTACCAGCTGTTCTTATTTTTTGAAATTGAAAGCGTCCCTCGTTCGTAGGCGATCTATAAGTATCACTGTAAACCCTTTTTAAGGCCTTTGACGTATCCTATCTCTAAACTGAGATAGTCTCCCCTCACCTAAAATTTTTTTGTACCCAAAAAAAAAGGTTAGTTGTAGTAACTATACAAATGTTTCTGACTATATCGAACTCAACTTTAACTTAAACATCAGAAGATTTTAGGCTGACAACAAGTCGTGACGTGCCTTGCAATAGCTATTTTGTTTAGTATGTAAATTTACGTTTAATTCAAATTAGTTCAATTTCATCAATCTTGAATCAACAAATTTCGTAGACACATTAATGAAGAGGAATTGTGAGATCCTAATTGAAGAGTACAATGAAGGTAGGCAAGTAGGCTTGACACATAAGACTATAGCGAGGCATTAAGAACTAACATATATTGCCCCTCTTATGTGGGTAGCAGGTGCTTAACTTAACCGATTGATCTACTGGTTGTTAGCACTTGGGTGATAATTCTTTTTTAACATAGCTGATCCAATTCATATTTGATAATTATAACTTTTTTAATATCAAAAAAATAATTATCATGGTCATATATTTACATGATATTTTATCTTAATGCATGGACTCGTTCCCAATTAGAGAATGTGATTTTTTATTTCTTGGTTGCATCGATGTAGTTTTAATATGATATTATTGATTGTTGACCTCTCACATTATATATCTTTAACTTGCTATTAAGAAACTAAAAGAAACTCGTACACCCCTTTACTTAAATAAATAAAGCATTGCAACTTTTTATTTTCTTTTTAAACAACTTTATACTTTAAGGTCCTTCGCCTCGACGGGATATGATGAGATTATTTTTGTAGAATTAGATAGGACATGATAAGATAAGATATGATAGGATTAAAAATAATTTAATTTTATGTTTGGAGTGTGTTTGAGATTAAAATAAAAAAAATAATTAAATATTTTTTTAACAACTTAATTTTTTTAAAAATGATATTAAACCTATAAAATATAAAATAAAATAAAACTAAAACCATGTTTTTGCCAAAAACCAACGTTTGACTGGTTTTGCAAATCACAAAATCAATTGATAATTTTTTTTTAAAGAAAAAATATGCAAGAAAAGAAGAAGAAGAAGACAACGAGGAGAAAAAAAAACAGGCAGGATGAACAATCTCACCAGTTTTTGTGAGATTGATTTATCCTGTTAGAACCAGATAAAAGGGTGAGGTGAAATAATTTTTATCCCATTCCATCCTATCTCACTTCCAAATACAAGATAAAGGCTAAAAATACCCCTTATCTCATTTAATCTAGACTGCCAAACAGGCCATTGATGTATACGTCTAGTATGTGGTTTTAAATGGTGGATATTGATAACCGTAATAGATGTGTGAATTATGCTTACCCACACGAGTCTATGGGGGCTCCTAATGGTAAGCCCCTCAAAGGAGGAGCTATTAGGGGGTAAAGTCACGACAATATAGAATTTGATGTAATCTTATTATATGGATGGGGACTTACTGATCATCGAACCACGCCAAGAGCTAAAAGATATCTTAAATATACTCATAGTATATATAATGACATAGATCTCGGAGGGTACAGGGTAGGGTTCTATGGTACTTGGCTTGTTTTGAAAAACAAAACATATTTTACTTATGACGTCTATGTTCCTTATTTTATGGTGTATTTGACATGTATACCATGTTGAATGAGCTTCATGTATTGCTTTTGTTGTTGTAATGAGCATGTAATGGTTATATGTAACTTACTTGGCTTTTAGCTGACTCTCTTTTTTTCTTTCTCTTTTCAGAAACAAGTGCAAAGGTATAGCCTTATGATCTCTCCTTAGTGACTGCACGACTTAGCTACTCGGCAGGTTTTGGCTTGGAGCTAGAGTAGTTGGTTATTTGCTTATTTTCACTTTAGCAGGACCTGAATATATGGATATGGATATGGATAATTGTAATAAGTTTAAACTCCTTTTGCCTTTTATGCATGTGTCCGGTACTCTTGGTTGATGATTTCCTTTGAGACTTGTTCAGTATGGATTTTGTATATATGGATATGGATATAGATAATTGTAATAAGTTTAAACTCGTTTTGCCTTTTGTGTTTGGTACTCTTAGTTGTTGATTTTGCCTCTTGTTATATTTAATGCCTTGGGACTTGTTCAGTATGGATTTTGTATATGTGATTGTATAGAGACCTGAAACAAAAGGTTATTAGTGTTTTGGTTGTAAGAGTATTGGTGCATATAAATTATATATACATATAAACCATACCCCCAACATAAGTCAATTGATAAAATATATTAATGTTATAATTGATATGGCAAAATTTTGTTGGTTGTCAGTTGCCTAATACATTCCTCCTTCTTTAACTTGATATCGACTGTGTTTTAAAAGTATGCAAATCATTCTATCATTCTATGTATATAATAACAGACTCCTAAATCTCATATTCATAAGATGTTTACATTTTGTAATTAGATTAACCTCATCCACGTCCTCTCCCATAATTGAGAGAAACAAAAAAACATTCATGTCATCCCCACCTTTTGTCTTTTTCCTCACATTTTTGCATGTTTTTTCTCTCTCATCCACCTCTATCTTGTTATCAAGTTTCGGACTAGTTGAACACCACCTCAATACGATATGCTTCTAAAATTAGGTGATTTGGTACTAATCTTGCTAGATCTGTTGAATTTGCTGTGCAATGGAGATCCGCCTTCATCATCATGAGAAGAACCACCTTTTGTTTAATCGTTCTTAGAGAAAAACAGACTCCTAAATCTCATATTCATAAGATTTTCAAATTTTGTAACTAGATTAACCTCATCCATGTCCTCTCCCATAATTGAGAGAAACAAAAAAATATGAATGTCATCCCCACCTTTTGTCTTTTTCCTCACATTTTTGCATGTTTTTTCTCTCTCATCAACCTCTATCTTGTTATCAAGTTTCGGACGAGTTGAACACCACCTCAATACGATATGCTTCTAAACTTAGGTGATTTGGTACTAATCTTGCTAGATCTGTTGAATTTGTTGTGCAATGGAGATCCGCCTTCATCATCATGAGAAGAACCACCTTCTGTTTAATCTTCCTCGAAAGATATGGAAGTTTAAGGAGATCATAAATATATGATCTCCTTCATCATCATGAGAAGAACCACCTTCTGTTTAATCGTTCTTAGAGAAAAACGGACTCCTAAATCTCCTATTCATAAGATGTTCACATTTTGTAACTACATTAACCTCATCCATGTCCTCTCCCATAATTGAGAGAAACAAAAAAAACATTCATGTCGTACTGAGAGATTGTTGAGTTCCCATTTGTTTCTGCATCACACGACAGAAACTCGAAGTAAAACGTGGATCTTTATCTGATACAATCAAAACAGGAACTCCACAAAGTCTCACAATTTCTCGAAGGTGTAATCTGCTCAATCGATCCATGGAATCTTTGGTGTTCGTCGGCAAGAAATGCACAGATTTCGTGAGCCTATCAACAATAACCCAGATGGCATCATATATACTCTAAGACCTAGGAAGTCCCATAATAAAATCCATCGTGATATGCTCCCATTTCCATTTTGGAATAGGCAATGATTGCACTTGTCCTCCAGGCCTTTGGTGTTCAACTTTCACCTATTGACGCACTCCACACTTTCGAACATACTCAGCTATGTTCTTCTTCATCCCATGCCACCAGACTGTATGTTTCATATCATGGTACATCATGGTCGCTCTAGAGTGAATAGTGTATTGTGATCTATCTGCCTCACAGAGTAACTCATCTCTCAACTCTGGATCATATGGAACCCATAGTCTCCTCTGAAATATCAGAATGTCATCTGTATCTCTTGACCAATAACCACGATCAACACTGTCAGCCCAAGCATCAAACATCCCAAAATCTGGACTATGTTGCTGCAGATATCTTATCCTCTAAATATGAGTGTCTGACAGTTGTGCCCGCGCCTGAGCACAAACATCCAAAGATGGTTCAATAGAAATCGAGATCCTCTCCAATAATCGTCACTCATGGGCCATTTGATAAGTTATAACGCCTGTTTAGGCCCATTTCCTGCTCAATGCATCGACAACAACATTGGCTTTCCCAGGATGATACTCCAATGCGAAGTCATAATCCTTAAGAAACTCAAGCCATCTACGTTGTCTCATATTTAATTCCTTCTGATCAAACAAGTACTTTAGGCTCTTATGATCAGAATACAATGTGAACCTCTCACCATATGAATAATGTCTCCAAAGCTTCAGAGCAAAAACTATTTCCACCAATTCCAAATCACGAACTAGGTAATTCTTTTCATGCACTTTCAACTGTCTGGATGCATACGCAACAACTCTGTCGGCCTGCATTAGAACACAACCCAATCCTACATGAGATGCATCGGTATAAATCACCAATTCTTGCCCACGTTCTAGAAGTATCAAAACAGGTGCAGTAGTAAGCTTTTTCTTCAACTCTGCAAAAACTTTTTCACAGGCATTAGTCCACACAAAAGGAACATTCTTCAGGGTTAACTTAGTAAGTCGGGTAGCTAACTTTGAAAGCTTTACACAAACTTTCTGTAGTACCCAGCCAAACTCAGAAAACTCCTAATTTTCATCACTGTGGTCCGTCTTGGCCAATTAATAATCACCTCAACCTTAGCAGAATCAACAGATATACCATCTACACTAACCACATGACCTAAAAATTTCACTTTTGAAATCCAAAACTCACACTTGCTGTGTTTAGCATACAACTTATGCTCCCTTAATGTTTGCAATGTGATCATGAGGTGTTGCTTGTGCTCCTTACGTGTTTTGGAATATATCAAAATATTGTCAATGAAGATAATGATGAAGTCATCTAGATACGATCTAAACACCCTCTACATCAAATCCATGAACATTGCAGGTGCATTCATCAACCCAAATGGCATGACCAGAAATTCATAGTGACCATATCTCGTCTGGAAGGCAGTCTTCGAGACATCTTCTTCTATAATCCTTAACTAATGGTAGCCTGATCTCAAATCAATCTTAGAGAAAAACTTGGCACCATTTAATTGATCAAACAGTTCATCAATGCGAGGTAGAGGATATTTATTCTTCACTGTCACCTTATTCAGTTGACGATAATCTGTACACAGTTTAAGACTCCAGTCTTTCTTTTTCACAAAAAAAATTGGTGCTCCTCAAGGTGACATGCTAGAAGAAATAAACCTTTTGCTCAAAAGCTCTTCAACCTACACCTTGAGTTATTGCAACTCCGTTGGCGCCATTTGATAAGGTGGAATGGAGATAGGTTTTGTACTAGGCATCAATTCAATGATGAAGTCAATTTCCCTTTGGGTGGTAACCCAGGTAAATCATCAAGAAATACATCAGGAAACTCACTTACTACTGCAAAATCAAATATTAGAATATCTTCACATTTCTCATCCAATGGCCTAATACAAGCCATGATCGCAGTTTCTATATCAGTAGCCAGCCTGCCTCGAGTAGGTGGTGTGGTAGTAGTCATACCTCGATAGACAAAAGATGGTTGTCCAGGGATATGAAATACAATTTGCTTATGAAAGCCATCCACTTGAGCATGATACACTGCTAACCAGTCCATACCCAAAATAACATCAAAATAGAGGAACTCTAACACCTTAAGGTTTACAATCATCTCAAGTTCCTCATGTTTGACAACACAATTCATACAAGTCATATCTGGGTAAATTCTCTCACCCGTAGTCGTACTCAAAATCAAAGGGGTACTACCACTAACAATAGGCAATTTAAGTCTATCTACCACATGTCCGGATATGAATGATAAAGTTGAACCAGAATCAATCAATACATGCATCATCATATCACAAATAGAAATCATACCCTTTATCAGATTCTTGTTGGCATCAGGATCTGGTTCTGTCACTGTCTTAGCTTGCTCCATTGTACTAGATGTTGCAGAAATAACTGGAGCAGAAGATTGCCTCGGCATAGAACACTGATTAGCCTTGTGGCCTTTCATACCACATATGAAGCAAGTAATAAGATGTCTCAATCCTGAAGATGCAATCTGTAACTGACTCTGTGATCTAGCTGGAGTCTGATTTCCCTTACTGAACACTGCTGGAGCAGATGCTATAGAAATAGGAGAAACAAAAGAATCAACCCCAGAAAATCCACCACTAGTCTTGGGCTTCTTGCTATCATCCCAAAACTTCTTGTTCCACTTTTTTTCCCTGAAGATGGAGAAAATGAATCAGAAGGAAATACAGGTACTGGCAGAATAGTCGCCGTCTTAGATTTCGCTGCAGCCTCAGCAATCTCAAAATTCGTGGCCTGCCTCAAGGCCTGATCATAAGTCAACACACCGGCCAAAGCTAAACTGTAATACCCTAGGATTGCACAAAAAAAATGTTGAACTTCGGGCACCTGCCTGAACGTTCGGACACTTTTTTTCTATAAAAGAAACCCTCTCCCCCTCATTTTTCACACCAAATGACTTGTTGATTTCTCTCTCTCTCACTCTCATTGAGTTTTTTTCTTCTCTTTTTGAGACTATTTTTTCGAGACTCTCTTCGCGATGCAATGCAATTCTGCTAGAGGAAAGGCGCCAGTTCAAGAAGGAATTATTATCTGAAGGTGGGGAACGAAACATAAGTTTGTGTCTTATAACTTTTATTGAAGTTTACATTCATTTATCATTATGTCTATTATTTATTTACACTGCATTATTGCGTATAATGTTCATACCTGTCATACTTATGCTTGTATATTTGGAGTTCATGTATTACACTGTTACTATGTCGGATTAGTATTCAATCTGACTTATCCAGACGTTGTCTTGTCCTCAGTAACTTTAAATAGTGAACGAGAGGCAGCGTGCTACTCTAAACGATTGGTACTTAAGTAGACCTCGTGTCACGCCTGGGTTGCACCGCAGTGCCCCTTACCCAGGGTAATGAGTACCCCAATCTATAGGGCGTACTCCAGCCATTATGGATCCCATAATATTGTCTCATCTGGGTGGCATCCCCTCCGCAGAGCGTACACTCCAGCCAGATCATTTACCCCCCTGCACAATCCACAACACAAGGAGGGCCTCCCCCAGAATCGAACTCGAGACCTCCCTTAAGGAGTCTGATTTCGCATTCTGAGTAACCACTGAGCCAATGGTTCAGTGGCTACTCAGAATGCGAAATCAGACTCCTTAAGGGAGGTCTCGAGTTCGATTCTGGGGGAGGCCCTCCCTGTGCTGTGGATTGTGCAGAGGGTAAAGGACATTGTGCTGTAGATTGTACAGTGGAGACAATATTATGGGTCCATAATGGCTGGAGTACGCCCTGGAGATTGGGGTACTCATCACCCTGGGTAGGGGGCACTGTGTGCAACCCAGGCGTGACACCTCGTGTCTTACCTCTCAAACTAGAGACTGATCTGATTGATCTTATTTGAAAGTTATCAGCTTGTACACGTGATACTGAACATCCTAACTTTACACATGGTGATACTGACCTGATAAAAATCACCAGACGTTGCCAAATCATGTCTAATGTTAGTAAAGACCGGACCTTCTCATGCATTGACATCATACATAAACACCACTTAGGTACATAAGTGGTTTATGATCCACAAAATAGTTAGAAGCAATACTTACTATTATTGATATTTCTCTGGAGAGGGACGTATAGTGATAACCCGGGTTTACCTGGGGATGGACATCTGTACGTGAATCCAGAGCGTCGTTCCTGAGGTGGGAGGTATAATGAGAATCTGACTACACCTGGAGATGGACATCTGTACGTGAACTCAGACAACGTACAATCATGGAACCATTACGAGACTGTTTCCTGCATACATACGTGTTGTATTGATTATGATGCTATGATGTATTTATGTGATATTTGATTTATGAAATTTCTTTTATTAATTGTTATATTCACGAACTATTTTACCCACTAGGCAATAGCTCACCCCGTTGTTATCCAATTTTTCTCAGGAGATTAGGGTGGACTGGGTGGAGGTTTTTAGGCCCATATTTTGTACCCTTTGTTTATTCATTGGGGATTTTGGAAGGATGTTCCCTTTACTATTTTATGTACAAAAATATATTCTCAAATTAATGAAATCAGACTTGTACATAATTGTGTTTCTGCGCACTCGGTTATTGTTATAATACATTCGCGCCCCGTCCGTGAGTGTTCCGCCGATTTAGGCACGTCCGGGCGTGGTGTGACATTTAATGGTGTCAAAGCGAAAGGTCCACGGCCAGCCGAAGTCCACCAATTAGGAGAAAAATTGATATTAGATATATGTATATATATATCTTTAGAACTATATATATGAATTATATGTAGTTAAGATTTATAATATATATATATATATATATATATATATATTTATGTATAAATGAGATATATATATATAACTTGTTGCTAATGAAAAATCTGGATTCATTGATGGCATAAACATCAAGAGGAAAAATAAAAAATATTGTCCAAAGGACAAGACATAAATCTTAAAGATGTTAAGAATATATTTTGTGTATTTCACAAGTTTTATCTTCATTTCAGCAAGATAATGGCCTCAAGTGAAGGAACGACTTTCGGTAGTCGGGAACCGATTTCCACAAGACTTACGAAACTTTCCAAATGGGAGGTTATGATTATGAGGAGTATCGTCAATAGGGATCTCCGCCTTCGTCCTATCCTTCACGACAAACTCTCAAAACTAGGATGGTTGAATATAACAAAAGTTGAGGTTTACGTCTCCTTCAACTTGGTGAAGTCATTTTACGAACCCATGAATTTCGTGGGACTTCAAGGAGATGGGATCACTCGTGTCTTGGAAACAATGATCAAGGAAGTAAACATTTTCATCAACGTCGAAATTATTTCACGACTTATGAAAATCCCAATAGGAGACAAGATCATTGATCCACACGAACCTCAGACGGTTGCAGAGATCACTGAATCTAAGGAATAATTCTTCAATTTTATTGCTGACAAGCCATACACCCAAATGATGTATGCCCATCTCCCAAATAATCTCCTTAAACCACCTTTTGCTGGCCTTGGGAAGATCGTATTCGACAACATCTTGCCGGAATTGGTGACTAGAGGATTTATGACAAGAGCTCAACTTCTTGTGATATACTGCTTAGAAAAAAGAATCTTTGTCTCCTTACCTCACATTATCATTCAGCAAATGTTGCTGGTGATTCAAAATCCTATAAAGAAGGAACTCCTCGGCTACGGAGTCTTGATCATGAGGATGCTTTGGGAGGCAAAAATCCATACTTTTGATGAATCTTCCAAACAGATCATTAATGTTGTTACAATATCCTCTATCTCAAAGACTTTCGTCTTAAGGGGAGGGGTAACTGACGAAGAAATTTTGGCCCGACTTTCAGGAGAAATAGCGGAAGAGCTAGAGACAACAATGGACATTGTCAATGAAAAAGTCAGCGCAAGATTCCAATTAGGGAAACACCAGTCAATGAACCAAACCAGAACACTACAACAGACCCAACCTCGAATAATGATCAAACCGATCATCTATTCTCCGAGGATGATCTCTTTGGCAACCTCAAACAAATTAGAATAGACAGGGAATTCCGACGAATCCACCTTCCTGGAACCTCCCAACCTAAGGCAATACGTCGTACCAAAGGTTTTCAATTCTTGAGGTACCATGTCATCCAGTTCCACAAGTTCCTGTGAACCAACCGCAACAAAATTGGACGACGTCAAACTTTGAAAGACAGGATATTCCGATGAGTCCACTCTTTCAAAATTGTTCGACTCAGACACATCCAACCTTCCAAGAGGTCCCACTTAGGGAGTTCTCATATAATCAAACTAATTACCCTCCACCTATGAGTCAACCATACGACCAACATTTTCTACCAATGCCTACAGTCTATCCTCCACCTATGGGACAGACAACCTACCAACCATCAATGAGACAACCGATAAATCTATTTGACCAATTAAATGTGATTGTATCTAGTCTTGCTCGGATGCTGGAGACCCAGAATCCTTTGATAACATGTGTGAAAGGTATGGTAGAAGAGCGAACATCTTCTCAATGTTCTTCTGATAGTCATTCTGTAACTAATAGAAGTTCTAGGAGAAGCAGGAGTAGGCGAAAAAATTAAGAATGATTACTAGCATTGTAATTATTTTTTTATATATAAATAAAATGTTTGTTTGAGACTATATTTGGTGGGCTGACTTACAACCGTGCTTTCTTTTGTATCACTAACTTTGGAGTGGTATAGGACACAACAAAATTGGAAGATACTAAATAAAAATGTAGAAGTAAGAAAACCCACGACCTTGTGTGAAAAGAAACATCTGGGAAAAGTTGAATTACTAACATTATCTGTCACGACGCCCCTGACGTAGGCTGACGTCATGACCGGCACAGCATATTATACACTGTACATATTCATATACAATATATACTATACTTTAAGTCTTTAAATCATACTCCAATTAATCAATTTAATTCAACTCAGTCCACATATATAATTAATCAACCTCATAAATTAACCAATTTCATTCACATGTATCATCTTCATTTCATAATTTTATTTATTTACTAATCATACACGCGTATATTTAGCGCATTTAGCGCATACGTATCAACTACGTGTATGATCACGTGTATATTTAGCTCATACGTATAAAATACGTGTATTATACATCTTCATATACGCGTACTTCAACGTATATATTTAATTAAATTTACGGGGTGTTACATTATCACCAAGTTTAAACAGTATGGGACGAGTAAACTTGGACGATACTATTAGTGAACTCCTCTTTCATCAATGTTTCGTAGAGACCGTGTTCTTACAAAATTAACTTGGTTGAAACCCTTATTACCAAATTCATGTGGTATGAGACACACAAATTTGGATAATAGTCGAAAAGACTAAGCGAAAGAGTTTAAATACATAAGATTGCAATAGAACGTTAGATTATGATATTTACCGAGGTAAATCTTAAAACCTTTATGACTCGTATGAATTTTTAAAGAAACATATATGTATGTTCACAAAAATCAGAACCAAAACATTTGAAATACTTGCAAAGTTTTACACTTATTATATGAACACTCTAACCTTGTTTTACACCATGGCCAAACATACGAGGCACATAAGATTCTTTGATTTCTCAACAAAAACCTTACACCATACCTAGAAAAATAGGTTGTTTTATATTGCAGTACTCTCGAACTAATTGCTGAGAATATCAAAACATTATACTTGACTACAATTCCTAAATTATGGTTTTATTTTTTTCCTTGCGAGTGAGAAAATGCAAACCAGGAAGAGAGGAAGGCCATGCACAGTCTGTCCAACAGAGGAGGCACCTCCTGTAGTTCAAAATCAAGAACCGCCGCCTCCAAGGATCGAACAGGCCACACATGATACTGCCATTACTTCTGGGCAGGCAGTGCCACTTCAGCCCACATCCTTCGTCATGCCATCGAGCATGGAAGTCTTTTTTACCAGATTTATTGAGGCGATGAAGGTAACTGTTCAAACGACCGTTCATGAGATTGTGGCCAACCAAGTAGTTACTATACAAACACATGTACGATATGGGTCAGAGAGCCAAACCGACCAGATTACGAAATACAAGAGACTACAACCCCTTACTTTTGTTGACACCATTGAGGCGGATGAGGCGCAGAAATGGCTTGATGAGTCAAAGAAGGCTCTCGAGGCGATGGGAGTCGATGAGGGTCGAAAGATTCCACTTGCGTCCTACCAACTTGTTGGTGGAGCAAATACATGGTGGATAACGGTGAAAGAAGACCCAATGGTTAATACCGCAGACATGACTTGGCAGCAGTTTGAGTCATTGTTTATTGATGAGTATTTTCTCGGTGTTGTGAAGAGGCAAAAGCCCCTAGAATTCGCCAGTCTATACCAAGACAACATGATAGTCAGAGAATATGCTGTTAGGTTCAAAGAATTATCGGTCTACTCTCTCTCCACCATCTCAACGAAGTAAGATAAGATGGAGAAATTCTACAACGGCCTTCGTCCTGATATCCGACAAGCCCTATCGATTTTGGATCTCAAGATTTACAAGGAGGTCATTGAAAAGGCCATGAGCTTTGAGCAGGAAAAGATTGAGTAGGAGCAGAAAATAAATAAGGAAAAATCGCCTGCAACGTTTTCCCAACAGGGCAACAAGAAGAAGCCCTACTATCTCGAAGTCTAGCCATCCTCAACTCATCAGTAGGTACTACATCTGGAACAACTAGTGAGAGTCTATTAAACTCATATTCATACTCTCAAACTAATCTGCTACCCTGAGTCAACTGAACTCATTCCGCCTCCGATCAACCTCTGATTACGGGTAATAAGTAGTGTAGAACAACTTTTTGAATCTTGTTCAAGACTTAATCTCACCAGGGGATCTCTGAGTAGTTTCCCCCCATCTGTCGGCTCCATCAGCCAACTTAAATCTAGCCAGGCGAATCTTATCTTTGTCTAGAGCTTGCATATCGTTAAAGATGACTTCCATGCACAAAATCCAACTCTCGGCATCCTCAAGCTTCAAACTGCCAGAAAAGGTTGGAGGTTCCCGCATTTTGAAAGCCTTCATTACTTTCTCATATCGTTTCTTCTCCGCGACGTCCTCATCGGACTCGGGCGTCGGTACTCTAGTCTCAACAGGAAGAGTAACAGCCACGACACCAACACTACTAGTGCCCACACCCTGAACAACAGGTACATCAACACGTGGCCTGTCTTGTTGCAGCTTGGTGATCATCTCAAGAAGTTGAGCATTCTGCTGCTACTGAATGGCAAACATTTCCTCCAGCTTCTTAAGCCTATCCTGATTGCTAGGGTCTACTGCTAACCTTTATTTGTTTTGCCCTTCTTCAGAAAATTGAAGTTCCAATGGGCAACAATACATCAAATAGGGTAGCATACAATGGATAGCATTAACACAATTCTAACTACCCATACAATCAATTATGACATTATAAGACTTTTATCTTTCTTAAAATTTTTATAACCTAACCATAGGTATCCTAAACATAGGCTCTGATACAAAAATTTTCACGACCCCTCTCCGGGTGACGTCATAACTGGCACAATACCCCAAATAATGTCACAACCCGACCAAAACCTGAGGCATTGATAAGCCTCTACGCGGAAAGTACCTAATAAACTCAAATACAAAACCTGTATATGATCAAGATAATTGAACCCAAAATATAATTTTTTTTTCTAACATCATCATCATCACATTAATCATGGGTTCAAAATCCTCAAAATCAACATAGAACATAGATCAATAGTCCATCATATACAGTCTAGACAATCACATCACAACCATCTATGTTTTATATACATGAGTATTTGATATATTTATATACAAAATCAAAGATAAAACAAAACAATTACACTAGTCCCAAGTTTTTCCAAAAATATACGAATCAAAACATACATCCAAAAGAGAAGAAAATGAAGATCGCAAGCTTTATGGCTTGTCCTTTCCTTTCTGATCTGAACTTGAGAAAAGTAGGAAAAAATGGGATGAGTTCAACACGTATGATATTAAAATTTTCATAATATATATCCATGTATGCATTTATATAAAACACGTATGATATTAAAAATTTCATTCATAAACCAAATGCATCAAGAAAAATCATAGTATACATGTGTTTAAACTAAACACGTGAATTATGCATTATTTTCATAAGAATCAAATATGCAAACTCTTTACCAAAAAAATATGTCAGAATATGTCAGAATAACACATGTTTTTACTTTTTCTATTGGTCAATAGGTTCCGACCGGCGCATTACCTGACACTAATCCTTCTAATCTTTCTACCCTTACATTACTCAGTGATTCGGAAAGTTCTTTCCATGGAACATTAACCCAAGTATTCTGGCGGCACATTTTCCCGAAGAACAATAATGTCAAGGTATTTAATCCAAAACACTCACGGCTACCAATGCATATATTCTATGCTCATGCTCTTAAATCACAATGCACACACACACATATATAATATATATATATTTATAAGATGCATGCTATTGCACAAACCAATGTATATAAATAAAATGCCATAATGGAAAACAAAAGTGAGAAATACTCACAACCAATTCACTAGCCAATTTTACACATCATTTACATTCTAATTGGCCAATTGACTCACATACACCTGAAATGAATCAATTTCATACACAAATGATCAATTTCCAAACATTATGCCCAAATACATCATTATAAACCCAAAACACTTTTAATTCACACCAAATTTGGATTAAAAACGTCAAACACAACTCAATTGACCATTTCCAATCTAAATAACTCAAAAGCTCCAATTTAAAAAAAATCTCTACATGGCCCAATTGAATTAAAAACCACATTACACCATAGGATCCATCAAATTGGCTCAATACTTGGATAAAGTATGCCATAAACATCAATATAACCCACATGCACACAACACCATAATTTCCATCAAAATCCATATACATGCCAAATTTTCATTTATACAAGTTAAACTATTGAATAACACAGAAACTCACTATTAAAGCATTTATAACATTCACAATTAATGGAAGCAAATTTCGAAACCCTAACAATACCCCAAATTACAACCTATGAAAATGATCAAAACATCAACCCAAAGCTGAAACCCAATAAGCAAAAAAATGGAAGAATTTTAGAATAAACCTTACCTTGGGAGATTGATTTGCAAGCCCTGCTCCAAATCACCCAAAACCTCCACTGTCACACCCCGCCCGGACGCGCCTAAACCGGCGGTACACTCTCGGACGGGGCATGCATTTAGAAAAATTACAATGGTAACAACAGAGTGCGCAGCGGAAATACGATATACACAGTACAAATCTAATTTCATTTAATTCAGAATACTTTTGTACATAAAATAGTCAAGGGAACATACTCCCCAAAATCCCCAATGAATTAAACAAAGGGTATAAATTGTGGGCCCCATAACCTGCACCCAGTCCACCCTAATTTCCTGTGAAAGATTTGATAATAATGGAGTGAGCTTAACGCGCTCAGCGGGTAAATAGTGCATGAGTATAACAATTAATAAAGCATACTTCAATATCAAATATCTTAAATACACATGTGAGCATCATAATCAATCAATATGTATGTATGCATGACACCGTCTCGTAATGGTTTGATGAACTTACATCGCCTGAATTCACGTACAGGAACGATGCTCTGGATTCACGTACTGATGTCCCTCCCCGGGCGTAGCCGGGTTCTCATGTACGCCCCTCTCTAGAGAAATGTAATGAATAGCGAGCAATGCTCCTAACTATTCTATGAGTCATAAACCATATACGTCCCTAGGTGGTGATATGTATGATGCCAATGCATGAACTGGTCTAGTCTACTGGTCTGGTCATTTTTTTGACATTTAGACTGACTTTGGCAACGTCTGGTGATCCTTATCAGGGTCGGTATCACGACGTGCAAGATTATACAGGCATAAATGCGACAGTATAAACATTATATGACATAATGCAGTGTAAATGAATAGTAGACATAATAATAATTGGATGTAAACTTTAATAAAAGTTATGAAACACGCAAACCTATGTTTCGTTCCCCACTTTCAGATAAAAACTTCTTCTTTCAGATCTGGCGCTTTCCTCCAGATAGAACTTCATTGCACCGCTTTCAGATCTGGCGCTTTCCTCTGGACAGAACTTTGTTGTATCGCACCGAGAGTCTTGGACAGAGAGTCTCAAAAACTTAGAATGCGTGGAGAGGAGAAGAAATTCACAAGAGAAGGTGATTTGGTGTGAGGAATTAGAAATGAGGAAGTTTCTTATATTGAGATATTTGCGCCTGAACGTTCGGGCATGAGCCTGAAAGTTTTGCGCCTGAACGTTCGGGCATGCATTGCGCCTGAAAATAAGTGTATTTTCACTTACACATCATACATACAACATATTAAACATGAAAATACACATAAATACATCGTATACACACACAATATGAGTATTATATACATTAAGTATATACACAAGACCTAGAGTCAGACATTTTATGTCATTATGACATCATATGCGAAAGTGGGTCGTAATAAGTGGAGACATTATGTTAAATGTAAAAAATAAAGATGAGATGCAAAGTCATAATGAGCTTTATAAATTAAATATAACTAAGTGGTTGATAAATTTTTCCTCACCTATCAATTATAAATACATAAGTGAATAAAATATATAATATAATATATTGATATGACAGAAAATAAATAATTATCAACAAAGAACCCCACAACATAGTATGTAGTTTTTTTTATCTAATTGTCCTCTTCTAACTCTTCTCTTTCTCTCTCATCAATTATAGATACATAAAATATAATATAATCTATTATAACATAAATTTATAAGGAAAACAAAGATTGACCATTTATAAATCATAATGACAATGTCCTGCTTAAAGTATAATTTATATTCATTGCAACTTTTTACAATTATTAACGTTAAATATTAAAGTGATAAGACAATTGAATTTATTTATTACATTAAAAAAAGAGAGGATACAACTACCTCAATCTTTAATAAAACATTAATCATGTTTCCAAAAAACAAAAAAAAGACAAAAACATTATTCAACCATTAATTACTCAAATCTTTTTTTTTTTTTTTGAATTCTAATCACTCCGGTCTCAATTTATCAAAATATTATACATAACTTTAGCTTAAAATAAGTCCCTGCCCGTAGGGCGGTGATTGATTCTATAATCTAGTAACTCATAACAAGTGAAATTATGTAATCATCCTGCTACAACACGAGAAAAAGCCTTCTTTTTAATCTATCCTTGAGCCTGCTACTCGGATTGAAACTACAAGTAAACAGGATTTCTTATAAAAAGAACACTTGAAAATCTTTATTGAAGTTACACATAGGTTTCATAAAGTTTTGTTCTTTTAACTTTAAAAAATATTAATAATGTAAGATTTGAGATTTTTAATTATTTCCATCTATTTTTTGTTTCTTTCTTTTTCAAAATATGAATGACCCGGCCGATTCATCTGTTCAACTCGGGAATGCTTTACAAACCGATTCATCTCGCGTTCCGGGTTCGCAAAAACCATTACTCCGTTCCCAATTTCCAACTCTGCACTGCCTCGGATTGAGAGACGAGAGATTTCATGGCGCTCTCACTCTTTACTCGATTGCCATTCTATTCTTCTTGAGCGATCCTTCAACTTTCCATACCGATAACCTAATAAGGTTCTTACAACGTCTTCTCAATCGTGTTGGGATTAGGGTTTGTTCTTGAAATCGGTGATTTCAACCGTTTGATTCTCTACCTACAATGTACGCTGATCGAGTTGCAGCTGGGAGCAAGAGGTCCGTGAAGGAGCGGCTCAACGGCAACACCGACGAGGGTTTAGTTAGGACCAGGCAAATTAACGGAAAAAGGTTTTTTTTTTATAATTTCAGTGTTGTTAATTTGTTTTATTTGGGTGTCGATTTGATCGTTTACTGAAATTGATTATAGTTGATAAGGTATTTGTGTTTGTTTTACGAATATTTTCCTTTTGGGGAATTTAGCTCGATGTGGCAATAGGGCTTATTTTAATTAGGGTTTTGGGTTTTATTGGGTGGTAGTTGGTTTTGGCAGTGTGGGTGCTAGGGGTTGATAGTGTTAGATCGTGTAGTTGAAGATAAAGCATGCTCCTTTGACCTAGCTGGGCTTTATAATGTTGTTATTCTCAGTTGAAGTGTTTTCAACTTGTGGGAGACGAGCTAAAAAGTTGTTGGTAGGAGCATCTTTGTTGCCAATCAATAACACTTATATTCCTGCATTATTTGGAGTAATTTGATGTTTGATGTTTCCTAGCATTTTGTGTTGGGCAAGTGGAGAGGAAGTTCTTGCAATTTTTTTAGTGGAGAAGATTTGTCATGCGGTTGTCTTTGAGAGTTGAGGGACGAAAATGGTTTTTTGTCACTTATTATGGTATTAGTTTACTGGTGGAAAGCTTGAAATTCCCATGATTTTTGTTTTTGTTTTTGTTTTATGTGTTTTTGTGTTTTTTTTGGGTGTGTTTTTTGGGCTAATGATATATTTTTCTTTCCTTTTTTTTTTGATTCCTTTCCACTTTTTTATTGCCCATTTTATTCCCTTATTTAGGTGAATTGTCACCTATTAGTCATTATTTTCTTTTATGCCTTCTTTTCTTTCCATTAGAGAATATACATAGTAATATTCTAAAATCTAAAGTGTCAAACAAATATCCCCATACCCATGTTGTACGACTCGTATCATGAAGTGTCGGACATGGGTACGATGGGATAAAGTAAAGAGTCCAGGTAACCTAGCTACATGGTAACAATAGCGGTAGAGGAAGACCATAAATAACATGAACATAAATAATGAAGAAGATTTAAATTTCTTGTAATTTAAAGCCCAACTTAGCCTTTGATAGAGCGGAGTGGAGGAAGCAAATTCATGTAGCCGACCCCATATAGTTAGGAAAAGACTTAGTTGAGTTGATTTGAGGGGGGATGGCAATCATGGCAGAGAGGAGTAGCATAGTGGAAACCAACTTGGTTGAATCGAAGGATTTCACCTCGTACATTTATGCAGTTGACCAAAACTTCTTCTCTTAGTTATGACAAATATTTGCTTTTAAATGACATTGACCATTCTCTAATGATATTCCAAATCTGGGTATCTTTATATGGAAATAAGAGTAAAATTTTGTGGAAAAATAAGCTTCTCTAATTTTAGGAAGACTCTTAAGTAAATACATATCTATAGAAAGGCATAGAAAGAAGCTAAAAAATGGTCAATATTGTTGAAATTTAAGCATCTAATGATTTATACACTATTTAGGTATAGAACAAGGCGAAAGAAAATATATAAATTGGTGAAGCTAAGGGAATATTAAAAGTGTATTAAAAGCGATGATCAAAGAATCTTAGTAAAAAAGAAGAAATAAAAGAAAGGCGAAAACTAATTTAAAAAAAAACTATGCATTATGCAATGAAAGCATTTGAAAAACTTAAGTGGAGGAGATAATATTAACTTTGGTAACTAATGGAAATAAATTCTTTTTGTAGACTTGACATGTTATTTATTTATTTTTTTTTACAATAAATCAAAACTTTATTAATAAAAAAAAAGAAAAAATATTGGGAACCCCAAAGGGAATCAATCAGAAGATGAGAACCCAACGAAGGCCCTAACCCACAAAATTTTACATCAAGATTTTGAATTGATCGCACCCCTTAAGAAAATCCCTGAGTGACCTAGAAGCCAAAGTCCAAAGTGAAGCTAGAACCAAAGAAACTGCTTGGGGAATTATAAACCAATAATCATTAAGACCCCTCCGTGAAAAGGGCCTCACCTAAACAAACTAAAGAGATGTCAAGTCCTTGAAATTAACCAATACATCCCAAAACCTCTAGTTTGCAAAAGTGTAGTTGATGAGAATATGTTCAATGGTCTTGTTCTCTTGTCTGCAGAGACAACACCAACTTGGAGATATGCACATATGTGGGAAATGCCTTTGAAGGACATCTGCAATGCTAATCTTGCCAAGGTTACTAAGCCAACTTAAGGACTTAACCTTAGAGGGCACACGGGCTTTCCAAACATGAGTGAAAGGGTAGGGCTGAACATTAGTAATCTCGACCAATTGAGAGAAAAAGGTGTAAGTGGAGAAATTTTTAGAAGCTTCAAGGGTCCACTAGATATGGGTTCTCGGTAAAGTGGCTTCTTCGCTCTTGAACCCCGCCCGAGGCAAACTCAACTGATTCCAATCCTAGTTACTGGCACCTGGGAGCAGCGGGAAGCACATGTTAAAGAGTTTGTTTTGAAGCCCTTCGAATGGACGAAAGCGTATTCTTTACCTTGAGTGTATATTCTCCAAAAGGTTAAGGATAAAAGCTTCTTCCAACTCCTATCTATTCGTTTGAATGCTAGGGAGGTAAAGGTACCATTATGGAGGGTTCCTACTGTGAGCAGTAACAAAATGAAAGATAGGGGCGTTGGGAGCACTTGAACTCCCATAAAGATTAAGGCACAAAAATTCAAAGTTAAAGTTCGCATGCCATTTATACTCCCAAAATTGAAAGAGGTGACCATTGCCTACTTTGTGCTAGGTGAAACACTCAACAGAATGACAGATAGAAAATATGAATTTCCAAGGATTTTCGAAAGTAGAACAAGGAGCAAGACTGCATTTCTCTCATTATCAAATAGACCATGTCTATTCTTAATGATTCTACGCTTCAGTGAGCCTTGTTCTTTAGAAAATCTCCACAACCATTTTCCTAGGAGTGCCACATTCCTTTTTTGCAAATTGCCTGCACTCTCCCACCTTGCTCAGGCTTTTGATTAATGAGTCAATGACATCCCATTGCACCAAGTGAAGATTGCAATGCCTCTAGCATAACTTTCCTTGGGATCTTTAAAAGGGACATTAAGTTGGCAATGCCTCCAACACTAACCTCAGCATCACATGCCTTCCTCCTCTAGACAGGAAGGTCTTCCTCCTGCCTTGAAGCCTCTTGGTGAATTTGGTAATGATTGGGTCCCAAATTCCAACAGAAGAGGACATTCCACGATACTTAAATAGCCATGAGCCCATAACACATCCAAACTTGTCAGCTTGCAATTTTAGGAAATTCTGATCAATATTAATACCATTAATTGACTTCTAGCGATATCCACCTTGAGCTTGAAATCCAACAAAAGCATTGAATGATGAGATGGGTACTCACCAGGCTGGAATCATTCTTGTTGAGGAAGAAGATTTTATCATATGGAAATTGCAAATAGGAAAGTTCTACTCCTTTTCTCCCTACCAAAAAGCCTCTGATTAGATGCAACTCCTTGGGGCAGTTCATCATGTAGCTCAGGACATCCCCCGTAATGGTAAATAAGAATGGACAAAGCAGATCTCATCATAAAAAACGATAAATTAGTTTCAGAAGTCTGATTTTTTGGTTAAAAGAAATTTGTATCTTTATTAAACTTATGTCATTTGTCAACTAAATCTTCACTTCGAATAATTTTTTTTGAGAAGATAATAAGTAAACTACACTCTCAGGGAGATATTAGGCCCATTAATCCACTCAATCCCGAGGGTGAGGCAATAGAAAGAGTTAAACCTGGAACCTCGAGGTTCCAAAGTCACCCCTATACCAACTGCACTAACTCCATGTTGGCTTCACTTTGAATAATTTATCTCATCATAAAAAAATTATGATGAGTTTTGTTTCGTTTCTTTTTGTGTTTCTTGAAAGAAACAAAGTAACATATGCATATTATGATAAAATAGAAGTTACTGTTGGAATGGCTCGGGGGACAAGTGGTCCACCAACCTACAACACATCAAGAAAAAGATACATTTGAATTTGATTAGATCAACTTTTTAGCGAATTGGATAGGTTATGACCATTTTCCTGTTTTAAGGGTGCTATCTAATTAGAAGCTTTAACTCTAGCAAGAATCCCAAACTATATGAGTGTTTGGGCGCTCGTCCTTGGAAATTCTGTCGTTCCTTTGAAACCATGTTAACTTGTATGATGAGTTGACTAGACTTGTTAACTATCTGCAACAATATGTAACTGTATGCTTTAGTTTAAATCTTGTAGTTTGGGTTCTATTTGTTCATTTTGACAATCAATTCACATTAACTAGTCTTCCAAGTTCTTAATTCTTATGCTTCTCAGATATTATTAATTACTTTGGAGTTTGGACATTACTTTCTTCCCTATCAGATATGTTAAACACCGAGGAAGGATACTAGAGCACAACCTCTTTGTAGTTCTAAGAGCTGGCTGCTAGAGTTCATGACTTGTTTTGCTGACTGTCTAAGGCTAGTCTTTGTTATGTTGGGAATTAGTCATGAAAAATAGCATAAACATAGTGTCATTTAAAGGGGCGCTTTCTCTTCAAGAAAAATTTTCTTGACTCACTAGATTAGGGACACTTAACTGCAATTGAGGTAGAGTTAGAATGGTTTACCTTCAAAGGGTTGCGTCTAACTTGTAACCTTTTGATTGGGCTACCCTTTAATATAAATAGTTCTAGTTATATGTTAACAAATGTGTGCCTTAGGAGTTAGTTGCTGTAGGCATGCATTGGACAATGCTGAGTTCCAACTTCCAATTGATATGTCCTTAATAAAGGATGTGATTTCTTTCTATTTACTTGGCTGACCAGACAAATAAACCAAGGAAGACAAGCATCTAACAATAGTTAGATGGTTGGTGGTAGAAGTAATTTCTTTGTTACTAGAGATACTATGGCCCCGTTTGGTTTGGAATTTAAAAACTGTTTTCTGTATTTTAATTTTGAAAAACATGGAAAACTTGTGTGGTTGGCTAGATTGGAAAACAGTTTTTTGAGATTTAACAAAGGAAACAGGTTGTTTTTAGAAAACAACAAAAAGTCATTTCCTAAATTTTCACTTTTTGAACTGTATTTTAGTTTTTGAATCCCCAACCAAACGCAGCCTAAGTTTCGTTGGGAAAGTACACCATTTACCTGAAAAGTAAAGTTTGGGTCTAGTGGAGTTCTGAATCTTCAGTCTTCTGATATTGAGTGCTCATATGTTGCTGAAATATGCTAGAACAATTTTTGTCGGTTGCCATATTATCTCTGTCTTGTAACTGAGACAGTTAATGCCTCTTTCCATTGCCTGATTGCATGAAACTGTATTCTATAAGACTCTCTTTTGTACATGTAATAAGTAGGTTCTTTTGATTTATTCGTTAAAGCACAACTTATTTTAGACCCACTATATGTGGAATGATGATATAGATCTTGTTACTTGTTTAATCTTTGTAGTTTTTGATCCTTTTTTGCCATAGGAAGTGCTGATGTCATATTAGCTTTTTACTGCTTTTAAGGGTTAGTGCGTATTTTGCTGTTCATAAAAAAGTGTTTTACCAAAATTGAAGAGTATTAGAACAATTTAGTTTTCAGCTTGTAAGCCATTTCTCTTGCAGGCAGCGTCAAACTGAGGAGAAGTGGGAGCATGATCTTTATGAGGATGACGGTCCCCAAGCTGCAAGTATGGATTAATTCTGACTCAAGTAGTTGCTAGCAAAAATGGAAATATGGGCTGGACCCATTTCTCAGTTGGTTGACAAATTGTAATGTCCTGAAAAATGAAATGGAGATATTTCAAAAACTTTGTCTTTTATTATGTTTTTAACTTTGTTAATGGCATGTGAAGATCCCAAAGCTGGTGTTAGAGATCTTCGAATGAAACTCCAGAAGAAGGGTTCACAGCTAGTTAACCAGAGTGGGAAGGGCACTGCTGTGGGAGGTGTTCGGGATCTACGTGAAAAGCTATCAGGCGTAATGTACCCACAACCACCAAATTCTGATGTATCAAAGATTCAGACATCAGTTGACGTTGCTAGACCTGCTAGAAAAAGAACTAAAGTTGAAGCGGCTGTGCCAGATTCTAAAACTGCTTCAAATCCAGCTCTTTTGAAGAAGTCTCAGCAAAAGGTAGTGAAAATGCATTATGAATGATATTTTCTGCTATGAACCTTTTATTTATTCAAAGTGCTTCTATCTGTTCCTTTTATATTGTCCTTGTTTGCTATAAGAGTAAGGTGTCAAGGTGTTTTTATTCAGTACATGTTGGGGAAATATTCTTTGTGCAAGGAATACAAATATATAGATACGTTACTACATTTGATAGTATTTTGGTGCTATAACTTGTTTCCATTGTGAACAGTTATTTGTTATTGTCCATGAGAAATTCATAACTGAGGGTATCTAAACACCCTTACTCGACTAATCTCTTGGGGCAACATGTTGACCTCCTTACCTCAATGTGTTAGGAGACTCAAGGGAGTTGCCCTATTTTTGTAGGATCACAGAGGGTTAAACCCAAGTCTCTCACTTCTTGATGTGAGTGCATGACCATCAAACCAACCTCTTGGGGTTTCTTTAAAGTGAATGTGAGAATAATCAATTGGCCTAGCTTATGTTGCTTGTTGATTATAGCTAATGAAGAAATGATTAAAAAGTACTTCAAAAAAGAAGATGCTAAACCCTATGAAAGTAGTGGTGTTGGTCCAGTGGTTTTGCGAGTGTTTTTTTGTGATAGTTGAAACATTACAATTTCACTATTTATAGAAGAGTAAGTGGTATTAAAATTTTTCATATATTCCGATCAAATCAAATCAAACCAATCCAATAATTTTAATTTGTTCTTTTATTTGAATTATATTATATTGGATTTTAAAAGCTAAAGCCTAAAATTATGTCTAAAGTCAAGATCTTTTGTTGGATATTGGCTCTTGAAAGAGATAATTTCTTTGACGTTCTTCAAAGGAGGCTTCCCTTCATGTCAATTTCCTAATTAGCGTGTTTTAAGAATGAAGGATGAATCTATTGACCATCTTTTCCTTCACTTAACGTTTGCAGTTTCGTTGTGGACCTTGTGGTTGAGACGTTTAAAAGGAATTTGAGTTGGGTCCATGAGAAATGCATTGATGTTCTTAATACCAACATTATGAGAATACTTTTTCTTCTAGGTGGATGGTTTGACATCATTCCATTTTTGCTCTACCATGGATGGAGAGTTTTGCTAGGGAGGAATTGAAGGGTTTTTGAGAGCCACTCACATGACAGGGACTTCATCGGCTTATAATTTTTTTTGGTTGACTTTGGAATATCTTTTCAATGCTTCTCATATTGGATTTGGTTAGGTATTGGACTATATTGTTCTAGTTCTTTCTTTTGCTTGGCGTTCAAAATCGCAGCCGTGAGGACTCCTTGATTTTTTATTATTAGACCTTTTAGTTTGAGGTTGGGGTTACTCCATTCATGGGTTTGAATCTGGGAACAACCTCTCCAATCTGGGGCAAGTCTATGTATATCGTCCTTTCATCAAACCTTGCAATGGCAGGAGCCTCGCTCATTAGGTACAACCTTTAGGCCCTTTAATATAAGACTCATAAAAAAAGTGAACATCCCTATCAAATTGGATTGCTTGTCGGTTTTAGGAGTTCAGAGCAATATATTATAATTTTTTAACCTTTTGAAAATCGTGCGCCTGATTAGGATTAAGAAGGAATTAGCTTATTGACTCCTTAGATATTATTGAAGAATTAGTATTGAATATCTCCCTATAATTAGTACAAGCTCCCTTAGCAGAGTGACATATTTTGTCGAACAACCATAGGGGTTTCTAGTAGTGATGATAGAACTATCTAGATGGGCTGCATTAAACTTGGAATTGACATTGAACCATCAATGATAGTGCATTAATTTCCCTTGATTTAGACTCCTTCCCCTCTCCTTATACGAAGAAAATCAAGAAGCCTGTCTTGAATTGATATGCATTTCAGATTCAGGTCTATATCCATATATTCATTTCAACTCCCATGATAAACTCTTCACAACCAAATAAAAACTAAAGACAATACTAATAAAAGAATGGCTTAGAGGATCCTTGAGAGTTCCAATGCATATAGAGTATGGTTCTCCTGAAATTCATGTTTTGTACTGCATGGGGTCACACTTTCCTAAAGTTTACTTCATTTAATACCTTGTAAGATTGGTTGAAAATACCATCCCTAGTTTGTACACTATTATGCATGTTTGAGAATAAGATGTAATTCTTTATGGTGAATTATATAGAACATATAGTCCCCGTTTGGGATAGCATTTTCAAAGTGCTTTTGCTCCAAAAGCACTTTTGGAGGTGTTGGGTAACACCAACTTTTAGCTAAACTGCAGTGGGGAAAAACAATTTTCTGCTTTTAGAAGAAGTCGGGAGAGACTAGCTTTTCCAAAAGCGCTTTTCCTATAAGCGCTTATCAGAAAAGTGCTTTTTGAAAAGCTCTCCCAAACGGGGCCATAGTATGACCTAATGCAGATAACAAGATTGCATCAATTAATAGAATGTCTAACTAACAAAAAAAATCACTTTGAGTTTATGTCTGGGAGATTAATAATGAAACCTATTTACATACGGAAGAGATCCCTATAGAAAGCTCATAGTAGAGTATCAAAAAATATAATATATTGAGTTTTAGGAGAAATGAGTTAGAAATAAGCACATTGACTTAATAAAGGATATATACATGGTGAACCAATAACCATAGTAAAAACGACAATAGAAAAAACTAGTGAGTTCCCAATTACAGTTGTTTTACTCCAGTTGTTAGCTTCAGCCCTTTGCTTTTGTACTAGTAATGGAAAAATTGACCGAACATATTTAAGAAGATATTTTAGGATATATATTGTCTATTGATGATTTTGTGTTAATTAATAAAACTAAATACGATTTAATTCCGACTTAGATGTTTGGAGAGAGACTTTGAAGTTTAGAGGGTACAAAATTAGTAGCCTAGTCCCTAGAATGACCTTTAGGAGTCCTTGGAAGTTCATTTTTCTTACTCAGTCTTTTTTCAATTCTATGGTTAGGCTCAAAGTAGGTGAGGGGCTACTATTCCTTTTTGGGAGGATATTTGGGGTGGTACTTCTAGTTTTGCGCCTCTTTGTGCTGATCTTTATTGCCTTTTAGACCTTCACAATAAACCCATCTCCTCATTCATTTTGGCCCTTATTAGTGGCGGTTTGGGTGGTCTTTCCTGGGTTTTTCATTTGGGTAGAAACCTTACTAATAGAGAATGGTAGGAGGCAGAGGTTTTGTTTGATTCCTTATTTTAGGGTTTGCTTTTCTGACGAGGATGATGGGTTTACTTGGCCTTGGGACTCCTTTGGTAGGTTTTCAGCAAAATCCTTCTTTTCTATTCTTGTTGACAATCCTTTTGCTTCCCCTAGCCCATCTACTCTTTTATTAAGAAAGCGGTTGTCCCTTCTGAGGTCAGTTTATGGGTTAGGTCATTGCCTTTGATAAGCTACACACAAGAGATGTTTCTTCAACTTAGGTACCCCAATTTTGCATTTCTTTGTAGTGGTGTTGTCTATGTAAGCAAGCTAGTGAGTCGGTTGCCCATATTTTTATTGTTGTGTGTTTTCTTGTAGAGTTTGGCACAAGTGGCGTTCTCATTTTCTAGTTGTGACCCTTCAAGGGCCAGCTATCAAGGCGCAAATGTTTTCTTTTTTCTTTTTCTTTTTTTTATTTTCTGAGACAGCGGTATCCTTTCGACCAATCCACTGCGGCCGCCACCCACCCACAAGGCCACGAACCAGGAGACCTAGGGCGTAAGACTCACCACGCCACCCAGGAATAAATCATAGAATGGAAGCGCCAGAGGGATTCGAACTTGCAACCAGCTGAGTCAGCATTTGCTCGCCCGCCTCCAACGACCACTGAGCCAATACCCTGATGGGTTGCGCAAATGTTTTCTTGCACATAGACCAAGTTCCTTTGAGGTAAAAGAAGCATTTGGTGTTTGGCTTGCTTGGCAGCGGATGGTGCATATGGGAGGAATGAAACAAAAGAATTTTCAACGGAGTTGAGTCTAGTATGGAAGTAGTGAGAGTTGTCTCACTTTTTGGCTTCCTTATGGGTTGCTAATAGTAATTTGTCCAAGGGTCATACCGTCATAGTTTTTTGGATTGGTTTAGAGTGTGGGGGAATGTAATTCCTTGAGCTCATCTCTGTCAGGGTGAACATCTTATCCTCCCCTTGCTTTGGTTTGTCTTGTGTTGTACTTCTATTCTATATTAGTGCTACTTTTTAGTTGCTTTCAAATAAAAAGTAGGGTTAAATTAAATACATTATATGTAACTTTTACAGAAGTAGAATTACAAGTAGAGAGACTGCAGAGATTGAAAGCTAAGAAATACCAATAAGCGAAAAATTTACTTATTTAGGCTCAATTGTTAATTAGGAGAGAAAATCTGCAAATTGGTTAAACATCACCTGATGTTATACCATTTTACATAATAAATTAAGAACCACATCCACGACCATGAAAACGCGGTGTTGGTAGCGGATTTAATTGAGAAGAAAATTAAAAGGTTCTTTTGGAGAGGAATGGATAATGATTTCAATCTTCACTTGGAAGATTGGAAGGTTGTCCAAAGACTGGTGGAGAAGAGCGGTCTTGGTATCGACAATGTAATCAAGCGAAATGAGGCTTTGGGGCTAAGTGGCTATGGCGGTTCACTAGAGAACAAAACTCTCTTTGGGCATGGGTTATTGCAAGTTGGTACGGGATTTCGACTTTTGATTGGTCATCTCGAAGAATTGGAAGACTTACTTATAGAGGTCCATGGAAATTTATTGCATCTCTGCTCCAAAGCTTACACCTCATCTTTCTCCTAAGGTTGGGAATGGAGATACCTTTTGGTTTTGGGAGGACAACTGGATAGGATGCTCCACTTTTCCATGACTCTACAGGTTACCTTCAATTCATTTCCAACCCATTTGTTCCTTCTTAGTTAACAGTACTCCACTCTTGGCTACCATTCACCCTTGGAATTTTCATTTTTCTAGACCTCTCTCTGTTTGGGAATCTAGTGAAATTGCACAACCCTTGGATTGGTTGGATCATGTTAGGTTATCCTTGAGCCCAGGCTGTCTTACTCGGTCTCTTTATCACTCTGGAAATTACACGTACAACTCTTTCTTTGAATTCGTATGAGATTTTCCTTCAATACCTCCCTTCACACTGTACTATAATATATGGAATTGCTCATCTTCCTTCTAAAATCAATTAATCAAGGTATTTGGATGGTTACTTGCTGTAGGAGGCTAAGCGCAACTGATGTGCTGCAGTCCCATTTTCCCAGGTTATATATTTCCCATTCGTGCTACCCTTTATGTTTACGAGATGGTTAAATGCCGGATCATCTGTTCTTCTCTTGCCGACTTTGCAAAAAGAATGTGGCAAAAATGGGTGACATTTTTGGAAGGGCGGTTCCGGATTCCGGTATCTTGTGAGGATTGTTTCTTCATGTTGCAGGATTCTCAGCTGTCTTTGAAGGAGAAAAATATTTTGCCTATGGCTGCTTTTGCTACATTATGATGCATATGGCTGCAGAGAAATAGGAGAATTTTCCATGATTCCGTTATAGAGGATAATAGGCTTTGGAAGTTATAAGGTTGGCGCTTGTTCTTGGGTAGAAGGGTCAAAATTTGCAGCAGGGTACTCCTTCACAACTTGGTTCAGAGATTGGCCCAAGTGTATGTAATGGTTCAATGAAAAGCCAGCATGGAGTTGGTGCAGATGGTAAAGAGGTGGCTTTGGAACCCAAAGGCTATTGGCTCAACTCTTCTTTTAACACTGAAATCATAAACATTTCATTTGCACATTAAACTCAAAACTATAACATATGTCAACCTCATCAAACACTACTCAACAATGTTGAGTTGGTATGAAACTCTAAACACCTATTTAAACATGTTGTACGAATAAAATCTTTGATCTACCAGTGTATGAAAACTGCAAGCATCCGTGATTGATCACAATTATTTATTTTTCATCAAAAAAAGAGGTGAAAAAAATGATCTGTGGCAATAGTAGGGCGAAAATTATGACTCCATTTCTCATTACCTAACTATTCTTCCTCAAACTAGTTTCTAACTATTGGAGTTAATCAATCCAATGAAAAACCTCTCACAATCTCTAATTGAGCAAATATTGAAAAAATTCAATATTTTCTTGGAAAAGTTGTGGAAAATCTTGAAAGAAAGTTTCCTTGATCTTGAATTATTCTACAGCAAACTGTGAAAGTGTTTTAGACTTGCTGCCATAAAATTTGGTGTTGTCAGTATTGATGACTTGGTAACCTCAGTTTGTGCTTACATGATGAAAAAGATGTGAGTGTCTACATCAATTGTTTTTCGTTTTTTTTCTTCTTTCTCTACATAATAAAATTACGTTTGTTCCTCTAAAAAAAAAAGAAAAAGAAAATACAAATGGGTTTCGTGATGGATTTGTATATTACAAGCAATGCTAGCATACTGTGAAGATCAGACTACTCTCATAGAGACTGTATGCATCCTCAAATTTTCACCCTAAATTCCATTCCTTGATCTTGAATTACTCTGCAGCAAACTGTGAAAGTGTTTTAGGCTTGCTGCCATAAATATTGGTGTTGTCAGTATTGATGACTTGGTAACCTCAGTTTGTGCTTACATGATGAAAAAGTGAGTGTCTACATCAGTTGTTTTTCGTTTTTTTTTTCTTTCTCTACATAATAAAATTATGTTTGTTCCTCTAAAAAAAAAGAAAAAGAAAATACAAATGGGTTTCGTGATGGATTTGTATATTAGAAGCAATGCTAGCATACTGTGAAGATCAGACTACTCTCATAGTGACTGTAAGCATCCTAAAATTTTCACCCTAAATTCCAGGTTCTATTCATTTGATGGCTACGTGGAGCATCTTGTCTTGTAAGCATGCAAACTAACACAGAGAACTCCCTTCTCGTCCTATCTGAAACTGTTAGTATGACTGTTGACTCTTAAATTTAAAAGAATGTAAACAAGGGCTTAACCTTGGTCACAATTGAATCTTATATTTTTCTGTTTCAGACAGCACACATTGGCTACCAAGCAACGAATCAGAGAACAAAAATATATAGACAAATTCAAATCATGTGTGAATACGGTAGTGTCAAAGTAGGCTTCTTTATTTTAAAAAATGTTTCTGATTTCCTTGTTTCCTTTTCTTTTCTACCTTGCACTCAATAGATTAGGACTCTTTTGGTGTAAACCTCACTCATTATTTTTGTGTTTGCCTGAATTATATTATAAATGATATATGTTATTCATCTTTTGTCTATTTTAATATCTTTCATTTGACAGACTGATACAGTGGATGGCTTGCTTCGTTCCCTTGGACTTGAGAAGTATTCAATAACATTTCAGGCAGAGGAGGCATGTGACTGTCATATATGTCATGTTTTTCCAATGATTTCTGGACTCTTTGCATTTAGTTTAGCATTTTCTGTTGCTTCTGCAGGTTGACATGACTGCTCTGATGCACATGACTGATGAGGACCTCAAGGCTTTAGGAATACCAATGGTAAATTCTAGAAAACCATATTCCTTTTGCAACCTTGTTTGCTTTCCCTTTTCTTTTCTGCATTTTCTTTTTCCCTTTTGGGTTTTCTGGTATCTATTAAGATAAATTCTTTGCGATGAACAAGCACAATGCATGCAACAATGAGATAGAGCTTTATCCCAACAACCATTTGTGGAGTCAAATTAAAAGACTGACTTTTAGTTCGACATTGTAATCTTCTCTACTTAGGATCAGAATTGGTAGTGTAAGTTTGGTGGTTGCATGAAGGGCCAGGATGTCCTCATTAAATATAAATGCCAACTTAGACTTTGATTGCATCTTTTTTCACTGTCCTTATGCTAAGGTCCCGTGGGGACATTGGTTTGCCTTTTCTGGCAATAGACTTCTCATCCCTCGTCAGGTTGAGGAAGGTTTGTCCGTGTGCCACATTCCTTCCTTATCCAAGGATGAGAAAGGCATAGGTCAGATTGCTTTTTTTGCTACCCTATGGTTGTTATGGCTTGAACGCAATACCAGAATTTTCACAATATTGCTAAATTGGAATCTCAACAGTGGGAAACTATTAAAATCACTGTCCTCACGCTAAGGGCTTCTCTTTGTTGGATTGGTTGTTGAATTGGGACAATTGTGTATGTATGTGGGTAGGGTCCATGTTGGTTGAATTTCGTTATGGTTGTATTTTGTCTCAGTGTGTCTCATCACCTCTGGTGATTCAGACCGGTGTACTTTTTTCCAATGATTAATGTATGTTTCGCTTGTTTCTTCTCAAAAAAAAAAAAAACTTCAGTTATAGAATATAATAGTTTTTTTAAAATCTCTCTGAACTAGTTAAATTGTACGTTAGTTTTGATGTCTTCCTTCTGACTTAATCTCATGATAAATCTGATCCTGGATTTTGACGTACGAATCTTCTTTCATGAGAATGGATTTGTGAAATTTGCTCTGTTCTGAATTTGATAAATATTTTTGTTCATTTGGTGGTTTCAGGGTCCTAGGAAGAAGATACTTCTAAGCTTAAACTCCTGATTGTAAACCTGCCACTGAATCTTTGGAAGAGCCTTGGTGTGCGTAGTTCTATTGGGTTATGAAAGCTGACCTTTGTTACTGGAAAAGGCTCTGGTAACTAACAGCATCATTGAAACAAAAAAGAAAAAAAGAAAAGAAAAACACTTGACCCACTGGGACAAACAATATTATGTTTCCTTGTTGATTTATACCAGTAGTTTGTTTCAGAACAGTGTAATCCCTGTTTGAATAGGAAAACTGATCAGATTCTTGGCTTCTGTATTGTTTCTTGGACTGAAGATGTGCATTCTCTGAGCAGTTTATTTAGGGGGCTTCTCAGCAGTCATCATTTCTTCACTTGGTTGAACTGATTTTTGCGTGAACTGCATTAAATGTCTCCAAAGCCAAAAAATTGTGTTATTTTTAACTAACTTGTTCTGTACAACATGAAACATGTATGAAATTTGAACTGTCCTATATCCTTTAGATTAGCATGGATTTACGTGTATTGCATGGATACATGTTGATGCAAGGGACGAGGAATGTTTGAGTTTTAATGCGAGTTTTTTATTTTGATTTCCCACACTATATCTACTTGTGTTGGAAGTACCTTTTGAGAATGAACTGATTTTCTGGTTATATTCATATATGTAAAGGATGATGAAAATAAATTGATTTTCCTGACAGCCTAAATCCATTTAGTTTGGCTTTCTTGCACAGCTAGAGCATACAAACATTGATAGCCTAGACTGCTCGTGTCTGCAAAAAGCTGCTTGGTTACAACTTATCTCAAGGGAATGTATTTGAAGCCAACTTATTGATTAGAACAATTTCATTATCTTGTTATTTTGTCCTATCAAAAAAAATATTCAAGAACCCATTAACAAAGTTAATAACAAAAACACATCGACCAGTTTCCCCACAAAAAAAAAATGTAAATTAATCTGAAGCAATGAAGCAAACTTAAAAAGTCCTTATAAATGCAATTGCTGCAGTAGTCACCAGTAATCCCTGCATGTACACAACCCGTTCTTAAAATGATGAAACCTCTTTACATCTCTCAAGATAATCTCTCTTCTACTAGCCATGCTTACATATTTCATCATAGAATGACAATCCCCACAAACCCTCAAATTCTTCACAATCCTAATTGTTGTTTCACTACGAGTACAAATAAGCCCAAATGCAAGAGCCAGCTTCTCACTATGACTTCCCAATGCATCTTCCTTCTCTTCTTCCTCAATATTATGAAGCACCCATTTGGTATCAGGAATATATCCTTCTTCACTAGCTCTTACCATCATCTCTTCCAACTTTGTGTATATTTCCGTTGAACGCTCATGGGCCCGATCGCCAGCTAAAAACCTATGCACCCGGCCGTCCACCTCGATGTAACTCCAACCAGGTGGCTTCTCAATGCCCTTGATTTTCATAGTGATTCTCACTCTCTCCACATCTTCCCATCGCCCAACTCCTGCATAGATATTGGACAAGAAGATATAGCTCCCGGGATGTGTAGGTTCGAGTTGAAGGAGTTTTTCGGATGCTAATTCTGCCATTTCAATGTTCTTGTGAGCTCTACACGCACAGAAGAGCGCCCCCCATATGACAAAATCAGGGTTAATTGGCATTTTCTCGATGAAACATAGGGCTTCTTTTAGTTGACCTGCACGACCAAATAGATCCACCATGCATGCATAGTGCTTAACATTGGGCTCAATTTCATGATCAAACCTCATAGTATTAAATAGGCGAAGCCCTTTGTTTACAAGTCCAGAATGTGAGCATGCGGTTAAGACAGCTAGAAAGACTATGTCATCTGGCTTAATCCCTGCAAATAAAGCACACTAACTTCAATATTTAACACTAAGTCATATGAGTGAGATTTTGCAGAGAAAGAGACAAGCAATTTCTAACCTGTTGCCCTCATGTTTTCAAAGACATGAAGGGCTAAATCAGAGCATCCATGAGTTGCCAAACCGGATATCATAACACTCCAAGTGAGAAGATCTTTCTCTTTAATTTTCCCAAAAACCTGTCTAGCAGAGTCAATTTTCCCACATTTTGCATACATATCAACCAAAGCAGTTCCTATTATCTTATTCAACTGGAACCCGTTTTCCCAAATGTAGTCATGAATCCAAATTCCAGTTTCTAAAGCACCAATCTTTGCACAAGCTGATAGAGCTGAGACAATAGTAAGATCGTTTGGCTTCACACCCTCTTCCAACATCCTATGAAATATGCCCAAAGCCTGTTCATGATCCTCATTTTGAGAAAATCCCGAGATCAACGTGGTCCAAGAAACCACATTTTTCTCGGGCATTTGATCAAAAAAGTACCTCGCTCGTTCCAAATCGCCTATTCTCAAAAACCCATTAATCAAACAATTCCAAGAACCCGCATTTCTCTCCGGCATAGCCTCAAACATCTCACTAGCCTTCTCCAAGTCCCCAGCTCTACAACACCCATTAATCAAAACATTCCACAACAACACACTTTCAAGCTTATTTATCTCCGGCGTTTCATCAAACACTTGTAATGCAACTCCCAACATCCCAAGTTTCACATACATATCAACCAAAGAAACCCGAACAAACGAATCGAGTTCAATACCAATCTTAATGATTTTCCCATGTAGAGCCCCACCAAGATCAATTTCAGCTAGCATTGCAGCCGATTTCAAAACAAACGGAAACGTGAGCCGATTGGGTCGGACATTGAGATGTAACATGTGGATTAGTTTAAAAATGGCAGTTTCGAAACGGTTATTGTCGGAAAGGCCTCGGATCAATGCATTGGAGACGAAAGAGTTGGGGAGGTGGAAATAGTGGAAGATTGAGAGGGCATAATCTATGGATTTGAGCAAAGAACAGGTGGAGATAAACTGGGTGATGATCCTACTGTTTTGTGAGAGGTTGTGGAGGAAGATCTGAGCATGGATTTGTTGGAGTTGTTGAGTGGTTTTGGAGGAGTGGATAAGTGAAATGAAGTGGTTTTCTGATTGTGAAGAAGAAGAAGAGGAAGAAAGAGCAGTTAATCTGGTAATGGTGGTTTTGGTTTCAGAGAAGAGAGGAGAAAGAGCTTTCATCATAGTGCAACAGTTTTGTGGAAAGTTTCAAAAAGTCGGTAAAATCAGGAGGGAAAGACAATTTCTTTCCTCTTTTGCCCTTCTTCTCAAAACAATGTCAGGAAATTACTAAGTTTTGAGATTTTTTTTTTCTTTTTTATTGTATTATAACATGCTCATAATATAATTACAGAGATCATTAACCAGACTTGGGAAACTGCAGCTTTCACGGATTGAAATTTCCTCCCATCACTGAAAACTATCTAGGGTCAAATTAAGAACACCCATTACATATGTCTTCTCTGACCTGTCCAATAAAAGGTTTCCAATGGATAAAACCCGTCTTGGCCCATCTCTTCCAACGAGGGATTCACCACCAAGTTTCTCCCATGCTTCAAAAATCCCACCGGTTTGTCTTGAACAGGCATGCCATCTTGCAACAGTGTCGTCCTCTATAGCTGATTCCAACAAATCTATTAATGGGCCAACACAAAAGGTCTCTCCCAAATTCTTTCATATGGAACAGTAAGAGTCAGATTGGATATTGAACTTTGCCATAAAACAATATATCCAGGTCAATTGGTCTTGGGCCATACCGAATTCCATTAGTTCTACCCATATCCTTCTCAATCTTCTTAAGTGCAGAAAGCAAGTCATGTGGACCAAGTTCAGTGAAACCTAACTGTTGTGTTAAGAAATAGCGGTTGGTCGAGCACATATGCAGGCTTCCTCTCGTATAAGCACCCATGTCTCGTGATGTCAATGCTTGACTTCTTCATTAGTCTCGAGGCATCATTAAAGTTGTGAATTCTATATTGCTCACATTACTACCCATAGCAATTACCACTTCCTGCTTAAGGGAATGAACTTCCACTAAGGCATCAGCATCAGAGAAACAAAGACCTGCTGCAGCGGCAGAATGGAATGGAATAACTTTCATTTTTAACCTTTTTTTTTTTTTTTTGGCTCTATATACTGCAATGAAACATAAGAATTGCTAATTTATTACTATTAAATAACGCACAAATTTCATAAATATGGATGGTAAAACAAAGTGAATAAGGATCACCTCTAGTATGCTTGATGACCTGTTTGGGTGGACATTTAAAAGCAATTATTTTGCTGAATATCTTCTGAAAAGGATTAAAAACCATCCATCCGTTAATGTTGATTTCGGGGTATTAAAAGTGATGTACAGAGCAAGCTACGGTGAAGGAAAAGAGATGATTACACCATCAGGTTTCAACGTGCGCTAAAGATGCAATTTGGCTTACCAATTGTAGAAGCGTTATCTTAAGTCTCCTCTTTTTTTCCTCTTCTTCCTCCGGTAGATGTGACGCAGCGCAGAGTGTAGTTTTATATCTCACCTTTGATGTTGGAAATGAAATCAGAAAACAGAGAATTGGAGTCTGGAGAAGAAGGAAGAAGAAAGAGGTCAAATGACTACATTGTTATTTCTTGTATTCTAGTGATGTTCATGAACAAGCCAGTGAGAATTTTAGTGAAGCGAGATGAGCTTACTCTGGAGGGTATTAAGCAGTGCAATAGTATGTTAATGTTGAGAAGGAAGAATGGAAGCTGGAAACACTATTTTAAAAATCTTGGGCACACTCCAAAAAAATAAGGTGTCTGTTGTGCGGAATCGTGATAAAGTATGAAAGAAAAAATAAGAAAATAAATTTAACGTGGTTCGGCAAATTGCCTACGTCCACGGGAGGCAACAAACTTGTATTACTTCACCCTTAGGTGGATCTTACAGATTGGATCTCTTGAATAGATCTTACAGAATAGATCTCTCTGAAATCAGGAATTTAACTCACTAAACATGAATTTCAAGAATGAAGTTAGGCTCTATTTATAGGAGTATGCAGGGGCATTTTCATAATTAAAATAATATATTTTAATACTATTATCAAACAATTCGGCGCAGCCCTCGTGGGCGGCCAAATTGTTGATCGAGTTGGTGGTTGGGATTTCCTCTCCCATTAAGACCGAATATATGTATGAGGCCAAAAAGTGCTTGAAAAAATGATAAACAACTCCAAACTAAGCTCTATCAATAACTTAGGAGTTGAATCTGTAGAAACTGATTACACGGTTGCGTTCGAAACGGTCGAAAATGGTAGAAACGAGTCTGACTTTGCTGAAATCAGACGAAAAATGAGTCGGATATGGTTGGTCAACCGAAAATGGATTCGGTCAACTGCATGCCAAAAACGGGCTGGGCCTGATGAACAGTATCGGGCCGAACGGGCTGGGCCGAGATAAACAGAGAGGACAGAGGCGGCTGGCCTGAGATGAACAGTATCGGGCCGAATCTGCTGGGCCGAGATAAACAGTGGCTGACCGCGTGGGCTGGGCTGAGATGAACAGTGCGGACTGAGTGGGCTGGGTCGGATGAACAGTGTCGAACCGAAACGGATCTGGGCCGTATGAACATGGTCGAACCGAAACTGACTGGGCCAGATGAACAGCGTCGGGCCGACCGAGCTGAATCGGGAGGAACAGCGCTGGCCGAAGTGGGCTGGATCGGGGATGGGCCGTATGAACAGTGTCGGCAGATGGGTCGGATCTGGGTCGAATTCGTATCGGATGAACAGTGCCGGGGAACAGTGTTAGCAAACGCCGTACAGGGATCAAACTTTGATCTGCTTCTGGGAACTCGTTTCTTGTCCGTTTTTCTCGCCGTTTGTTGCGTTGGACTCCTGAAAACAAGAATCAGAAAACAGTTCCGATCACGTTTACAGAATCTCGAAATTTCGACGCAGTCTCGAAAAATTCGATAGAGTGTCCGTTTTTCTTTCAAAGCTTCACCTTTACTCTGATACCAATTTTTTGTTTTTTCTTTCATGCTTTATCACGATTCCGCACAACAGTGTCAAGTCAATTTTTATCAATCACTCACTTGAAATGTTATTTTAGTACTTTCTTCACTTTTACTTGTAACCGCAATTACAAAATGATTTCTCTTATACTCAGCCATACATAGATGAACACAATTTCACCATGTCACAAGATCAAGTTGGATCTTGGAGCATTGAAATTACCAGAAAAAGAAAAAGAAAAAAGGGGCTATACAATACAAAACGCCTTGATCCATCTGATCTACATCAAGCATCATTCAAATATCCATTAGAATGTTTCTTTCCCACTCAAAGACCCCAGATTTCTCCACGTCCTGGTGTGATAGAACTGGCAAACCTAGCTCTGACGATTTTTTTCCAAGGGCATTTGAAAATATGACCAACAAAGTCTGACAGACATGGTGTTCATCCATCTTCTCCAATTCTGTAAGTGTTGAAGAGAGGTCCTCCCACGGCTTATAATAAGACCTGCTCAAAACGGAAAGTTGCATTGCCAATTCAAATTTGTTAACAGTTAAATTTCAAAGGGAGGTTCAGAAGAAAACACAAGCACCCTTAAGTGACTCCTGGTCATAGCAGTTAGAAAGTATTGATCCCAAAAGCAATAAGTGTTGGGTAGATACTTAACTTAGGTATAGAATCTACCCTTACTCCACTACTGCAATTTGTGGCCATTGAAAAGGATGTCAAACATCATCATCATCATCATCATAATAATAATAATGAACAGACCCAGCTTGACTTTTAGCCAGACTGGTCTATAACTATGATGTAATCTGATTCCCATGTAACCAGATACTCTAGTGTACTTTTTGTTTTTCCAAGGGGGCCAAATTTAAGAAGAAAATGTCATTACCATCTCCAAGCTGGATTAGCTTCGACGGGAGAACGTATCTTCGAGCACAGCACTGCCACAAAGTTGCCTTGATTGCCGCCAGCTATAGAAACTTTTCCTGATTCAACATTTAAGGATGGTGGTCACTAAAATTTTATACAGAATATTTGCTAAGACAACCAACGAGTGGAAGAGCATCCGAAGCCAGTATAAGTAAAATATCATGCCTGACTGCTTTGCAGTAATCATTACATGTCCGAAAGTATGTACAAAATGAAATAGCAAATATTTTGAAATGCTACTAGATTTAAGTATGTGGTAAATTGTAAACTTGGCAACAAAAAACCAATTCAATAAAGCATTTTCTCAACTACATGGGGTCGGCTACATGAATACGCTTCCTCTACTACGATCTAGCAAGGCAAAGTCGATTGTTATATTATAAGTAGTTACAATTTTCTCTATCCATGTTTTCTGGAATAGTTTCTATCCATGATTTTTTTTTAAGAGGAATTATTCATGTTAATGTAGGTCTTCCCTAGCCCATATCATTACCATTAATGATTAATTGGTCACTCTTCCTAACACTGATGGTTTTTGTTGTATATGCCCAAACTATATTTAATCTCTTTTCTCTCAATGTATCTTCAATTGAAGCTATCCCTATTTCTTAAATGCGTTCATATAAAATTTGCTCTTTCAATGTTTTACCACATATCCATCTAACATTCACATTTTTGGCACACTTGTTAATATGTTGTTTCTTTATTGCACAATATTTTGTTCAATAAAGCATGGCTAGCCTAATAGTGGTCTTATAAAATCTTTGTATGAAAAAAGGACTTATAAAATTTTCTTTTCAGCTTCAATGGGATGTATCGATTATATAATACTCTAGAAGCACTCTACTTAATACACCTTGCTTTGATTCTATGATTTAAATCACCTCTTATTCTTACTCTTGTTGAATATCTAAGTCTAAATATTAGTAATAAAATCATTATCATTGTTTCTTCTCAAAAAAAAAAAAAAAAAAATGAATATCTAAGTCTAAATTGCTAAAGTTTTTATTCCTTGGTAACACTTAGCTTTCAACTTTCACTATATCTCCCTCTGTAATTGTAATTCCACAAAAATTACTAGCAACAAAAACCAAATCATGTTAGCAATCTAACCAGAAATACTACCCTAGGTAGGAAAATAGTAATGCATGCAGCATGAAGTCATGGACATTCAAGATTTTATGACAAGACAACAAATTAAGTCATTGAAAAACTTCAACAGCTAGTGCTGGAGGTTTTACATAAATCAACCAATAGATAAATAATATACCTGTATCATTGGAGGCATCAAAGAAGAGTAATAAGCTGAGTGCACATATGACTGATGGAAGCACTCTACATTCAATTCCAAGAAGCTGCTGTAGGTACAAAATAATAGCAGCTAATATCTCATTATTGCAATGATCACCAGTTTTACCTTCTTCAAAATCAATTTCCCTAGCCTCAATATGTCTTTTCTCTATATGCTTCAATAGTGATTGTAGAGTCCTTACATTCAAACTTTCTAGGCCAAAGCGGGTTTTGCAAGATCTTGAAATCTCTCCCAAAATCACTGAAGCAGTCACCCAACGCAAAAGTTTTGAAATAGGAGAATCTTCAAATTGTTCTTCCCACAAAACATTATCGTAATTACTATATCTTTGTATTAGAGAGGCTTTCCCTTTCGAGTATGGCTTTGATGCAGTGCCTATTCCCCACTTAACGTACTCTGAAAGTTTTGTCTTATCCTGTGTGAAAACATGGAAAACATATTTCAATAAATAAAAGATTATGGCAAGAACATCAAAACTCAAATGGATTTAAAATTAAAACATTGGGGAGCTTTCTGAGGAAGATGAAAGTCGTGACGAATCCGCAAAAAGCAAATGGACAAGAAGAAGGCCAACAACCCCCAATACAATAAAAAGGAAAAAAAAGTTGAGGAAACTTCAATCTGGTATAAATTGAGACTCAACTAAAGACAGAAGGGGCAATGGAGTTTCAAGATGAAGATTTTCTTCTGGAACCTCAGAGATAGTGGGGCACATTCAAAGAGGAGAAGAATCATTATAATTTTTAAAAAAGAACAGCTCAGACATAGTTTGCATTTCAAGAAATCAAGAGTAGAAGCAGGGAAGATTTGTAGGAAGCTTGTGGAGTTGCAAATATAAAGGAATGGATTATATTACGAGCTGAAGGAAGGAAGGACAGGAGGTATTGTTCTCACATGGAACATTCGAACAATGAAGGTGGTTGATACCTAGTGGGGAATTTGTCAGTATCTATTTGCATAGAAGAAAAAGATGGGAAAGCTGCTGGTTTTCACCAAGGTATGACAAGTCGACAAAACTAGGGGTCTGCTCCTTTTATACTATGAATAAAAACAAAACACTGGGATCTTTATAGTGAACAGCTTATGGGATATGTGGGTGTGCGGATTTGAGTGCTTCATACGAGTGAAGAGTGTATGGAAAATGATCTTCAACAGATTGTTTTGATACTATATTTTACTAATATTATCAAACACTATAAACTTCAATCATCCATGCAAAGAAGAATATTAGATATTATATCAAATAACAATAGCGAGAGAGAGAGAGAGAGAGAGAGAGAGAGAGAGAGAATACTGTATTACTTATAGCTGCTGGCGGTACACTCATGAGCATTTTTAATGTTACATTTGATAACTATAAAATTTGATAAGTATTGTAGAAATGTATATATATATATATATATATATATATATATATATATAATAAAAATACTTTTTACTTTCCACAGTGAAGCCATTTTGGACATAATTCCAACAATACCCTCTCTTCAATTCTTTAAAATTTTGTTTTTTTACACTCGGTTATAACATTATCAAAAGGGTAAATTAGTAATTCCAAACAATATGTGTATGCTTTTTTATTTTGGGGCAATAGATTTTTGAAACACTCCTCTAATGCTGTATATTGTTTATAAAATGAATATACTTTTAATCTTTACTGTTTTTTTCAGTTTTTATTAATTAGTCCTATTTGTTTTGGGTTAGTTTTCTTAAATTTCTTATAATTTCAGTATATATTCTCTTTATTTACGACTTTATTGTTTTTCATTTGAGTAGTTAGTGAACATATATATATATATCGGTTAATACAAGACTACAAATATCTAATTTTTAAAATGATTTGATTTGATTATTGTATTTTCTGTTCTGTTTTAATGTAAACTGTGTTATGTTTTACTTTTAATTGTATTTTTAATGTTATTAATTAGTCATGAATTTGAGTAATGTAATGATATTCTTTTAGGGTATTTCATATTTGTTCTTAATTTCTATGTTTGATGGGTTATTCTCTATTATTCTTTAATTATCTTTATAAATTGTATTAATTTTGTTATAATATGATTCCAAGAATCAATATATATATTAGTCTGTCTTATGGTATCAATTTTACTTGTAGTGATTATCTAATTTCATTATTTTTTTTTTTATTTTTTTTTTAATTGTCATGCGTATTGTTGTGATTGTTCACTTTCACCATTGGTACCATACAAAATTATTACTCGATCGTTATCTGTGATCTATTAAGGATGGTAACACTTTGACTTCTACATTATTTTTTGTTAATTTGTTAAATTTATATTATTTGCTGTATTTATTTTCTGTTTTTATTAATTCCTCCATTATGTTGTTTTTATTAGTTATTGATTATGAAAGAATTTTAACTTTTCCATTATTTTTATTTTTATTACTCTAATTATGTAATTTCATTAATAAAGTAAGATCATTATATTCTCATTGCTTCAAATTATTAAATTTAGAAAAGAAAAGAAAAAATACAAAATATCAATATCCTTCTTTGATTGTAGGGTACCATAAATTATATTTGTACTTTTAGTTTCACCATGGTATATTTTTTAATGATATGTAACTTCACGTGCAACGCATCGTGCACGTTCACTCGTATATGTATATAATATATATATATTATATACATATATCAAGTTGTCTAAAAACCATAAAAGAAGGATTAATAACAAACTCAAGAGCTAAGCTTGGCACAAATGGACCTGTCATACCTTGAATTTTATAGGCTTGGCTCATGAAATTAAACTCACCATTAGGTTAAGTTGGTCAAATTACACTACCAGCCATAAAAGGTCGTACCATTCTTGGCCACACACTAGGTCCATTCAACTAGATTGAGGATAATTCATTGGAGTCTTTGGCGTTGTTTTCTTGGCATTAGCTAGGTCATCACCACCCAAACAATCTCACTTCATGCAGATCTTGGGCTTCTTCGAAATTTTTAAAATTTTACAACTTTCACAATAATTCATAAAAAACAGTTTAAAGAACTACGTACAAGGTATCTCAACCTTTTTGTTTCATTTTTATCTATAGTCCTCTTATAAATATACAGTACAAAATTAGAGATACTTTACGACGTACAAAAATTAACTTGTTTTGTTCTTAAAAGAATAATTATTCAAATAGCAAATAGTGAAGATGTCACGCCTGGGTTGCACCGCAGTGCCCCCTACCCAGGGTGATGAGTACCTCATACCGAGCGTACCCCAGCCATTATATACCATATAATATTGTCACATCTCAGTATACAGCATACCGTAGCGTCTAGTACCCCGGGATCATTTATCCATACTATTCACTGATGAATAGTGCAGGGCCTCCCCCAGATTCGAATTCACAACCTCATAAGGTTTGATATGTAACATCCTCCCCAACTTGTAACTGTGTTACAGAAGAATCTTCTAATATGGTATAACTATTTTTCAAAAGTTTTAAATTTAGAATATCACTTATAAAAGTTTTAAAATTTTCATTAGGATATGTATAAGTTTTAAAACTTTAAAAGCTTAACATTGCAAACAAATTATATATCTATATTATTAGAGTTTTTTAATTTTTATCTCCTAACCCTTGCTTAGTCCATGACTAGATGACACGGCCTTGCCTAAACAAGTTGAATTGCTTATGCATTTACCTTGACAAGATTGGCCTTTGGTATAATCCACGTACGCATCTCCTTAAAAAAATTCTTGTCAAAGGAAAGTGAAATTAAAAAATTAATAAACCTGTAATCACATAAGAGTATGGTCAAAGGTAATAAATTTGAAGCTTTTATTGAACTATGTAAACTAAAGTCTATAACACTTATAGTCTAATTAGGCTTCATATATCTCCCTAGATATGAACATTTACTATTAATAAATTGTCAAAAAGGCACCCCTACTAGTCTCCTAAGTCCTAACATAAATCCCTTACAAGCTACATATATACCAACTTATGATTTGAAATTAGAGGACCTAGGCCGACCACTTGCTTCTTCAAAACAAATTAGAGGAAGAGTGGGCTTGAAACCTAGCGTGTGATACGAGAAACATAAACAAGTTGATAAATATCAAATAAAGAGAAATAACAAATATATACAAGTTTAAAAATTGGCGTGCAATACAATAATTTTTAAAAGAACGAAGTAGTTTGAACTTCATTGATGTAATGCTCCCACTCCATGTTGAGTTTATCACCTACATCTGAAGAATGACCACTAGGATCGCACTTGTACCCTAAAACCAACAAAGACCATCCCCTTGTTGTTTTTCTTCCATTAGTCTTTCTACTTAAAAACTAATAGTCGACGTATGGCTCGTGTATGCACTAAATGTGTCATGTGATTGAAATCAACATTAATATATATCAAATATTTCAATCCTATTGCATAAATCATGCATTCATTTGTTAACTATTAGAATATTGATGCAACTGTTTTTTTTTCATAACCATAATAAGATTTTCCACTTGTAATTTGCATAAAAGATTCTTAATACTTAATCAAAGACTTGTTATGGATATCATAAATTGTAAATTTCCATGTTGAAACTACGTCCTTGCTTACTATTGTGTTTCATTATTTTATCATATGACAATACAATGTGTATTCTGGTTAGTATTAACTTTTAGAATTCTATATATGTGAAAATTTCTTTAACTTAAAATTATGTATTTTCTAATGAAATATAGATTTTTATATGTTGAATTAGGTTTGTATACTATACACATCCTTACTATCTAAACAATCATTTATGTCTTAAGTCTTAATGATACAATATGAGGTTAGAATTTATATGAAATTAACATATGAAACTATTACTGCCATCCACCCATTTACTCTTTTGCTTCTCTTTAATCTTTGAGAAGGTAACTGTTGTTGCACACATTACAAAAAGGCAAATATATATATAATTGTACTAGAATCAATTTTAAGGAAGGAGTATGACACACGTATGTTTTACTGACTTCCTTAGCACTTGACACTTCATAGTCATATCCCAACTATGTAGGTACGAATTTGTAGTATGAGCAACTTGTGGATGTTGTCAAGAATCCTAGGACTACTCCTAATGAACTTAGCTCACAAGGAACAATGCTTGAATGGAAGTCTCCTTAGCCATTTAGCCGCCAAGGCCCATTTCCAAGTTGCATATGTTACCTATCCTTAGACATGTCTTCTACTTAGGGTTAGCCACAAGGTCCCATTCCATTAAGTGATCCTTACATCATCAACACCTCGCCACTGTATTCTTTCTAATCATCCTCTCAATAATGTTGGCCACTCTTGTATGAATCTTATTGGGACATGAAGCATGTTGTAATAGCTTCTTGAACTGATTGGATTAAGGATTATATTCCCCCTCTTGAAAGCAAACTTCTTTTCCATTTAGAAAGCTTTTGAGGTATTTTGGATACCAACAAATCCCAAAATGAACTCTAATTGGGTTTTCTCCCACGAGTATATCCAAGTATTTCGTGGTCCTTTCTCCTTTAGAACAACCCAACTCATTGGCTAGAGCTTCCAACTTCCTTACATTCATTTTAACACCTAAAATCTGATCACTTTGAAGAGGTTCCTTATTATGTTCCATGCCACCTCAAGGAAAAATAGTGTAGCATCTATGGATTGGAAAGGATTGATTCTCACTTTTCCTTGGCCATTAGAATACCTTTTACCATCAAAGATTCAATCGTTTTGTCCATACTCCTGCTCAACACATCCACCACAACAAAAAGAAAAAAAAAAAAGAAAGAAAGAAAAGAATGGACATGATAGGGAATCTCCTTGTTGCAACTTTCTAGACATTCTAAATTATCTCTTGGCTAACCATTAATCAAAATCATGAACAAGGGAATTTGATACAACCCCTTATCCATCTCCTTCAACTTCTCCCAATTTATATTCTTTGTGAAGAAATCTAAGAAATTCTAATCTAGTTAGGCCTTTGTGAAATCTATCTTGAAAACCAAACCCTCCGTATGCCTACTCTAGTGCACCACAACTTCATTAGCAATCAAAAGACATTCATAATTTGTCTCCTCATGAATGAGGACCGCCTAGGATTTTGAGATAGTTTTTAGGAGGACATGTCTAATCCTTATAGAAAGGATCTTGGAAATGATTCTATAGCCCTGTGACCAAGCTTATCGGTCCATAATCCTCATCTTCCAAGAGTTTTTCTTCTTTGGGGTCAAATAGATGCATATCTTATTGGTGATTGCATATATGACCCCATAACAGTGAAATTTCTCCATGACCCTCATGGTCCCTCTTCATTTTAATCCTATAATCTTGAAAGACTGCTTAGTGTAATTATCTGGACTTGGTAAGTTTACTCTATTTCAACAAAAAATTGCTCCTTTCAATTCTTCCTCCCCAAAAGGGGTCTCTCAAGCCACTCATAATGCCCCACCTTTCTCCTTTTAGCTTAGCATAAAGGTGTTGAAAATATTTCATTATCACTACATCAAACTCTTGGATCTGGCCCTCCTTCACAATGGATCCATCCTCTTTTTCAAGCTTAGAATAATTTCCTTCTCCCATTTTCCATTCAGGATTTAATGGAAGAATCGAATCCTAAATTCAAATACCCTTCCTTTAACCATTTCAGCGTTGCTTGTCGACTCACATCCTTACTCCTTAAACCACAAGTCAAGATCTTAATGATGTAAGTATGATGTGTAGATTTTTGAATGCTAAACCTGCTTTAAATACTCTTTAATTCTTTGTCCAAGCCTTGTTTATCCCAAATTTGGTGTAGAACTATTCAATATTTCAATATGTACTACATCATTCATGTCAGATTGAGTACAGGAATAAGAGTCTATCCCTAAGGGTCTCTCTACTACAATTTGTACTCATGATATGACTAAGAAGTGTCACAACTCATGTGACGCCCCAAAAACTATTTCATCTAGCCCATAACCCAATTGCTCTTTGCCCAAACTCTATGCGTTGCCTTGATATGTTTGGTGTTTGTTTGATGGTTGTTTAATGTTTGTATAGTTGATGCTTGATAATGTATATAAATATGTGTATCATAAATTGTATATGTCACGACCCACTATACGTGACGTCATGACCGGCACGGGAACCTCCGAGTATACCCTCCATCGGTACACCCGACGTCCCGTCAGCCTAACATACATATACGAATCCCCAAAAAAGAAATGAAAGTGCATCATTAACATCCAACTATCATGATCATAATGAAATAAAATATTACTTCTCCAAAGTTTACAAACATAAAATTTCAGAGTCTTCAAAATGATGCAAAACCCAACACATCCCAACTATGTGTTAAATATACAATTACTAGGTGTTATCATGTACATAATTATCAAAATACAAAACTAAATGTACAACACCTACATGAAACAAAAACAAGGGACGCTCCGCAGTCAAGCCTTCCCTTTTCCTTTTCTATCAGATCCTGAAAGAAGATGGTGAGGTGTGAGCTACAGCCAGCTCAGTGAATGTTATTTACAAGTGGCATATACGTGCATTTATAAAACATGGTAAGATCATAAAACAGTTGAAATATCATGATGACGAAATATAATACATACATGCTAACATAGTGCATCAAGTCATACATAAGACGATGCATAACATTTTGTAGTCATGCTCATGCAATCCTAACACCTCCTGAGTATGGGGGTTTCAAGGCCTGGTGCGCGACACACAGCGCCCGAACACACACACAATACTCGTATTCTAATAGGGTTTATGGGGTCGTGCAGCACGTAGGATTATTTTAAACAAACCTACCCATACACAAGGCATAAAACCCTCTGCCAGGTACACAACTGGGATCGCCGCTAAACTTACGAGAATTCCCAAAAAGAGGAAATTTCAACTAGGGGCCTCAACCCAAATTGTCATCCCAATGAATTATGCTCAAATGAATTTCATGGAATATTAAAACATGCATACCATCATACATAAGTATTTAAAACATTTCTATACTACAATGCCACATATAAATAATCCAAAAGTAAAAGAACACTCACACTTGATTGGCTAAGTCTAGCCAATCCAATTGCCAAAACTCTCCAATTGACTAAACGGGTTCAAGATCAATCACAAGACCTGAAAATAACATGGTTCACACAACTGAAAATCAGTCATAAAGTGTGTCAAAACGCCATGTTCAAACCCAATCTAAAGTCAATTAGATTCTAAATTGATTACCCCATTGAGCCAATTTCCATATTGCCCAACTTGATCATTTAGACTCAATTAAACTAAGATTGACCTAAATTGAATGTAATAGGGTGATCCCATGATCCAACCACTAATATACATGAAATTCAATTATAATTAGGGTCAATTAGACTATACATCAAGTCAATTTCATCAATTGACTAAGTCTTGATCAAAATCCCCAATTAGGCCAATATAAAACATAAGGTCAAAATGAACTAAGTCATATCAATTTAACATAGGTACTAACATTTTAAACCCATGATTCTACTTAATTTGGGTCCAATTAAACAATCCCCAAGTCAATTTCACAAATTGACTTGCTTTGGGTGAAAACTCCCAATTTGGGCAAAATCCCCAAATTACATGCAAAATTACCAAATACTTAGCCTAGATCAAAATTAGTCAATCTTAGGGTATTCATTATGTGAACCCACTGAATTCAATCATCAAACAACTCTAATCATGTCCAATTAGACCTACATTGCATAATTTTCCAGATTTTATATCAAGAGCATCAAAAGCCCCAAATCTGGAAATTTTCATACATATGCCCTATTGCCAATTTTACACTAGGGCACCATGTTCAACCATGAATTTTACAGATCTTGCAACATGGAATCATCCACAATGGCCACTAGATCAACATAGTTGACATGCAAACATTTTGAAAAAGTCTAAGGCCATAAACTAAGTTTAGGTCATTTGAACTAAACCTTCCAATTTCTTGCTAGAAATTGGGGCTTTCACCATTAGTGTACTCCTTACACTCTCTAATCACACATATGTGATATGCAAGACTCAACTCCAACTTTGGTCTTCCACCCATCCAAGGTTCATCACAATGCATGCATCAAAATGAAACCCTCATGCTCAAAATAAAGCTATCATGCAACTAATAGAGAGATTCAAGGAAGAAATGGAGGAAAAATACAAACCTTAAGGTGTTCTTGAGCAAGAAACCACCAAACCCTAACTTTCCTCTCCTTTTCTCCTCTCCAGCACCTTTCTCTCTTTTCTGGCTGAGAAATGAGCAAATGAACCTAAAATCCCGTTTTGGTTGCTTAAATAGATAAGCTTAGGCCCACAACTAAAAGTTGCCAAAATTATCAAAAACCCAGATTTCCTGTTACAATACTTTCAATTAGATAGTCCATTGCTTACAAAATACGCACGAGTTTAACATCTTGACCGTTCAAACGTTGAATGAGTAAGTTATAAACATTCTGGTAAACTTTAGGCTCAATCCAACGGTGGGACTGTGACAACTCACAGTTTGATCAAAACTGCGTAAGAAAATCCCAGAATCCGTGAAACAGTGTTTTGGGCGTTATAACTCAAATTAGGTAACTCCAATTAAGATCCTGACCGTTCATAATGAAGATCTATCATATAAGAATGAGCTGACAAAATTTCAGCCCAATCAGACAACGGATCTAGGAGATCAAACCATTGATGTAAGTTGTGACAGAAATAGAAAGCTCCACTGGATCCAAAACACCGTTTTTGAAATGTTTTGACGTCGAACGGGTCTCCGATGGTTCCGAAATTTCATGCGTACCCTTTATGACCTAAAATCATGCAAAGACACTCGAACTTACGTACTTCGAGCATCAAAATACATATACACATACGTATACAAATACGTATACGGGTACACTATGGGTCAAAATGACGTCACCTAAAGGCACGGGTGCTACAGTATATGGGTCATGTTAAATTAAAGTATAATGCATATGTTATTATTTATGCATGGGCTCATTACACCATGAATTGATATGGGTTAGGATTGATTGAATAAAAAGATAAATGAGAATGAAAATTTGGTGTATTAAATGGATTGGACATTTAAAATACATGGAAGCATGAGATTGGTTAAAGTACATGTGGTTGGTATGGGTAGTATGAGACCAACACATGTGAAGGTTGGTGCATGAAAGTGGACAAGTGTCCCATGCCCACTTCTCTTCTTCAAGGAAGTGCTAGAATGAGTGGAGGGAATCAAGGAAGTGCTAGAAAGAGGTGAGTGGAGAGAAAAGAAAAGAAAAAATAAAAGAAAAGAAGAGAAAGGAAAGAAGAAGAGAAAGAAAGAGGGAGTTGCAGGAGGAAGATCACTGCAATGTTTTCATCAAAGAGCTGGATCTTTGGGATATATGGTCAGATTGAGCTCAAAATTTGTCAGCAAGTTCATAACTTATGGTTATTCATTCTGGTCGGTGGAGATCTTGATAAGAGGTTTCGTCTAAGAGATCTAACCTCTCAAACAAAGCTAGTCGGAAAGTCTGGATTTCTCGCGCCGTTTCGCTCAAACTTCTAGTTCTCCTTAATCTACCGTTGGATGGATATAAAATTTGAGTATGTAGTGTACAACTGATATTTCTGCATTTTGATCGGTGGAGATCTTGATTAGAGGTTTCGTCTGAGAGATCTAACCTCTCAAAAAAAGCTGGTCGGAAAGTCTGAATTTCTCGTGCCGTTTCGTTCAAACTTGTAGATCTCCTCAATCTACCGTTGGATGGATATCAAATTTGGGTATGTAGTCTATAACTGATGTTTCTGTATTCTGAACAGTGTAGATGTTTATGCGTCAGGTATTTTGTGTGATATAGTCATCTGAGGTTGAGTATTTGCAGTAGGAAAGGAGAAATTGTCTGATTAGAGACTTGTTCATCAAAGATACTTATCTTTTCGGTCCACCGTTGGATTGGGTTGATATTTGGACAGAAGGTTTGTTTCTTCACATACTTCAATCTGTACGGTTGATTTTGTGATAACATATTTCTGTTGGTAGATTGATACATCTGAACAAAATATTAAATGAAGAATTGGTAGGGTTGCTTGTATTAGACCTAAATTTAGAATATGAACTTAGACCTTTCCAAATAGCTTGCATGTCAACTATGTTGACCTAGTTGCCATTGTTGATGAATCCATGATGTAAAATCAGTGACATACATGGCTGAACATGGTGACCTAGTGTAAATCGGCAATATGGCCTAAGTATGAAAATTTTCATATTTTAGGGCTTTTGATGCTTTTGGCCTAGAATCATTGAATTGATGCAACTTATGTTTAATTAAGCATGATTAGGGTTGGTTATGCTACTGATTTGGTGGTTGTGACCATATCATGGGTTAGGCCTACTTGTGATCAAGTGACCCAATTTGGGCATGTTTATGCCTAAGGAATTGAAAATCAGTATTTTTGATTAATAGAATGGTTTATGAATGAGAACTATGCATTAGAGGCCTAAGTCATGTGATTTGAGTTGAATGATGGGATTAGATGGGATTTAGGCCTGTTGTTTATATGTGGGCTGATTTAGGGTTGATGTGTAATATCTATGTGATTGAGCATAAAAATTGATGTATGGTAGGATATTGATGTATGTTTCAGGATCTTGATTGGGTTGATTCGGTTTGGTGGTCGTGTGTGGTTAAATACTCTCGCGAGGCTTGGTTGTGAGTAGACTTCATTTATGATTATATCTTTTATGTCATCATATGACTTATATATATTGTATGTTGAAAGCATGAATGTGTTCTAATGTTTTGAATGATGCATTGATTTGAGAAAACCTTATGACTTTGGTTGGGCCCATCTATCTGGCTAATAGGGGGACTTAACCTTGTCAAAGGAGGGTTTTAGGAAAGGAAATGATTGAGGTCAACGATACGGTGAAATAGACGTGCACTAGTAACCCCAAATAAACATGATTGGGGTCAACGGTACGGTGAAATAGACGTGCACTAGTAACCCAATGCATGTGGAATGTGGATCCAAATTGATAAGCTTTTACTTGCATCGAACTTATTATAAATGCTTGATATCTATATGATCATGCTACACATTAACATGCATACATGATATTTATTGATGAGTATTGATAGCATATTTGAATTCTATTCACTGGGCACCGTTGGCTCACCCTCATTTTCCTCTTTCAGGTCCTTCTGTCCCGAATAAGGGCAAAGGAGTAGTCATATCTTGAGGGCCTTGTCTGCGAGAGAATCCAAGGCCTCGATGTGAGTTGAGAGGCATTTTGATTGAACTGTGTTTTAAATTATGAAGTATTATATTTTGGATTATGTAATTATAACACTTACCACATTGTAGTATGGGTGAGTTGGGACTTGTTAGATAGACCATGTGGGCATATGACGATTTTTATTTGTACCCACAATTTTGGACTTTATGTGTATGTCAATTTTAATGGACTGTAGGGATTATGATTTTATTTATGGTTCATTTTTATGGATTATCTCTTGTCTTGGATGATTAATACGGTTGGTAGTTTTGTTTAGTACCTTTTGATATTATGTCGTTGTTTGAGATAAGGCTCGTAGGGTCTCAACCACCTCACGGGAGTTGAGGAGTGGTCGGAGATGCCTACGCCGAGCATCCCGCCCCGGCATTCCGCACGCCATTCCCTGCGGGGTTGGTGGTCCGGGGTGCGGGGCCACCACAACTCATGGGAAAATCCAAATTCAAATTAAACTCCATTTAACTTGAAACAATGCTAGTGAAGTCAATAAATATGTACGTGTTTCATACTACTACCTTAAAGTTGGTTCTAGTACAACATGTATGTATTTGCAGGTGGCAATAAGAGTTTCATATGTTAGTTTAGCAAGTGTAATTAAATTTGTTTTAGCATATAAATTTGAACCTCATATTGTATCATAAGTGATTGTTTAGAAAGAAAGGATGTATATACTAACCTAATTCAACATGTAAAACTCTATATTTCACGAGAAAATACATAATTTTAAGTTGAAGAAAATTTCACAAATATATAATTCTAAAAGTTAGTACTTACCAGAATACACATTGTATTGTCACATGACAAAACGATGAAACGCAATAGTAAGCTAGGTTGTAGTTTCAACATGCAAATTTACAATTTATTATATCCATAACAAAGTCTTTGATTAAGTTTTAAGAATCTCTTATGCAAATTACAACTGGAAAATCTTATTATGGTTGCGAAAAAAAACTTTTTGCATTACTTTTCCTATAGTTAACAAATGAATGCATGATTTATGCAATAGGATTTATAAATTTGATATATATTAATGTTGATTTCAATTGACGCATTTAGTGCATACACGAGCCGTACGTTAACTATCAGTTTTTAAGTAGAAAGACTAATAGAGGACAAACAACAAGGAGATGGTCCTTGTTGGTTTCAAGGTACGAGTATGCGATCCTAGTGGTCATTCTTCAGATGTAAGTGGTAAACTTGACATGGAAAGCGCTGCATCAATGAAGTTCAAACTACTTTGTCCTTTTTAAAATTATTGTATTGCACACAATTTTGAAACTTGTTTATATTTGTTATTTCTCTTTATTTGATATTGATCAACTTGTTTATGTTTGTCATATCATGTGTTAGGTTTCAAGCCCACTCTTGCTCCAATTTATTTTGAAGTAGCAAGTGGTCGGCCTAGGTTCTCAAATTTCAAATCATAAGTTTGTATATGTGTAGCTTGTAAGGGATTCAATTGTTATGTTAGGACTCAGGAGTTTAGTAGGGGTGCCCTTTTGACAATTTATGTCACACCCCGTCTATTCTCCCGTACAGGATGTGACATTTAGTCACGGGTGTTGGAACCAAGTCGCACACACAGAAGCATAGTAGCCCAAAACAACATTAATACAACGAAAATTAACATAAGGAAATACTATTATATATTAAACAAAAGTTTGATAGTTATTACATCCCCTTTTCTCAAAATAAAGATAAAAAGGGCAGGGCCCTACAAAAGTAGCAAAAAAGAAAAGGAGAAGACAAAAGAGAGGCATCAGAAGCCTGGAATCACCACCATTGTTACGCCGACCTGGAAGGACCGAGAGAAAGCGCATATACAAAAGTCTCCACATGAACCGGGTTTGGCCATCGCCCCCGGTATAAGTCCAGCCTAACCCATCTTATATCGCTGGAAAGATTAACAACGGGGTGAGCTCAACAACTCAGTGAGATCAAACAGGGTAAACGAGGCTTATGTGCATAATAATAAGTACAAAACAACAGTCATCAAATAGTTATGCCACAACAATACAATCAAGCAATGAATGGTGGCCACACGACCTCACAAGCCAGGCACAATGCAGCTCGCAACCTGTGAGCCGAGGCGCCAATGCAACATGTAGCAACTAAGAAGTCTCATGAGTTCCAGCGCTTAAAGTGGCAACATGACACCTCATGGGCCAGCGGTACTGTTGCTAGCAACCCATAGGTTCAATGTCCCAGACAGTGACAAAGCCATCGCATGGTCCAGCGTGATGTTGGCATGGTACCGTGGGTTCAGAGTCCGACTGTCATGATAAAGTATGTATCATTTTGATAAACAAATTTTCATGCATGAAGTAGAGCATGGTAACGTTTATGATGCATGATGTTGTGTAATGTATCATTAACCAAGTAAGAAACGCAAACCTAGCCTTCATTTCCCACCTTAACACACTTATGGCGGCACAACGTCTAACTTTCTTCTTTAAAGTGTGTGGGAGCACAAGAAAGCACAAGTGGTCAAGAGAGAGCGGGGCGGGGCGGGGCAATTTTGGATCTGAGGGGTCACCCCTATTTGGGCCGCCCCCCCTTTGGGGCCAATCCCCCTTTTGGGGCCGACCTCCCCATTGGGGAAGCCCTGGGGAACTTCCCACAAGGAGGAGCCTCTTCCCCCCTTTAGGGAGACGCCTAATACCTGGGGAGGTCCATACAGGTGTCGAAACAATGGTCCATTCCACAGAAGGAAAATGGAGAAAAAGTGAGAAATTTTCAGGGTGTTACAATTTATTATTAATAAGTTCATTGCTAAGGAGAGATATGAAACCTAATTATAAGTATTATAGACTTTACATAGTTCAATAAAAGCTTCTAATTTATTACCCTTGACCATATTCTTATGTGATTACACGTTTATTAACTTTTTAATTCCACTTACCTTTGACAAGGATTTTTGTGAGGAGATGACTAAATGGATTATACCAAAGGCCAATGTTGTCAAGGCAATGCCTAAGCAATTCAACTTGTTTAGGCAAGGTTGTGTCTTCTAGTCATAGTCACGCACGGGCTAGGAGATAAAAAATAAAAAACTCTCATAATATAAATATATAATTTGTTTGCATGTAATGTTAATCTTTTTTAAGTTTTAAAACTTATACATATCCTAATGAAAATTCTTTAACTTTATGAATGATATTCTAAACTTAAAACTTGTTAAAAAATAGTTCTACCATATTAGAAGATGCTTCACCATTTACTATTTGAATAATTATTCTTTTAAGACCAAAACAAGCTGATTTTTGTAGGTCGTAAAGTATTTCTAATTTGAACTGTATTTTTTTTAAGAAGACAGTTGATAAAAATGAACCAAAAGGTTGAGATACCTTTCACGTAGTTCTTTAAATGTTTTTTATGAATTATTGTGAAAGTTGTAAAATCTTAAAAATTTTGAAGAACCCCAAGAACTGCCTATAGATGAAGATTGTTTGGGTGGTGATGGCCAGTTGATGCCTAGAAAACAACGCCAAAGACTCAAATGAATTATCTAGTTGAATGGACCTATTGTGTGGCCAAGAATGGCACGACCTTTATGGCTGGTAGTGTAGTTTGACCAACGTTACCTAAATGTGAGTTTAGTTTCATGAGCCAAGCCTACAAAATTCAAGGTATGACGGATCCATTTGTAGGCTTAGCTTAAGGATTTTGTTCTTAAAACTTCTTTTATGATTTATATTTTCTATTAAGGTTTTTAGACAACTTGACTTATGTTCATATGTATATATATACATCTCTACCATACTTATCAAATTTTACAGTTATGAAATAAAATAGTAAAAATAATCGAGGTGATGGTGACATCTACGAAGTTTTTTTTCCCTAGCCAAAACAAGCATTGTTCAATAAAAAAAAAAATGTTACACAAGTTTCTTAATAAAACAATTTGCTAATCTAAAGGGTATGTTTATTATATCTCTAACTCTTGCTTATCAAATGTCTCCAC